>JAWNNH010000761.1:0-251483 GCA_035043045.1 Hirtodrosophila alboralis | reverse complement strand
ATGAAAATTGAGAAAAATCAAATCATGCACGAATGATCGTATTAGTCAAAATTATTAACTGTTTTTAAAGAAAAGAACTTTGTGTTTTTAAAAAGATAAAATTATAAATAATCATCTGTAAATTTATGTATGTATATACCTAACATAGATATGAATATATGTAACATCTATACAAATATGGTTTCTCTCTTGTTAATGTTTTAACGTAATGTGCTTTGGTTTTTATCAGTCAACTGATTGCACCACAAAGAGATTAAAAACATAGAATATTCTTTTGCTGGATAGTTTATTATTGTACTTGGACAAGGGAACAAGCAAAAAAAAATGGGTATGTTCCTGAATTATTTAATAAGGCGATAATCCGTCATTATTTTATTTTATTAAAAAGGTAACTATGTGCAAGGCGGCCAGTTTAAGAAGAAAACTGATGAAACGGGAAAGGTTGTGATTGTAACCGGCTCAAATACGGGCATTGGAAAGGAGACGGTATGGGAACTTGCTAGACGTGGAGCAACAGTGTATATGGCCTGTCGTGATAAGAACAAAGCTGAAGAAGCGCGCATGGAAATCATACATGGCACAAAAAACAATAACATTTTCTTCCGTGAACTAGACCTGGCCTCCCTGGATTCTATTCGCAAGTTTGCTGCGGGGTGAGCCATACTTTAATGACCACAAATTTCACTACTAAATAGAAATATCATTTATGTAGATTTAAAGAAGAACAGGATAAACTGCACATACTTATTAACAATGCGGGAATAATGCGTTGCCCACATATGCTGACGAAGGATGGCTTTGAGATGCAGTTTGGCGTCAACCATATAGGTCACTTTTTGCTAACCAATTTGCTGCTTGGATTTACTCAAGGTAATTAAGTCTTACAGGATTTTTTAACACATTAACTCTATTTTAAATCATAGCAAACTGCGCCTAGCCGAATTGTCAACGTTTCCAGCAGGGCTCATACGCGTGGTGAAATTAACGTTGATGATTTGAACAGCGAAAAATCCTATGACGAGGGCAGTGCTTACTGTCAAAGCAAGTTGGCTAATGTTTTGTTTACACGGGAGTTGGCAAAACGGTTGGAAGGAACTGGAGTAACCGTGAATGCTTTACATCCCGGTGTTGTTGCCACAGAACTCGGACGACATATGAACATCCTTAATAACCTATTTGGACGGTTAGTATTTGAAATAGTGAAAATATATAATATACTTGATGTACTTTATGTTTACAGTTTATTTTTGAGACCATTTATGTATCCATTTGTAAAAACTCCTAAAAGTGGTGCACAAACTACTTTGTACGCAGCTCTGGATCCTGATTTGGAAAAGGTATCTGGCCTGTACTTTAATGATTGCAAACCAGAGAAAATTGCTCCCGCTGCCACCGATGACAAAATGGCAAAATTTCTGTGGGAGGAAAGCGAGAAATGGACCGGCTTACAAAAAATAGACTAGAGCAATGAAATACATTTAAACAAGTTGCTTAACAAGTGAATCACTAATTTAGTTAATCGCATAAATGCTTTAAATAAATTCAATTCTATGGAGTATCGCATAAATAGATTTTTATATACTTATATTGATTAAAAATAACAAAATTATCAAACACATATTTATTCATTGTATTTGTATCTCTTTAGTAAGTGTTAAGTATTATGTTTCGGGTTTTATCAGTGAACTGATTGCACCAAAATTAGATTAAATAATACAATATGCGTATTTTATATGAATTTTTGGGCAGTCAAATTTTGTACTTGGAGAAGTCAACAAGCCAAAAAATGGGTATGCTAATGAATTGTGCTCTAAAGCTCTTTAAAAGCTGTATTAATCGGGCATGATGTTTTCTTCAAAAGTTGCTCAATTTAAAAAGAAAACTGATGAAACGGGAAAGGTTGTGATTGTAACCGGTTCAAATACGGGCATTGGCAAGGAGACGGTTTGGGAATTGGCCAGACGTGGAGCAACAGTGTATATGGCCTGTCGAGATAAGAAGAAAGCGAAAGAGGCACGATTGGAAATTATACAGGACACACAAAATAATAATGTTTTCTTCCGTGAACTCGATCTGGCATCTCTAGAATCTATTCGCAAGTTTGCTGCTGGGTAAGCATAGGTTTAATTAACATAAGTTTCGGTGCTAAATGGAAAAATTTTTAAATAGATTTTTAGAGGAACAGGACAAACTGCATATCCTTATTAACAATGCGGGAATAATGCGTTGTCCACATATGCTGACTAAGGATGGCTTTGAGATGCAGTTGGGTGTCAATCACATGGGCCACTTTTTACTAACTAATTTGTTGTTGGATTTGCTAAAGGTATTTAGGACACTTTATCTTACGATCTGTTCGTATTCTTAACTGCATACAATTAAAATCTTAGAAAACTGCGCCCAGTCGAATTGTTAACGTTTCTAGCATGGCCCATACAGGCGGTAAAATCAATGTTGAAGATTTGAACAGCGAAAAGTCCTATGACGAGGGCAAAGCCTACAATCAGAGCAAGTTGGCCAACGTTTTGTTCACACGGGAGTTGGCCAAACGATTGGAAGGAACTGGAGTAACTGTGAATGCTTTACATCCCGGCATTGTGGCTACAGAAATCATACGACATAAGATAAACCTTGATAATCAACTTGTGCGGTTAGTAATTTTATATGGTAAATGGATAAATAAAATGTTATTTACTACGACTATTTTTTCTTTGCAGCTCAATTTTAAAGCCTGTTTTGTACCCATTTTTAAAAACTCCCAAGAGTGGTGCACAAACTACTTTATATGTAGCTTTGGATCCAGATTTGGAACTGACCACAGGCTATTATTTTAGCGATTGCAAGCAAAAGGATGTTGCTCCTGCTGCCACCGATGAAAAAATGGCAAAATTTCTGTGGGAGGAAAGCGAGAAGTGGACCGGCTTACAAAAAATAGATTAGTGCTTTAAAATACATTTAAATCTTCGCAAAACTTAGAAGTTTCTTAGCTAGTGAATCATCGCCATAGATAATCACATTAGCGCTTTAAATGTGATTTAATTGTATGATGTGCCGCTTAAATACATTTGTATTTATATTGATTAAAAACAACAAAATTATCAACCGTAAATTTAATCATAGTATTTTTATCTCTTAACTAACTCTTAAGTCATATGTTTAGGTTCTTATCAGTGAACTGATTGCACCAAAATTAGATTAAAAATTACAATATGCGTATGTTGTACTTCTTTAACAGTCAATTTTTGTACTTCAAGAAGTCAACAAGCCAAAAAATGGGTATGTTAATTGATTGTGCTCTAAGGTCGATTGATAAGTTGTATTAATCGGGCATTATGTTTAAAAGGTGGCCAGTTTAAAAGGAAAACTAATGAAACGGGAAAGGTCGTGATTGTAACCGGTTCAAATACGGGCATTGGCAAGGAGACGGTATGGGAACTGGCCAGACGTGGAGCAACAGTGTATATGGCCTGTCGAGATATGATCAAGGCTGATGAGGCGCGATTGGAAATTATACAGGATACACAAAACAATAATGTTTTCGTTCGTGAACTTGACCTGGCATCTCTAGAATCCATTCGCAAGTTTGCTGCTGGGTGAGCATAGATTTAATGAGTGCAAAGTTCGGTGAAAAATAGATATATTGACAGATTTATCGAGGAACAGGACAAACTGCACATCCTTATTAACAATGCGGGAATAATGCGTTGTCCACATATGCTCACAAAGGATGGCTTTGAGATGCAGTTGGGTGTCAATCATATGGGACATTTTTTGCTGACCAATTTGCTGCTGGATTTACTAAAGGTATTTACGAAATTTTATTTTACCTTTTAATTGCATTTTCAACTACATACAATTAAAATCCTAGAAAACTGCGCCCAGCCGAATTGTCAACGTTTCTAGTTTGGCTCACTCATTCGGTAAAATTAATGTTGCAGATTTGAACAGCGAAAAGTCCTATGACGAGGGCAAAGCCTACAATCAGAGCAAGTTGGCCAACGTTTTGTTTACACGGGAGTTGGCCAAACGCTTGCAAGGAACTGGAGTAACCGTAAATGCTTTACATCCCGGTGTTGTTGCCACAGATCTCGGAAGACATATGAATATCCTTAATAATGCATTTGGACGGTTAGTAATTTGATATTAAGTAAAAGGATAAATATCACATACTAACGCTATTGCTTCTCTGCAGCTCAATTTTAAAGCCTATGATGTATCCATTTTTAAAAAGTCCCAAGAGTGGTGCACAAACTAGTTTATTTGTAGCTTTGGATCCTGATTTGGAACTGATAAGTGGTTATTACTTCAGCGATTGCAAGCGAAAGGCTGTTTCTGCCGCTGGCACTGATGACAAAATGGCAAAATTTCTGTGGGAGGAAAGCGAGAAGTGGACTGGACTATAAAAGTTGGATTATAATAGATTTGAAAATTTTGTAATACTTACAACCCGCGTAGCTTGTAAATCGCATTTAAACTAACGTAAATTCCATATTATATTGCATAACACGCAATTTTCAATTTAAATATATACGTATATTGATAAAAATACAAAAAAAAATTAATTATCATCGTCATATATTCTTTGCGAAATATTTACAGAACTTGTCACCATGAATTTTGTTTTCTATTACTGAACTGATAGCACCTGGGGTAGATTAAAACGCCGGCAATGTTCTTACTTACCGCAGTCCATTTGTATACTCCGTAGACTCAACAGCTCCAAAAGCAAAAAAAAAAACAAAATGTGTATTTTTATTGATTGTCTGCTTAGCCCATTGATAACCTGGCCCGTACTAATCGGCCTTGCGGCTTACTTTATCAGGCAAGGCAAAATTCTTAACAATCACCAATGATATCTGAAACAAACCCTGTCACTCAGCATATTGAAATTTAATATACGAACGTAACAATTTTAGGCAATATATGCAAGGTGGCCAGTTCAAAAAGGATACGGATGAAACGGGAAAGGTTGTAATTGTAACCGGTTCAAATACGGGCATTGGCAAGGAAACAGTTTTGGAGCTGGCACGACGTGGCGCAACTGTGTATATGGCCTGTCGGGATAAAAATAGAGCTGAAGAAGCGCGATTAGAAATTATACGGGAGACAAACAACCAAAACATTTTCTTTCGGGAATTGGATTTAACTTCTCTTGCCTCAGTTCGAAAATTTGTCAAGAAGTGAGTTGGCACTTTATGTTATTGAGAATTTGCAATAATATATAATACACTTTAGTTTTAAGGAGGAGCAGAAAGAACTGCACATTCTTATTAACAATGCTGGCATCTTCCATGGACCACGCCGACTCACAAAGGAAGGATTCGAGATGCAGCTGGGTGTTAATCACATGGGTCACTTCTTGCTTACAATTTTGTTAATTGATCTTCTAAAGGTACTTCCTATAAAAAGACCAATAGATGATATTTATATACAATCTCTTATAGAAATCTGCACCAAGTCGCATTGTGAATGTTTCCAGTCTGGCACACACTGTGGGTAAAATAAAAGTAGACGATTTGAATAGCGAAAAATCCTATGGTGAGAATGATGCATATAGTCAGAGCAAATTGGCCAACGTTATGTTTACACGTGAGCTTGCCAAACGCTTGGAAGGAACTAGAGTAACCGTTAATGCTTTACACCCCGGCGTCGTGGCCACGGAAATTTTCAGAAATTTAAAAATTTTAGATTACAACCTTGTGAAGTAAGTGTGAAAGTTATTCAACCTAATACATATTCCATTCATTTGTATACATATATTTACAGACGTATTATGAAACCATTCTTTTGGCTTCTCGTCAAAACTCCGAAGAATGGAGCACAGACCACATTATACGCAGCTCTGGATCCTGATTTAAATGGTGTAACTGGTTTGTATTTTAGTGACTGTAAGCCAAAGGAAGTTGCAGACATTGCGAAAGACGATAAAACGGCTAAATTCCTGTGGGCGGAGAGCGAGAAATGGACAGGAGTGCCTAACATTGTTTGGAATTAGAGCATAAGCTTTTATTGTACAGGATATAGCTGTTTTACACATTAAACAAGCGAAATACTATTCGCTCTGAAAATATGTTTAAATTAGTAACATAAATACATTTACTATTAGCATTGTTAAAGCGGATTAATTTCGATATTGTTTTAATTATAAATTAGCTCATTTAAGAGAATTAATTGCAGACTATGTCGCCTGCTTGAATAAAGATCCGGGAGTTGAGCGCATGTGTAGTGGGCTCCTTTTTATCGGACGTATTAGAAACGGTATTCACGTATGTATACTGCATATAGAAGTCCAGAGTTACCTTAGTGCCGGGTTGTAGTTCTGCTGCCGGATCAAATTGAAGTCGAATTAAAACCTTGTTGCCCTTGCGCCAAACAATAAACTTTGGCTCCTCGATGGGCGCCTGTATATCCTCATCGAACTCCTTGGAATCATCCCGTTGACTTAGCACAAACTCACTCTCCAGCGGTACAATTGTCGCATTGGACAACTCGCGCACTTCGCGTTTGACTTCTCTAGTCGAATTCTGACGTGCCAAAGTCACAGCTGTGGCTTTTAGCAATGGGGATGAAGTGATCGCTTCCTCCTTAATTCGGCACGCTTGCTGAAAGGCATCCGTATTGATTGGCGCCTCCTTAGGTGCTGCCTCCAATATACTAATTGTCATGTCGTACATTGTGGGATTGGTGAATTTCAGAAATATTGCATTGCTCTGGCCAGACTGTAGCGGCTTCTCCAAGCGCACCATAACAACCTCTGGCACATGGTAGCTAGCAAAGAGCTGAATACGATACTTGATCGATGTGGGATGATACTCTGGCTTGATGAGATTGTGCTCGCACTGACGGCAACGCAACGAACGCTTAATCCACAAGGAACGTCGTTGTGGATAGAGCTTGCTCACAGTTGTGGGCTGATCCGCAGGCTGGCAGTGCCGTTGTGCCACTGTTGTAATATTGCGCAAATTAATGGGTTGTGTAAAGATGTCATCAGGAAGATCGTCTACTTCTGCGCTGGCCTCAGCGGGCGTTATTTGCATGGGCTTTGTTTTGGGTATGTTCTTCTCAGTCCAACCAATTTGGCGTCGTATTATGGAGACGGTCAACCCAGTGCGATCAGTGAGACTTGGGAACTTGTGCTGCTTGGGCGCCTTGCGACGGAGAAACTCCTGTTTCTCCTGCTTTTCCTGCAACACAACAGACTGATAGTATTCCATTAGCGTGTTGAAGCGCGATTGATATAAGCATTCGTTGTCCGGCCAGGTGCCAGTAGCTACGCCCTGATCGGGTATGCCTACATCCCGTGTAGTCCAGCGACACGATAGACACGACAAATAGTAAATTTTCTTTGTTGTTGGCAAAGCCGATGGTTTCTTTTCCGCCCCACTTTCACCGTCTTTGGATTCTTCCGGCTTACGCACAACTTGCACCGTAGAGGCGCGCGCTGAGAGTGTGTGCTGGCAGCAAGGACAATCGAAGCAGTTGGCACAACAGTTTTTTTTGTGGCGTGCCTCCGAAGATGGAATATTCTCCAAACAATTGGAGCAAAAGTGTGACTCAATCTCATGGCAGACGCAGAAACCGCATCTGAGCTTTGGACAGTGTCGGCAAAAGAAAAGTTTATTAATCGGATTTAGAATGCCGCAGGAGCACGCGTATTTAACAGGACTCGGTTGCATAAAACTCATTTTTTACGAAAAAAAACAAATTTACACTTTTTCTAGATGTTGAATTCGCAATTATTTCTTTCTAATGACGACAGCTCCATCAGCTGTTATGTTAACATAATGTCTCTTAACAAATAACAGAGATGGATTAACAGAGCTCAGAGCTACAGTACTTTGGCGGGTATATTCAAATTTCAGGCCGCTTGCGTTGACCTACAGATTGACATTTCAATTAAATTTAAATTTTAATGAACATAACAATTATCTCGACTTTTCTTATGTATTTTTCTCGTCACGCCCTAGCCTCACACGCATAAATTTGTTCTTTTCGCAAAACTGTAACATATTTAACTCATGGAATAACATTTACATTTTTTTTTATTGCTCTACCCGGAAATGAATTTCATATTCTAATAGTTTTTTTTCATATTTACATTTACCATTTTACTAACAATTTACAGTTATTTGTTGAATTAATTTATTTTAAATGACTACCACTCCACATTTTGTTTTTGCTTTTTAACTGGCCAATTAGCACTCGAATGTCAGATTAACGTTACCATTTGATTAAATAAAGCTTTTATAATGCTACTTTGCATAAATAGTTAGTTTCAGCATATTTTGCCATCTGGTAAAGCGATAATTTCCTATGAAAGAAATTACAATTGGAATAATTTGAAATTTTAAATAATAAATCAAATCAAATGAAATTTATAGCCAAATTATAAAATAATCCCAATATATTTTTAATATATACTTATTTCCTAGTTGACCCAAACTCAAGTTTGTGTCTTAAGTTCTTTGTTTAGTCATGTAATTTTTAATAATATTTTGTAAACATGTTTATTTGTAAATGTATAATTTTAAAATACAATAAGGTACTTGTTTATGTGAAAATCACAATACTAATACTAATTTTAAATATAACAACATCATCATCAGTCTGTACTCTCACGTTACCAATGTGCAACTCCAGAACCCATTTATCCAAAGAAATTGGGAACAAAGAGCTTCTTGCGCTTTGTGCGGGTTTTCCTGTAGCTCACAATTGGTGAAACCCTATAATTGTCTGAGAGAACATCGTCATTGTAGGCACTTAGAATGCGCTGATTGGAAGCCCTGCTGCTGGGCACGGGAGCTATATAACCATTATCCACATAGTAATAGCCCGTGTTTAGCTTATCCAGATGATCTCCTTTTAATGGTTTGCCATAGGTTAGTGCATAGGAACTCTCACTGCCGCTGTCATAGCTTTTCTGATCGTAGTTATTCTCATAGCTGTCCAGGTCATATGGATAGTATAAGGACTTGGCATTGCACTGCGACAACTTGCAGGCAATAATGCTGAGTAGTAGACTCAACCATGTATAAAAATGCTGTAAACATAAAAAGATTAGTTGCCGACTTTTTTTAATTTTAGTTAGTAATGCTTACTGTTCGATCCATTTCTATCCTTAATTAAAATTATTATTTGAAAGTTTCCTTAATAAGTATGTAATGATGTTTTGAAATTTTTTTGTGTGTTTTGAACGTTGGCTTTGAGCGTTCTGTGTACGTTCTCCAAAGAATCCAGCCCTTATATACGAAAATGTGCTTCATTTCGCACCCTAATGTGAAAATATGATTTTTTTATTGTTTTCATTTTGCCAAAGCAGATGCGTCGCTTCAGCTTCAGCTATGACGCAATTTTTTGTAGAACGGGGCTCATCTCTTTGTTTTAATATGCCGGCTCAGGTTTAGTGTCTGGTTCTAACGCGTGCCTAAATTTTGATATGATTCACTTTGTGGGCAGGTTCTAATTACCCCCATCTTTTTCCCGCGTGCTTTAATCTAGTTTGATTTGGAAAATTTTAAACAATGCGGAAAGATTTGACAATTTTGATTTGATTAATGCCTTTGTTTTAGTGCCGGTTCTTACATGTATTTTTGTTTATCCCCATTCATTGGGAATATTTTTAATCCAGACATTCTGAGTAACCTGATTTTGTTGAAGTTCACATGACATTTTATTAAGATTTGTACCAGGCGCTTGGTTTGCGGTTAAGACGAGTAATTTTGTCATTGTCTCGGCACGATTTTCAAGTCTAAAACTGTTCTTTCATATCCAAATATAAGAATAGATTTTAAGTCGTAATTTAACCAGTAGCCTTCTGAAAATAGATGCCAGATGTAAGAAAATATTAGCACTACATAATTAATTAATAAATGCCGTGATTGAAGGTATTATAAGTTAGAAAAAGGGTGTGGTGTTGAAGTTGAGTAATAAATTAATTCTATACATATCATACCACATATATATACATAATATAATACACAACTCATTATTATTTTTTATTTAATATAAATATAAGCATGCTAATTAAATAAAACGTCGCGACGTTGGCATATAAATAAATGCAATACGCGCCTCCCGTAAACAACAACAATCTAAAGCAATGTTGTTTTCACAATTTTGAAACTTTTCCGTAATATTTCTAGCTCTAATTAAATAACGTAAACATTTTAATATAAATATTTGTAATATTAATAGAACTGATTATACAATGGATATGTTATAAACATGATGATTTTATAAAGAGCTAGAGCTTCTTTTACAAAATCCTAATAACATTCTTGGATCATCTTTGCGGTCAAATCCAAATTGATTTTAGCCTGGTCAACGACATTATTAGCACTAGACCATGCCACACGTTTAACATGCACGTTTCGGCCAAACAAGTCTGCAATGCAACAAAAACTCACACCTAGACGATATGAAGGTATTATTAAGTATTTAGTCTTGATTCTAATTCTTAAGACTGCAATGCCAAATTTCATACATGCTATCTAATTAAGTGCAATAAGTACGACACTTGTTTTGTGAATCGTATAGAGTTATCTTCATCTGTTCCACAGTTCACCATAGTTCACTGGGTTAATGATAAACTTCCTTAGTGACATGGTCTCCATGTGCGAAAGTAAATATGGTTATATATATTTTATTATAGCACTTTAATGTTAACCTAATTGTTTTCGTTGTGCTCTGGTGTGACTTTTTGTACAACAATTAAAAGTGGAAAAATTTAATGTTTACCATTTGCTGGGCACAATAAAATCTGGCAAGCTGTGAAATAAAAAACGGAGCTCCAAAGGCCCAGATCTATGAAGCGTATTTTTGACCCGGCCGCACGATTCGGAAAACAATCTTTCTGAAAACATATTTGTCGAGTATTTCGAATAGCAAACATTTGCATGGCGTGCAAAATATTTCACGTCTAATTGTTAATACCAATATGCTCGAAATTCAGATTGCAAACAGTTAAAGCTGTGCAAACAATGAACTGGTAATTAGCAATGCATATAAACATTTATAAAAACCTTAATATCAACACTATCCCAAACTGTTGTACAAGATGCGGCACATTGCGCAGGACGGTTAAGGTAGTTTGACAGCGTTATCGCCACCTGGCTGACAAATAAACACATTCATTTCCTTATTTACCGAAACATTTTAAAATCTGTTTACATGAACACAAGTGATAGAGCATCTGATCTTCAACTTGAACTTATGTATATTTATACTCTGTATTTATTTGACTGTTGATTGTTGTATTCAATAGACTGGAAACCAGCTAACACATGCGTTAATGGGTATCAAACTAATTTTGAGGACAGGTTCCTCAAAGTGCGTCACATTCAATTACCATTAATTTTTCCATGCTTACGTCTTTTATATGATATTTAAAACAAGAATTCGGATGTCCCCATGATTTCCGTAAATTTTAGGTTTGAGTCCACTTATTATAATAAATTGAAACACATTGTTAAAATGATAACAATCATATTTGTATAGTTATAATAGTTTAACACTAAAAGTTAATTTACATTTAAAGCACTTGGATAATTGTCTAGCTTATTTCTTTTTCAGCAAGAGGTGACCCTTTGGTTTAAGCTTGTTTTCCATGATGCGCTGCTTGTTGGCCTGGGCATCAGCTTTGATACGTTCATGACGCTGTTTGGCAAACTCCAACTCGCTGCTCAGTTCCACAATCTTAGCAGCAATCTCTTGTTGCTTCATTAGGCGTTTCTTCTGGTTAGACTGCAATAATACAAGCTAACTTTAAACCCAGTTCCATACATTCTAGTCTTTGCTACTTACACCCATCGGCGTCGTCCTACCATCAAGGAACGTATAGTCGGGCAAATTGGTGAGTGGACCAAATGCATTGGGATTCTCTGGCAGTCCCTTCTCCGCTCGCCACTTTTGATCAATGGACCGCACGGCGGTGAGAGCGACATGCCGCTGTGCTGTTGTTTGGCACAGAAAACAAATTTATTGAATTATAAACAGCGTGGCAGTTGTGGGACAATCTACTTACCTGAAATTGAGCTTGAGGTTGCAATGCAAAGTCGGCTTATTTGCAACATTGCAGTTTTATATTTTATTTACTTTTGGTTTATGCAATGCGTGCTCACACGTTAGTGTGCGAAAACGACAAAAAGTGAACATTTTGCTGAACTGTTATTACCAGCTATTTTCCTGCACAGAACTGTTATTGTGTTTTAAAATAAAAAATTTAATTTAAAAGGAAAGACTGTGAGTATATTTATTGATTATTTTGCAGTTTTTCTATTCTCTGTGTGCTCACATAAGAAAATTTTCATTTTCTGTTAAGTTGGTACGAATTCTGATTCAGAGTTTACGTTACCACTGTTACTCACCTCTAGCACAGCTGATTTATGATTAACATAAATATCGATATTAAAACCTGTAACTGTTATCGGCATAGCCAACTTTACTGATAGTGAAAAATAATTAATTAATTAAACTGCTTGAAAGCCATTTTTTTAAACATAAAAGATCACACAAAAAATGTCCACCAAAACGAGCACAATTGAACGCAATGCCAATGGCACCGCAAAATCATCATCACTGCGAGAAATTTGTGCGCGGGCCATGACAAAATCTGAATGGGACGACAAGGTGAGAGACCAAAGAGCTAAAGCCAAAGACTAGCGCGTGTTTTGTTACAAATTAGCACATGTTTCATTGCAGGATGAATTTTTGGACGTGATTTATTGGTCACGACAGGTGTTTGGCATTATACTGGGCATCATCTGGGGCATAGTGCCGCTTAAAGGCTTCCTGGGCCTGGTGCTGTAAGTAGAGGCTATGCCTAAATATAGAACCCGGGTAAAGCTCCAATATATATGTGTATATTTGTATATTTACAGATTTGCCGGCCTCAGTTGCGGCGTTGTTTACCTGTATGCCATTAACTTTCAGAATGTGGATGAGGATGCATATGGTGGCGCGTGGGAATTGATTAAAGAGGGTTTTATGACATCGTTTGCCGGCTTTTTAGTGACGTGGATTATCTTCTACACCGGCCTGCATTATGATACAATAATGGCATCGAAGGAGTCATAATACTAGCCATATCTTCATAGACCACCGCAGTGCAACACAACACAACACAAGCAATATCCAATTCCAAAATCCAATTGCAATTATCGCAAATCCGTTTTGCATTGCCAAAGCGTACTACTAATCGCCCAATTTTTTGTCCGTGTAGATTGTTAAACTATTAGCCAATTACGATAAAGATGTCTGCATTTGATTTAATTATGTATTTACAATAATCACCGGTTGTATTGCGAATTTGAGATTTTTCTGTGAAAAATACAAATCAGCAACCTGTTGAGAACGAAGATTTATATATTTATTGACATGCCAAGCAAAAAGGTCGCCTATTTCTCGACTGGGATTTAATTCTGAAATTTATGTGGCAGGCTATTCAATTGTGCCGATCCGGGGGCCATCGTATTCCATCAAGATCTATAAGACACAGAAGATTAATTGACTCTTTTTACTGTTTTATTAAAATAATTTTCTACAGTTATAAGGTAGCTATAAAATGCTAGATCTAATAATCCATGGCCACAGCCGCATTGGCTGCAGCACCGTTGTGACCGTTTTGGCTCATCTCATGCTGAAATTTGTCAGGCAATTGGCCGCTCTGCAGTATCTGTGACAGTCTTTCTACCTCCGCCAGTGAGCTAGCGCGCTTGATTGCTTCACGTATACGCTGCATATCCTCGGGATTGGCGAATCGTCCACCATCGGCAGCCACTTTGCCGTTTGTTGCCTCGGCTGCCAAGGCAGCAGCAGCGCTTAGCTTAGACTTTTTGGACACCTCCTTGAGCATATCCTTGCCCTGCTTGGTGCGAAAGAATTCCTGTGCCTGCTGTCTGTCTTTCTGTTTGATTTTTCGGAAATCTAGCAAACGCAACTGTGGAAACTTGAAGGCCATATACTCGCGGTAATTAGGCTTCGTTGATACCGGATTGATCAGCAGGCATATCGTCTCCAGGTTTTTAAAGCCTGCTAGAGGCTCCAAATCGCTCAACTCCTGCAAATTGTTGCCAGTTAATATGATGGAGTTTAGATTGGGCACCACATCCTCCAGTCCATCGCTGATGCGCAAGATGCGATTGTTGTTAAGCATCAGGCATTTGAGCCGCGGCAGATGAGGTAGATTATCCAGTTTGCGCAAATCATTGTCGGACAAATCAATCGTATCAAACTGATCCAATGTAGCACCCAAATTTTCGATCTGTGGAATTTTGTAACCGCGCAAATCGAGCTCCCGTTCCCGGCATGGGTTTATGTATTGCATTGACTGGTTTATCAACTCTGGCGTTAGTTTCACCATCTTGACAGGGCAGGAATTGAGTTAATTGCAATAATTTCTTCAAAATACAGCCGCAATTTGTTTTTTAAGATTATTTTCCAAAAAAAAATACAGCCAATGCCGACGCGTTTTAACAGTAGTGTGACCACAAGCGTCAAACACAAAAATACCCCAGACTACCATACGATGAATCCTATAATCGATATAATAATATATCGATGTGGGAATTGACTAGTGTTGTTAAGCGCAAGCGCGATATCAAAATTCGAAAGTAATAACGTACTTCATAATTTTTGATTTTATTTTATTTAAATTTCAATACATTACAATAAAGTTTCAAGTGCTTAACTTTAATGAACACGTTACAAATATTCGTTAATTTTTGTTGTCTGTGAATGGCAAACTACATATTTGAGCCAACTATGGGAAACACTTTTAAACTTGAAGTGTATTTATTGGTTCGGTGGTGGTGGACTGGGTCAAAATGTTTTGAATAAACATTGTAAATGTGTATTTTACGTGCAAACTACTTGTGTTCATTATTAAATTGTAAATTTTTTGACTCACTGTAATTTATTAAATGCATTTTTAGTAATCGTTTGTATCTTTGTTTTTTTTTCTTTTTTTGCCTAGTTACTAAGTCTAAATTGTTAACTTTTTAGAAATTAATCAAAAAGATATAAACGCTTTATTTCGCTCCAAATGTAAACAGATTGTCGTTTATAATATACCAAGTAAATTGAAATAATTATTAGAAATGAAAACAGAAAGACACAATAGTTACATCATGTTTGGAAGCAGTTATAAAAAATATTATATTTCATTTAAATTTATTTATTTAATTTGTTTAGGCCATTAAAGTAGTTATTATTATGCACGCAATTGTTTTACATATTTTATCATAATATTCATTGCGTTTTCTTCGTTAGTTTCATAGTTTGTTTTCAATACACATAAATTGAAAAATAGATTTTTTGTTGTTGTATATAATTGGCACTTAACTCATTTAAAATACATAATAAAAATATACTACACAAAAACGTTGGTTTTTTAAAATATTAATTTTTTTTTTTTGTTGTTTATAAATATGCAAAAGTTATTTGGATAAAAAGTATATAAATAAATAAATCACGTTCATTTCAAAATTGCCAAAGAGTAAAAACAAAACACACGCGCCATTGCACATAAATTAATTGTTCAGTACGAGTTAGTTGCAAACTAATCAATGCAATTTCAAGAATAATAATAATAGTGATGGGGATACGCTGACAATGATAATTATCAACATTGTGATTAACATTATCCTTATCACTATCACTATTAGCATTCCTATATATATATATTGATGGTGTGGTCTAAAGTGGACTGACTTAAAGGAATGTTGTTTTGAGCATATATATATATATATATATATATATATATATAATACGACAGTTTTATAAATCAACGACATCCTCTTTCGTATAGGGTGAGTCTCTAAACGTGCGTCTCGTCGAGGTGCGTTGCAGGCCTTCAACTAATGTCTCCTGTTTGGGATTAAAATCATTTTTATATATAGTATTTATAAATATGTACACATGACTACAACTAAGCATTTGGCATGCACATTGAAAAGCATAAAATAAACAAAACTTATTAACAAATACATAAAAAATAAAAACACACACAAATTGATGGAAGACCAAACAACAAATGCGAGCCACAATAATTTTCAAACAATGATTTTGTGATTAATGCCACAGCACAAGCGTATAG
The DNA here is from genome assembly GCA_035043045.1 of Hirtodrosophila alboralis. Lineage (NCBI taxonomy): Eukaryota > Metazoa > Arthropoda > Insecta > Diptera > Drosophilidae > Hirtodrosophila > Hirtodrosophila alboralis. The sequence goes on along the minus strand of JAWNNH010000761.1, from coordinate 235,390 downwards.
AGCTGATTGAGATGTCCAGTTGACCACTGGTTGGACTCAAACCTCAAATAACGTTGAGATCTCTTTGCCCGCAATACGTTTAACGTTGCCCTCCGCACAACTGCTGGCCTTGCCCGTCAGTTGTCCGTTGCGCATGCTCAGAATCTCGTTGCTTATCAAACTGGCACAGGCCATGGCATGCTCTGTGCTCTTATTGTTGCTAGTGATGCTGCTATTGTTGTTGCTGCTGATGGTGTTGCTGCTGCTGCTACCCTGCTCCGTAATGATGGTTTTGCTTAGCGTCTCTTGTGTCTCGCTGTTTGTGCTGCTTGTGCTGATGATTTTTGAGCGCAATTGATTATTTAATACTGTGGTTGTTGTGGTGGTTGTTGTTGTCAGTGTGGAGGCGTTGTTGTTGTTGTTGTTGCTGCTGCTGCTGATGCTGCTGCTGTTGCTAATGTTGCTTATGTTGCTGGCTGTGCTCGTGCGATTCACATTGCTCAACATTGTTCTGGGCATTATGGGCGGCTTTAGTTCTATAGTTTTAGGTCACATTCAATACAATACAGTACAACAAATCATAATATGAAAATAAATAAAATACAAAACAAAAATATTTATATATGTCAACTTGCATTAACTACATATTCAAAGTGCTCACAAGGCAACTACAATAATTGTACGCATTCTTCGTGCACAGTTTTGTGGCGTGCATTAAATTTACTTACCCAGACGACTTAGACCTGCGGCCAACTCGCGCACAGACTTCTTCTCCAAGGCAGCGCCTGTATAAATAATACAATATATTTATAAAAACTGTATATAAGACTAAGGCAAACAAACTAACCTGCTGCTATGCCAATGCCGCCGCCACCAACATTCTGGCCAAAGGGCACATCTAAATGCAGTACAAGATTAGCAAATAATAAAGTATTTCATATTAACAGCTGCTCACCTTCCTCCAACATATCCGGCGTGGTTTTGGTCGAGTCCACGTTGCCATTGCCCGTCAGCATTTCGCTTGTCTTTGGCTCGCTGCCCACCACAGACCAGGGACGTGGTTTTTGCAATGAAATGGGCGTGCGCAATATGCCATTGCCTGTCTTGACTATAATGTTGGCATCGTTGTTGCCAGTTGTGGCATGATTTTTAATTGAATCACTGCTAGGTGAACGCATCTTATCATCACGCAAGCCCACCTTGAGCAGACCGCTGTTAAGCACCGCAATTGTTGGATCCTCATGCCCAGCGCCGCCTTCAGTGCGCATTTTGACTAATGGCGATTTGCGACCCACCATTGGAGAATATTTCTCCAGATTATCGGAGGAGCGCGAACGTGTGGCCCAAGAGGCGCCTGTAAGTAGTAAAATATATAAATTAGAATTTATAAATATAATAATATAGATAACTAACTGTCTATGCAGTAGATTGTGCTTAAAATAAAGCTGGAAAACAATCGATTGTCTGATTAATAAGGATATAAACTACAGTCGCGAATTTTTCTACAATTTAAAAATTCTCATTTTGATAATTTTCTTTATATTATTGATATTGGGGAGTAATCAATTATATCGATGGTTTAAAGTCACAATCAAAGTGTTTTCTATATTCTAAATACAAGAAAATCCTATATCATAATTGTGTTATTAAAGAAAAACATAATTTTTGATTATAAAATTAAAGCCTAATTTCCATTCTACATTTTACAAATATTGCAAAGTCAATTTAAACTATCATAAAATTATTATTATAATTATTTTTTCCAGCTCTATATCAAACATATTCTTACTCTTTAGCAATGGCGACTGTCGTTCTAATTTAATTGGACGCCGTTCCTCTAATATAGGCGTCGTTTCCTCAGAGGTCATGTGACCATTGCCATCACGACTCATCGTTGGACTGTCCACAAAGGATAACGAGCTACACTCTTCAGATGTGGGTGAAACGAGCGGCGTTAGCGTTGTGGGCGTCACCGAGCCTGGCCTAAAGAAATGCTCCAATCCATCACCAATATCCCGACCAGCGCCGGCGGCACATTCAGCATTAACCAGCGGTCGAGTGGGCGCTCGCGTCTTGGCACGCTTTGGCCGTCCCTTGACCAGATGCTGCAGCTGGAATGAGGCGCTAGGCAGCTCTGTAATCGAGTCACAACACTCATCCACGCCGCCATCATCCATGGCCGAATTGCTGCCGCTTAAATGGACAGCGCCGGCCATGGCACCTGAAGCAGCTGCAGCGCCGGCAGCGCCACGGGTCGAAAGCTGAGAGTTGGAACGATGGGAAGAGGGTGATTCCAGCAGATCGGGTATGTGGCTCAGGCTGAGATTCTCGACTACAGACTGGGGACGCACTTTGCGAACAACTGAGCGACGTTTTGTCGGTAAATGCGGTGTGGCCTGACGAATGAATAAAGAAACAGCGATTAATTATATATATAAATAGTATATAAAAATATATTACAAAATTCAAGGTTATGTTTGTATGTGTGAAATGATGAGGGCGGGAATTGGGAAGTTAGGAAAAGTTTGTAACTTTTAGTCAGAAAACTAATAATAATAATAAAAAAACATAAAGCAAATATAGCGTTTAGCCAGGAGTATAGTATAAAGTTTTATAAAGATTTCTATGGTTCTACTACAAAGTACAAAGAGTAGGAGGAATAGTTTAAAAAATAGAGTACAAAAAAACTACTTACAAGGTTCAGATATTCCAATTTCTTTTTGTGATTTATATATATATATTTTTTTTATGTAAATGAGTTGGAGATAAGGTTTTAATATATGTATATATAATGTTTATAAGTAGCGTTTAAAGTAGCGTCAAATCATGTTGTAGTTGTAGTTTTTTTTTGTATTGATGAATTTGTTTGTTTTTGTTTTGTTTGTTTTTTGATTTTTTTGTGGTTTTTGGATGATACAAGGATACATGAGAAGAACACGAGAGATATAAATATATAATGAGCATTTTTTTTGGTTCTTTTTCTTATTTGTTTTAAAAATATATATATGTACAACAAAATCTATGATGTATGTGTATGTGTGTGTGTGTGTAATTTGTTGGGTGCTTTAGATACGTATAAAATATTTGTTTTTCTTTTTTATTTTTTTTTTCCTTCATTTTATACTCAAGTTTTGTGATAAGTGTGCATGTGTAAGTAAGCGTGTGTATGTGTGTGTGTAATTACTTTGCCACTAATCACATATATTGTATATTATTTTTATACATGTTTTTTTTTATTTTTAAAAATGCTTAATTAAATTCTTTTCTGTAGTCTACTGCATCCACTTGGGCAAGGAGAGATTTTCAACACTTACAGTGGGCGATTCCAGGCCCAGTTTGGGCAGTACAGAGCCACGTCCACCGGGTCGTATGATTAAGCCCTCAGCTTCCTATATATATAGAGGAATAGAGAACAAAATAAGGCCGTTAGAGTAGAGTATTTTCTTCGCCTTGTGCGCCGCCTGATAACACAATAAACACACAATCGACACCACCAAACACACAATTGGAATGCTCCACATTTTTGTATTTTTTTTTTTATTTTCGGCATATGGAAAGCAAAAGTGTTGCTGGCTTAAGCTCCATGACATCACATTTGTTATTAAATATATAACGAAATCGATGATAACATTAGTTCTGTGCCCTACGATATGAGTTATCGATTAAAAGTGCGGAGAATGAGGGGTATTTATTAAAAAAAGAAAACCTGCTTGGGGGTATTTAAAAGGTATGTTTGTTTTATTATACTACACTTTGAAAGAGTATCATAATATTGACAAGCAATTTGGAATGTATTGGCAAAAGGGTAGTTTTTTGACAAAAGTAGTCAAAGGGATAAGCTGTCTGTCTATATATTTCTATGCGAACAAGTCGTTAATTTTTTAACTATAATAGATTGAATTATCTAGTAATAAAGCTTTTAAGTCAACTATAATGTTGTCTTATTATTGCTATAAAATTACTAGATAATTTAATCTATTATAGTTAAAAAATTAATTAATTATATATATATATATATATATATATATATACTTGAAAAATAAAGCTTATATATATATATATATCTTGAAAAATAAAGCTTTTAAGTCAACTATAATGTTGTCTTATTATTGCTATATAATTATATATGTATATATATAGAAACTCAGCATTGTCAATATATAGTCAATAGCTATAGAAAATAGCTTATAGAAATAAACTTTATATATGTCAGACACTAGAAAATTATATAGAAAAAGTTAAAAGAATTAATCAGCCAAAAATTTCTTTTCTTTTCATTTTTTCACAGACTTCCTGATAAAGACACAAAATATACCGAAAAGCAGGAAAATAAATTTTTAATAAATAATAAACATTTATTAAAAATAAAACACAACGGCCTTATTAACCAAATTGCAAAATATAAACAATAAAATATATTATAGTTGTATATACAAAATGTATTATTTTTTTATGTTAACTCAAAGAAAACTCAAAAATTCTGATGTTCAGACTATCATTATATATTATAGTGCCCCCTAGGTACAATCGCTTGGGAATTATACATTTTTCTATAAAAAAACAAACTAGAAAAAATATTGACATGGTATGGTGTCTCCCTATATCATATACCTAAAATTTACAAATGACATCTAAAAAACATTTTTCCCCAAAATTTATACTAGCAACACTCCAAGTGTATTCAATAGTCGTCAATTCAAAGTTATTCTAATTTTTGTACTGGACTTTTCCCTACTTACATGACTGGAACGACTGCGAACAATGTCGGGCGTCTGCGGCTCGTCTAACAGCACCGATGGCGATTCGGAAATGCCCAGACCGCGACGATAGCGTGTTAAGGCTTCCAGCACCTCGTCTGTGGCGCGATCTGATATGGCAGCGGCCAGCGTTTGTTCAATCTCACTGCAAGTAAATAAAAGAAAAACAATAAAAATCAATTAAATTATTCTGTTTAAGGATAAACTGTTGTTGTTATAGCATTAATTAACTACTTTTGTTCTGTTGTTGGCTGACTGGTCACACCTGCCTCTGCCTCCCGCTCCTCCTCCTCCTCATACACCTCCAACGGTTGCTCATCGGGACACTTTCGATAGGCTAAATGGCTATTGCTGCGTTGGCTGGCCGCCTTTGAGCTGCTGTTAAAGCAACAACATAAAGTGCGCATCAATCCCATTGCGGCAAACAGCTGTTAAGTGCACAGGGGGCGAAAAACACAATAAAAAAAAAACAAAAAAAACTGACACTGAAACTGTCAACTGTCAACGACGTTCAAACTGGCAATGAATTCGCCTTAGTTGCCACAACACTTGTTGCTCTTATTAATGTGGAGATATCGTCGCAAACTAAATACATAAATATATAAATGTATTTTATATATCTAACATATATTTATGTAAGTTTTTAGGGAGCCCGCGCGCGACAGCAGCCGTTTTGGGCTTTCAAATGGAAATGCATTCAGCTGTTAAGTTATTTTGTATTTGCTTAATCTTATCTGTGCGTTCCACATACACTGGAATAGAGCGAGCGCGGAAGCTCCGTATGTGTGTGTGTGTGGGAGCGAGTGCGTCAAGAGAGCGCAAATTCAAAGCGTGTTTTGAAAACACAATTGGCAAGCGCTCAGCTGTTAGGGATGAGCGAGCTTTTCAATACAATTTGTTTTTATTATGCATTGATCGTAAAGCTTTGAAAGTTTTTGAATGGAAACTGCGATAAAAAGAAAAGCATTTTTAAATAAGCCCATAATTTAATAACTTTTGTCACATATTTAAAATGACATAAGATTAGTTTAATTTGAAGTTACTATCATTTTGGTATAAAGCTGTCTTCTGTTAACAAATTGTATTCGTTTAGACGTTATAAAAAATATTAAAAATGATTTAACAATAATTATAGCCCCGTTCATTTTAACTTATATCACACATCAATGGCATTATCGATAGTATCGCTACCACAGCTCTGCTCTATATTTTTGTATTTGTTCAGCTTCACTTGATCATCGCGTCATCTTGTCTGCTCCAGTCTCATGCCCTGAGTCATAAAGTCTCTCCCTATATTTTCAACTCTCTCTCTCACTCTTTTTGTGGTACTTGTGAGTCACTTACCCAACTTTATTCATTATCTCGCTGCCGGCATTGTTGAGTAGACAATTTTGCAAAAAATCTTCGGGTATTTGCAGACGCTCGTTGAGAGCTTTGCGCAAATCTTGAACCACAATTTGATTGCCTAAGGTTTTGGGACACTGTTCGACGCCGGTGCGTATCATGGTCTCTAGGGTCTCCTCCAGATAGCTTTTAATTGTGTAGCTCAGTTCGCTGGCCACACGCGTTAGCTTACTTTCGATGGGATGGGCATCGCTACGCACAGCCTCCTGTAGCTTGGGCATCAGCTGTTTGCAGTTTTCCGCATCGGTGATGAGGCGCTGCACGGCCGAGATATTATCCCCACTACCCTTAGCAATGGATATGGTGTCCTGTGTCTCGGCCACAAGTTTATCCACCAGTTGATGCGTGGAAGAGAGCATAAAACCATGTTGCAGCCTGAAACCCTGACCATTAGCACGCTTTAGACCATTGCAATTGCGTTGCAACAACTCCTGCATCTTGCGCATCACAGCATCTGTCTTATCCGGATGATTTTTGAGATGTGGCGCAATATCAAACACAGGAAAGGGTATGGTGCGCATACTATGATTGTGTTCCAATGCATAAACAATATCCGCATAGCCCTGCAACGTGATGCTGTTCTTGTCCAGATAAATTGTGCGCAAACGATTGTTTATCTGCAGCGCTTTGGCCAGCAGCCGAGCGCCCACATCACCCATATAATTGCCGCTAATGTCTAGTTTTTGCAGACTCTGATTACTGCCCAGCGCATTGATAAAGTCATGCAGATCGTGCTTTAACTTATTCTCCGACAGCACCAGCTCCGCAAGTGGAAAGTCATCCTTTTGTATAAGATTGACCAGTGCATCCATTACGGTTGGCACATGCTTGGGCTTCATGCCACTCAAGCTGCGGCACATATGCAGCGTGCGTATCGAGGGATTCTTTGATATAGCCGTTAGCACAGGTGCGAGCTCTGCATCCAAATCTATAAAATGGAGACAACATTAAAAACTATTACAAAATATGTTAACAAACTCAAGTTACTCACTATTATCGCTAATATCGAGACTTTGCAGCACACGCACACCGTGTATGCAGGATTCAAGCACATGGGCGCCTTGGGCACCCAGCGTATTGCCGCTGAGATCGAGATGCAGACCCGCCGTTGACTCATTGCAGGCCAGGCCAAGCAATAGATTCTTAAGCGCCTCCATTGGCAGCTTGCAGCCGGCAATATTGAGATGCTTGAGGCTCAGTGTGCTCGTAAAGAATTGTTTAAACGATGGCGGTATCTCCTTGCCCTTCTTGGTGCTGAACGAGTTGTGCGAGACATTTAAATGCGACAAATGCGTGGCACAGCCGCGCAATAGAGCTCCAAATAGCTGCAAAAATATAATAATTTAATTTAACATAAGCTGTTAAAAACTTAACATACTGTTACTGATACTTACATTTTCCAGCGTAATATCAGTCGAGGCCAGATCCAAATGCTCCAGCACATTGGGTTGAGCCAAAAAATTGTGCAGATTCTAAATGAAAGAGAAAAAAAATAAATAAAAATATTTATTTAATTATTTAAAAAACTCTACTCACGGTTATATCATCCTTGAGACTATTACCGCTCAAATCCAGATATGTGAGCGAATTGGAAATACTTTGATTGAGCGACAGCGAATGTGACATTTGATTAACGCCCTTAGAGGTAAGTCCACAATGGGCTAGAGCCAATTTGCATAGACCCTTGGATACCTTGGCTATGGGACCAGCCAAATGAATAGCGCCTGATGAAAACAGAAGAAATTTTAATAAGTTTTATGTACAAGTGAAAAAAAATACAACTAATTTAAGTAAAATGACCAAATATGAATTTCTTTAAAGCGTGTATTTGCCAATAGTTTGTTAATTTTGTTATATATACAACAAAGAGAAAATGGCATGAAACAAGCGCTAAATATTTAAGAATATATAGAAAATGTGGTTTCATGAATCTATTTGTGTGGCAATAAATATAATTGGGAAACCAAAGATGAATAATAATGCGGTTGCTTAACATAGCGAATAATATGATATAAATGTATATAAATTTCTAGAATAGAATTTTGTTAAACAATCTCAATAATCAGATTGTATTGTATGATGAATAGCAATAACAACAATAATAATAATAACATCAACAATGCATAGCAAAATGTAATTGTAATTGTAATTATAATGAATTGCTTAATTTTGTTTTGTTTGGTTTGTTTTGTAATCTGTTTTAATTTCTAAGTACAAATGGGTCTGCAAACCTTGTACAATTTTTCCAAGTAGGGCGCACAATGAGCTTGCTCCTACAAGTGACAAATGACACGAAATAAACGCGACAAGAACAACAACAAAATAATTAGAAACAAAAGAGCAACAATAAGTGTGTAAACAAATTGTTAAATGTTGGGAGTAGAAGAGAAACGCATTAAATTGGATTAATTGGATTAAACACAACAGACACACACACACAAGTTGTCAAGTACAAAATGCAACTAATTGCCAAAGGGGGCGATTGACTCTGCTGCTGGGTGGAGAATTTCTCTCGCTTAGAGTTCAGGTTACACACCTTTATCCTCGATTATATTGTGACTCAGATCGATGGTACGAATCGCTGGACTGCTGTTCGTAATCACAGATATCGATAGCTTATTTAGAAAATCCCATCTAAAAGAAAATTAAATAATTGTTTATAAATTCCAACAAAATGATATTCTATGTTAAACTTACCTTAAACCTAAGGCCTCCAAATGCAGCTCCTCCAGCCACATGGAACGCTTGAGCACGTGTAGAATGCGCTCCAATGTCTCATTTGATAAACGCATATGAGCTGCCTTTAGACCACGAAAAAACGTATTATACTCTAGAGCTGATACAATGGCCATCAAGTCTCTGCGGAGTAAAATCAGAAATTTAATTATTTATACTAGTTTATTTAATATTTTAAATAACTTACTTTGGTTCCAAATGATCAAAATCGCGCAGGTTGAGCAGGCGTGTGTCATGTGACAAATATATGGTGTCCACATCCCAGGCAACCTCCTCACGATACGGCACTCCATGAAAATCACACATGCAGGCATATTGAGCACTGAAACCACCACAGGGTCCTATATTACGCGGATCTGAGGGTCGAAATTCCTCCGAGAATATTGTCTCTCGTTCCGGCGGTTGTATGTCGATCTGTAGGTTAAAAATTTGGAATTAGAATGCGTATATTCATAGAAAATGATTAATATTTAAATTTCTACTAATTAACAGCGCTGTTAGCATTAACATTATGTTACGTTTGCTGTAAATTCATTTGAATTCACTTTAAATTCCTAGTTAAAAACATGATTTTGTGTGAAATTTGTTATTTCTTTTCGTTTATATCTAATACTAAGCCTTCAAACTAATTTAAAAAATAAGCTTAAGCAGCGAAGGCGTTAACAACGTACTTAACACTTGGCGGGTTGCAAGTCGCGTGCCTTGTGGCAATTATCTATCATTTTGTTGGCCGTGAAAGAACGCATTTGTTATTGTTGTTGCTTGATTGTTGCACGCCCAAGACACACAAGTGTCTGTTACTCATCAAAATGTTAAGTTACAACAAATTGCAAGACAATGTGGGTGCTGTGATGACTTTAAAGATTTGCATAAGTGCAGGCAGGAGGAGGAGGCAGCATAATTTACGACAACAACAACGACCACAACTTGAGGCATTATAAATGCATTGAATTATTATGTTGAAGCACACAACAACAACAACAACAATAAATTTAATAATTGAATAGCTTAATTGAGGCAACAACAAGTAGAGAGTGTGGGTGTGCGTGTGTGTGTGTGTGTATAATGATGTGCAATGATAGGGCAGGTAAGGGGGTCAAGTCAGTTTATATTTTTAAATAAATTGTGTTTAATTCAAGATGACAAAAATTTAATTTAAGATATCCTACTTTTAGAGTTAAGTATTTTAGAAATAAATTCAGTATTTGTATGGGCTTGCAGGCATAATACATTTTCCGACTCTTAATCAATTTTTTTTTTTTATGTAATACTATTGTGGGAGACTATAAAATATAATTGTAAGCTTTAAAAGCTAAGTAAACCCCTTTGTAGATTTATTTTTAAAATTTTTAAATAAAATTTAAGTAAATTTTTTAAAGAAAAATATTAGACTATAGCATTTTCAAGTTTAAGAAATTAACAAAAACCGAAAATAATAAAGAACTTTTAAGAAACTTGCGACTCTATACAAAGCTTGTCCAATCAAAAATAATGTATATTATACTATATGCAGTTTATAAATTATTATTGTTGTTGAATGCAATGTCAAAAGCTCAACATTAAATTAAGTTTTAATTAAAGCCAAATGTGACTCAGGCGAGCAATCTACACACACACGCACACACACACCCATACACCCACACTCGGGGGTCACACACCCACACACAGGGTGAAATAACTACCCCACAGTACCCCCGCAAGCCAATTAACCAGTCTATAAAAATTGTATCGTACAACAAAAAAAAAAAACAAATTTTGCGCATGGTTGGAAATTTTTATATAATATACATTTAAAATTAAATTTTTTCTCTTTAATAAAACAATTGTAATTTCCCAAGAAATAAGTCATCAACTTTTAGTTTCAATTTCACTTTAAATTCAATATTTACTGCAAGTTTTGGCTTTTATAAAGTTTATATTATACAACAAGTTAGAAAATAGTTTTTAAGAAAATTCGCACATTGTAAACAACACCTAAAAAAACTCGTATAAAACTTGTTATGTATTGCTCTAAAAACTTTTAAGCAACTTCTTTAGAGTAAAGTTTTTGAGGGAGTGAGAAAAGTTGGGATTCTATTTGATTCTGATGTCACAAAAAAGAAACTTCAATATCGATTTTTCCCCAAGTTTGTTTAATGATTTAAGCTCATTGAACACAAATTGCACTCAATTTGAATACTAATTATTGCATTTTATTTTTATTTTATATACAAAACTTGCCTTTTTAATGATGTATTTGAGAGGAACTGTTGGAAATATTTGTTTAATGGCCGAGGCTAAATCGGTTAAAATGACATCAGCGTTCTGTGAAATTAAAAAAAACATTTTTGATTATTATATTAAATATATATAATAAGTATAGTTTACCGAGCTGAAATTGCCCGCATCGCCGGTTGTGGCAAATGAATATGGCCGATCGTTGGTTATTATTGAGAAATGTGTTGACTTTTTACTCTCAACGCCCACAATGTCCAAGTAATGAAAATGGCATTCGATCTGCAAGTAAATTAAACCATTTTTGATTATAAAATTAAACAGAAATATAAATAGCTGTAGTTGTTATACAAAATTTGAAATTAAACGAATTTGTTGTAAACAAAATATTTTCTTAATGTTTTTATTGTAGTAAGCCTATAAATTATTTCGTGGAAAATATTTTCAAATGTTTATAAAGGAAAGTTAAATTTTAATTTTTTTTTCTGGATTTTTAATTAACTTTACAAAAACTGAAAAGATTTCGCTGCGAATGGTTTTTTTTGTCGGATTTTTGCATATCTGTTAGATTACACTATGCAACAGCATTTTATATTAAGTACATTTTAAATTTAATTTATATGTAAAATGGGTCGCCGATTCTGTTCTCGTAATAATCAAAAAAAAAAAAAAGAAAAGATTTTCGACATTTCAAATAGGTAGTTTTGGTTAAGGAGAAATAACTTCGAACATGATTTAATGATATAGTAGGTGTTTTTTGTTTTTTTTTTGAAAAGGTAATAAAATTGCCTATAAACCTGTCATACAATATCATTAAATTATATTATGCGTTCAGAAGTTATTAGAGATTGAAATGTAAATTTTGCATAAAAATAGGCCCATTAAAAAAGCTATTTTTTGTGAAATTTTTTCTCCAAAACTCGAATTTTGGTTTTTTGTATCACTTTTTAGATCTTCAGATTTACTTATTGTAAAACATAAAAAACAATTTTAAGTATCGGTCAAGAAATATTTAAGTATTAGCTACTATTGATCAGTCTAACGGAGTGTTGTTTGTAAATCGCTTTATTGGTTCAAAACGGTCCCGGCAACATATTTTTTGAATTTTATTTACAAAATTTGCGACTCATTTTACATAATAATTGACTATAAAAAATTCTGGATACAAGAATTTTTTTCAAATTTCTGCATAGTGTTATTAATTAGTGATAAAGTACATATATTTTGCATCAAAATATGTTCAATTTTAACATAATTACGCAAGCTGAAAGTCTAAAATATAACCTCAAATTTTGGAAATGAAAATTAGGGTCCAAAAGATATTCCTAGTAAAAATCGGTTCAGTTTTCAAGTAATTGTATGAGTTTAAAAATAGCAACTAGAATTAAAACTCTTCTTCACAGCTTTTTAAACAGTTCCATTTCACCAATTAAAAACCAATTTTTTTCGGATTCTGCAGAATTGCCGTTCCACACCCATCTCTAATAAGTATGCGTTCCACTTACCTTTGTGGGCACCTTGGCGCTGAGCAAATAAACACGAACGGGCGTAAAAACCTGCGAAATAATAAAAAAAAAAATTAGAAACAAGTTTCATATAGTAAAGGCAAAATAATAGTTCAATGAGTCAACTATATGGTATGTTCCTCGATCTGCCTGGTTCAGCTGCATGCATGCATGCACAGACATGCGTGTAAACATGCAAAGTCAAGTCTTTTGGGAGGGGAGAGGGGGCAGAACTGCATTTCGTGGTAAAACTGAGAAACTGAGGAGGAGGCTTCCATTACTAACTCAATTTTCCTTTGTCTGAAAAAGCAAAACAAAAACTTTTTTGCAGCTTTTAATTGGAAATCAAAGCAAGTTCTATAATTCATTTAGGCACTTAGAAATGCACAGAAAGGCCAGAAACAAGTTGTGGGTAAGAGAGGGCAGAGAGTGGGGCTAATATAACGTCTTCTGGTAATTGGACACTTTGTCTCCGTGACAACAATAAGCGGCTTTTTGTGCTCTCGACCCTACGAACAAATCAATTTTCCAGTCATGTGACTTTAAGCGGCCAGGCGAGAAATTAGCATAGAGACGGAGGAGGGCACAAGTGCTAAACGCCGTTAAGTATGCTATATAAAATATCAATTACATTTAGCCTGGTAAGAAGAAGAGAGCTAACTAAAGCACTTTAAATACAGTTTTTTTTGCGGCCAAGTATACGATTTTAATTGACTTTTTAGACCAAATGTAAATGGATAATTGTAAAGGTAGATGGATTAAAATAGATTAGAAAAAAAAACAGAGTAAAACATAGAGACAGTTGAGTGCACACAAATAGAAAAAGTCATTCAACTGATGTTAACAGAACAAACTAAATTAAATACTCTATACAAAGTCAAAACTTTATGAAATGTACAAAATTGTTAGAACATGTTTTAAAGCCAAAACTCTGGCTTAAAACTACATATAATAACTCATAGATAGTTAGCTACTTAAGCTACAAATCACTTTAACTAATTACAGCTTTGATTTCCGCAATTTCAAGCCTTATATACCTCACTCAAAACTACAATTATTTACAGGGCAACATTATTTGAATGCAATTTGGGGCCTGGCCAGCCGCAAGCGAATCATCCTAGCGTGCAATTTCATATAGAAATTACGAGTCTTGGTCTGGAGGCGCAACCAACAACAACAGCGTTGTGGCAATGTCTATCTATGCTGCAACTGACAGCGGCACATCAGAAGGCAGCAGGAGGAAGTTGAAGTGATGTATAACACCTAAGGCCATATATATATGTACAATTGGCAGTTGGCAGTTGCTCTCGACACTTACCAAGACACGATTCTCCGTTTTATCGCCTTTCGTTTCCAATTTGACCATATACTTGACCAAGATCTTTGTGTGTCGACCCAGTATAGATTTGACGCTTTCTGTAAATAAAAAGTAGAGAAATTGTTAGTTAAATTAATTCGTTTTTTATAATTAAAAATAAATGACATTAGTCGGCAATAAAATTGCATCAGAAATTAAAATAACGTTGTGTTTTTGTGGTTATGGTTATCAGCGGTATTAGAATTTCTGCTGATTGGAAATATAAAATTAAAGCGTGCTCTTAAAAATATCTATGATAAGAAAAAATTATACGATTTTAAGAAATATTTTGTTTGGCATTTTTATATTTTATATTTATCCTAAAATCTGCAAAAATGGCAAACAAAATATTTTCTAAAATCGTTTTATTTTTTCTTATCATAAATATTTTAAAGAGCACGTTTAAGTATCAAAAAACAAATAATAGTTAATTTTTGGTGTGTAATTAGGAAAAAAATTGACATTCTTTTGGACTAATTAAAACAGGAGATTAGTAAACAGAGTATAAGGTGATAGCACCTAAAATACAAAATATATAATATTCTATTATTTTTTTTGACTTTCGCCATAATAATATAATTTTAAAAAATGATTTTTGATATTAATAATAATTTTAAAATTTAGTTAATATTTAAAAATTTAATTTCCGGCAAAACAAAAAATTCTATTAATTTAAACTTTTTCCTTGCATTTATATAAAATGATTTCTGATTTTAGAAATTTAGTTAATATAAGAAAATTGAATTTTCTGTAAAACAAAAAATTCTATAAATTAAAATTTTTGGCTTTCATTTTTAAAAAATGACTTTTAATGTTAATAATAATATTAAGTTAATATTCAAAATTTTAATTTTCTGTAAAATAAAAAATGCTCTCTAAAATTCGTTTAATTTACATTTTTTTATTTCATTTTTAAATAATGATTTTTAAGGTTAAAATTAATTTTAAAATGTAGTTAATATTAAACAAATTTAGTTTTCTGTAAAACAAAAAATTCTGTTAATTTAAACTTTTTCCTTGCATTTTTAAAATATGATTTTTGGTGTTTAAATTAAGCTTAAAGTTAGTTAATAATAACAAATTGAATTTTCGATAAAACAAAAAATTGTATAAATTAAAATTTTTCCCTTTCATTTTTAAATAATGGTTTTTGATGCTAAAAATAATTTTAAAATTAAGTTAATATTAAATAATTGAATTTCCTGTAAATATCTAACAAAAAATTCTATTTATTTAAATTTTCACCATTTCTATTATCGATTTTTTTAAAGTCTCAACGACAGTATTTTCTAAAAAAGTGTAGACAAACATTTTTTTTGAATTGTCTTCCACATTGCTAAGCACATTAATAGACAAGAAAACACTTTATCATAAGAAAACTAAGTAAAGTACTTGAAAATAAAAATAAAAAATATAATAATAATTATTTTATATTTAAGATAGGCTGGCATTATCAAAATAAGTACATAGATTATCTAACAGTGTTTGTGTTGACCTGTGTGCATTTATTATATATTATGTGTTTATTGATATTAACTTTTTTTGTATTGTATGAGGTATATACGAATATATAATTGTATTTCACATTATGCACAGACGCGTCGCGTTATTTATTGTGCATGTCAATTCAACAGAGGGTTATATCATGTATATCTATATATATATATATATATATATATATATATATAGAGACGAGTGACAGCACCTCGTATATTGCCTATTACGTTTGTGTTTTCTCAAACCAAACACGTAGAGGCACTTTATGAAGCCAACAGAAAGAGTTTGAAATTTCGCTGAGCTTTAGCACACAAAACAGACCGTGAGCCACCCCCTTTGGGTACAGGCACGGGTACTTGATGGGGTATAATACTAACCCCCCTATACTCCAGGTCACACCACCCTATTTTCATTTACATTTCCAGCTACTTAACATAGCAGCACACACACAAACACACACACACAACACAACGATGACGAATTTATTCAAAGTGAGATATTTTCATGTGCATTTGACAATGCCAACATAACGTAGAGCCAAGAGGGCACCTTGGGGCTAGAGGAGGGGGCGCTGAAACGGAGCACACTTTGATTGTTGTTGCTATTGTTGTTGTTGTTGTTGTGAGTACCGGGCTTAAGCATTATGTCATGCGACAGGCACGCCAAATCTCAAGTATGCTCGGGATGGCAAAGGCAGAGCACAGGCAGCAAAGCAAGCAGGAGGCCAAAACCGGACAGGGAATTGTACGGAAAGCAGAAAAAAACCCGGACAAGTTATGACTCCTTGTCTGGGCATGTTGCTTTACCAGGGCAAAAATATATATAAAAAAAAGAAAAAAATTGAATTGAAATGTCAAAAATGCTGGCAGCTCTAAAAAGTGAGGGAGAAAGAGAGTGAGAGTGATGTACTTCGAAGGAATAAACTAAAACAACTCTTAACATAAACATATACTTATATATATATATGCTATAAACATATAATATTAGCTGTAATACTTAGGTACAATAAGTGGCAACAAGGTCACGACTTTGATAAGTTTTGCAAGTTTATAAACTAAATTTGTAAATTAAATAGAATATTGTAAGGACAATTCAATTTGCAAAGTGTACAAATTACAAATTATCAGATAAACCAACAGATAAGGTAAAAACTCAAATATTTCAATGGTTTTTATTTTAATTTAATAACAATTTGGATTCAAAAGAATATATAATCCACTGGATAGTTAAAATTAATGTTACAAGAAACTTTTGATTAGTTTTAAATTTTTGGCGGATTAAAATCGAAATTCGGAATTCAGAACACCCAACAAATTTTTCTTCTTAATCGAAATCGAAACTGTAAACAGTTAGAAGCTTTAATACCCTTCTACCAACGTTTGTTTAAAGTTAATTCAATATAGCTTTTGAAGAAGAAACTCCTGATTAGCTTGAAATTCGTCGGATTAAAATCGAAATTCGGAATTCAGAACACCCAACTATTTTGCTTATCAATGTGTTTCTTGATCAAAATCGAAACTGAAAACAGATAGAAGCTTTAATGGCCTTCTACCAATGTTTGATTAAAGTTAAATCAATATAAAATTAAAAGATATAATATTTCTATTAATAAATTAAGTTTAAAGGCTAATTCCTGATTTTTTTTATATATTTAATTTAAGAATATATAAGTATCTGTTTAAATAAGCCACTCTCTTTCTCCACAATTGTTAAAACTGATTCTAAGCATTTTATTTTCTCAATTAGTCCCAAAAGCACAAAATTTCTAGTTATGCCAACAATTTCTAAACAAATTCGCATATGAAATCCCTTGGGCTATATAAATTATATGGTCTTTTATAGCAATCAAAATTCCTTGTGTCTATTTAAATGGAAAGTGAAATTCAAATAAAAAAAAAAAACTTGGCAATGCTTTTTGCATGAAATAGTTGGAAGTATACTCGTACCATAAAAGACCGGCGGGAGCAATTAGGGCCCTGACCACACTCACTAAATGGCCGCAGTCAAAATGATGGCCAACAAGACATTTGGCTACAAAACTAGCTTTGCTTGCTTTTCTGGGCCAATTGTGTATGGATTGTTAAGACCTGTGGACACGCAAAAGACATATAGACAATGCCAAGCCACCCACTGGCATTTCTTACGGCGCCAACTATGACAAAACTATGCATATAAAAATAAAAAATAATAAAAAAAACTTTAGTTCCGGGCACAATGACAATGATAAAGATCATCATTATTATCAACATCGAGCACACGGCGGCAAGCAGCGAAGCGTCCAAGCGGCAACATTTGACAGTTAACATTTTCTGTGCTGCAAGCGAGCAAAACATTTGGCTGCGGATTCTCTTAATTGCAGAGATGAAGTTGAATGAACTTTTGTCAACAGTTTTACAGCTGCTACTATTGCGCTCTCTGTCTCGCTCTCTCTAGCTATCTCGCTCAGATGACGGTAGCTTGGGCAGCCTTGATTACTTTGTATACTTTATGCTCTCTCTGTTCGTACAATCGCTTGACACTATGTCAATATTACGATGACGATGACGATGGCGATGACGATGACGATGATGTTAAGTAAATAAATAAAAATACCAATGAAAACTGAGAAAATTGCATCTGTCGTAAGAAAAAAAAAAAAAAAGAATCGCACTGCAGAACAGGTAATGCTCTACAATATTAATACTACAATATTAATTTATGGTTATTTTTTGGTGACCTTAGATTGTTAGATGAGGTCAACCTCGAGCCGACTAAACTTATAAATTTTTATCAAAATAGACTAAGTTGAATTGGATAATTATAGTTATATAAACCTACTGTACTCTTGATAAAAGTTGATAATTATTAAACTAAAAATTATATAAAGAATTCAAATTTTTAATATGTCAAATAAAATCATAAATAACACAACTTAAACACAGTTGGCGGATTTACAGCTAACTACTGATGAAAGCTGAACAAAATTGTATATATCAAAGAAAAATAATTTAAAAAAAAATTCATTTTTAAAAAAAAATTAAAATAAAACAAAAATTCATTGACCCAAGTACTTTATCCACGCTTAAACTGCACAGATATTTGTGGTTTTTATTTCCATACACAAATCAATTAATCCATTAAGCAAATGACCATGAATACACTGCAATATTAATGTGAGTCTAATACTTTAAACAATTTGTCATACAACATTTATATCTCTGTAAAAACCAAACTTAAATTGCCTGTACAATAAAAAAAAAACCAAGACTTTTATGTACTTATTTTATTGCCCAACTTTCATGTTTTCAGTTTATGATACCCTCCTCTCCTAAAAAAGTAACTGCAATAAACTTGATTATCTTGAACAAGTTTACTGTCCTCTTTCTATGACTATATTGACAGTATTGCAACTTTACATAATCTTCTACTACAGATATAGAATGTGACTTACAAACAGAATAAAGAAATTTTACATTTGTGTAATATTTTATATTATTTATATATGCATTAGTCATGTATGTACCAGATTGTATATATGTATACACTGGGAAAAATAATCATTCTAAAACTATCAAAATCATGAACTTTTGTTATGTAAAATTTTTCTTTATACCAAGAACGTGGATCATATTTTATGAACGATTTAATCTTAATTCAAGGTTATTGTGTGTTATTTAAAAACATTACTTTAATTTATTTTATTAACATTTGGTGAGCTTTTAATTTCTGCATAATGCGCTTAATTATTGTTTATTTATTATTTGCAGTTAATTGACATTAAAACAAAAAACTAATTAAAATATTATTAAAAAAAAGTGCTCTGTTATAGAAAAACTATACAGACCATAAAATGCACTGCTAAAACTATTTTAGAATTACACTAAATGTAGAAAAATGTACAAATAACAGCATCCATAAATTTGCAATACTTTCAGTATAATATTATTAGTAATATTATATAAATTTCATATTACATTGTGGTTTTTTTTTACATTGTTTTTTATATTTATTTATTGTCCCGAACAGTCTGCACTTACGACTAAAATATTAATTAACTTAAAAAAACCACGCCTAATCTATAATATATTATCTACTAGATTAAACTAAATAATTACATAATGTACTATAATTTTTTTCAACCGAATAACTGAAAAAATAATATAATAAAAGATGATAAATTTCTCTTCATTTTGCAACTGAATTTTTCCCTCAGTGTATGATATTTGATTACTCATTTTTCAAGCTGTAATCTGAAGCTCTGGCCTGGCCTTCATTCAAAAACAAAAATTTCACTAAACAAATTACGTTGAGCTCTCCAGGCATTTGTAATTACCTGTATTCGAACAACTGTCTCGCAGTCTCGACTTCATTTCCGTTAAAAGGAAATTTGACTTTAATTGCAAACTGTGGTCAATTTTTGGCTACATGATAAGCCAGTAACTAGACAGTTCAATAGCTGCGATACAACGATAACATTTCGATACATTTTTCGGGTCAAAGCACTGCTGCAGCATTGTCGAAAAAAAAGGTTTTTTTGTGTGGGGTTTTGGGGTTGGATAAAGATTGTTGATCTGTGTAGCGGATTTTGCCCGCATTACAACATTGACAGCATTCTAAGCACTTGCAGTGGCATCACGATGAGTGTGACCCAATTTTTTTTTTTGAAAAAGTTTTGTTGCTCCTTTTTTGCAGCAGCAGGAGCACAATGGCCGGAGATTACACGAGTTCAAAATACTCGGCTACAAGTGCAACTGTGGGCGTGTCCCCTGTGCCTGTGTGTGTGTATCGCCTTGTCTGAGCCTTTTATTACGACACTTGTGAAGTTTGCTGATTGTGTGCTCTTTTTTGTTGCGTGTAAACACAAACTTGGATGCGTGTTGGGTTAGCACAAAGGCTGTCAAAACTCTGACGCGAACAAAATGAACATGAGAATAAAATCAGTTTTATAGTTTGACAGTAGCTATATAGAAATTTGTTACATAAATACCCTTTAGTTCTTTCACTAGTGTAGTACTGCCCCATAGCATAAATTGCACAAAGTACTTTACCTAAGCCATTTCCTTAATCGGTGTGGTTTGGCGCTCGACTGTTTGTTAATTTCCCTTTCAATAAATTTCCCTATGCTCCTGCCTAATCAGTAGTCAAGTAGGCTGGCATCAGAACTGTAGGGTACGTAATAAATAAATATGTATGCCAAGTCTAGCTCACAGCTTTTTTCACACTTACAAAGGATTAGGCACACAAATGTATGTAAGTACACACTTACATATATACATGATCAAGTACTTTTCTTTAAACTTATTAAGAATGCGAGAATCGCTACAATGTTTGCAAAAAAAAAAACAACAATAATGGGCAAGGCCTTTGTGCTGCTCAGCTGCTTAAGCTAACGGTACGGCAGCTGCCAATCAAAAGCTGTAGCCAAGCCAAACGCAGCACAAAAGAAAGTTAAATGAAGATTTTTATTTTCGTTTTCTTTACACACAACTTTTGTGATTACTTTACGTTATGTTAATTATATTTGCACAAAGAAGCATCAGAGGAGGAATTAAGTGAGACCGAGAAGGAGAAAGAGTGGGTGTACGAGACAGAGGCAGACAGAGACAGACTAACTGGCGCCTATTGCAATTTACTTTCTATTAACAGCTGACATTGTTGTTGTCGCTACTGTTAACATCGGAACAGCTGTGCGCGCTAGCCGCTGTTAACCGTAGCTTATACTTAACAGAAGCGACTGTCAAAATGTATGTAGCGTTTGTTCTAATTGTTTTGTATGACTATTTTTTATTCTTTTTCTCAAGCGGCACCTGCGTCTTTTGTATGGTCCAGTGGGCGTGCGCGCTTAAATTAATTTGACCTAAAAACGCATTTTTTGCTGTGCGAAATTTGACGCAGAGCTTTCAAGCTGCGGCTGCGGCACATTGTTAAAGCAAGCAATATGAAGAGCAATAGAAAGCGACAGGTTACCCACACGCGCTTACAATATTTTTATGCTACTCTCATGCTCTCTCTCTTTACCTGTCTCACTCTCTTTTTTCTATTTTCCAAAAACAAAAATGTGGGACAAACCAATTCTACTGGGCAGCAGCAACGGGTCAGGGATGCGAACGAGTGAGCATTGCAGGCGCGCATCATTAACGTCACTTCTTGTTGTTGTTTTTGTTGTGTGTGACACAATTTTCACCCAGGCGACCTCAAAATGGAGCACATGGAGCTTTGGCTACGTTACCCTACCCCCTCGCCCACATTTATCATCTCAAACTATTTGCTGTTCGTTCGTTTTGTTGCCGGTGTCAATTCTGCGCGCTTCTTTAAGTCGTCAAACGTGTTCTGATTGCGTTGCCGTCGCGTCGCCAACTTTCAAACTGCCCAAATTGTCAACGTCGCGACGGCGAATGCAAAATGTGTGTGTTCACTAATGAGACGCAAGTTGCAGTCAGGATAACTGGAAATGGAGCAAGACGGGAAACTGGCACACGCACACACAAACACCCATAATGAAGAGAGAGTAATTTCAATAAAGAGAGCGAGAGAGTGTGCAGCGTATTGGAAAATGCTAAGCTTGGTCAGGCTCAGCATTTAAGCGCTAATTGCATACAATTTGCCATTAGTTGCATGGCAAATGAGCAAAATAATGGCAAACGTTTATATTGACTGCTTGAATTATTGAGCGGGTGCACAGTTATTGGTCAGTAAATATGTAGGTCAACTAGGGGTCAGTCAGATAGTAGTATACTCGCTGTATGCATGTATGCACAAAAAACAAAAAACTCTCATGGCCTTCAATTGGCCAAGAGCCCATCCAATAAATTTTCATAGATTTACATATTTGGATGGGAGTTTAAGCTGTTAATAGTATAAAAAAAGAAAAAAAAAATGGAGCCATAAATATCTGAAAAACTAGTTTTGAAGCTGTTGCAACATAAGCCAAGTTAAATAAATAAATGTGTGTGAATCCATTGATAGCGAATTTGATTTCTATAGCGAATTTAAATCCAATTTTTAACACAACAAAAGAAGTTTAAAGCTTAATTGAAGACTATTATATTAAAGGCAAAAGTTGTATGCACAATTGTATACCCTACGCATACTACAAGCATAAATTTGGCTGGCGGTTTAATCTCATTTTGAACTTTAATGTATACTAATGATTAAATAAAGAAAACCAATCAATAAAATAAAAATAGCTTTGTAAACAACAAAAAATAAATAAACATTATTTAATATCTTGACTTTAATATCCCTGACCCCATAAAATCTAGGCAAAAAGTTGACGTTGTCGATAAGCCTGTTCAAGATTTGTGTATTTTGTGTTTTTGTATTTTTTTTTTGCAAACAAAGAGTCAACCTAAATAAATCAACAATAACAATAAAGAGAGCTGTAAATATTTAAACAAGTCAATTTCCGTTAAAAAAAAGAAATAAAAAGAAAAAGATGAAACACTTCCACGGATCGATTATTTTATGATGTGCGAAATGGCGTCCTCCCCCCTCTCTCTTTCTACTATCCAACCAAGCGATCAGTTGGGTGTGTGTGCACTGGTCAGAGAACGCGGCAACGCGGCGAATTATCAATGTACATATGTATGCATGTATGTGTGTATGCAGTGGAAAATGACGCATTCAGAACTTGCAGCAACAAAAGTGTTGTTTATCATTTATATACATAGTATGTAGTTAGTTGTATGTATTACTTGTATATGTCTCTTCTTACCCTTGTCTTTTGATTTCTTAACCACGTCGCGTATTTGCAGCTCTATAATGCGTCGCAAATACTCATCAATGTGATTCATCATTTCGTTTGTATACATCTTGAATATTTTTTTAGAGTAATTTTAATAGTATAAGAAATATAATAACAAACACACAATACTATAAAAAATAAATCAAAAAGTTGGCCGGCCACAATTGGCACGCCCGGTTTTACAGTAATATCCAACTGTTGGCCAGGCACAAAGCGCGACAAATTCAGCACTGAGGCAAACTGCGCTAATTGCGATCGTAGCTTATCAGCACGCTAGACGCTTATCAGTGACATGCATTGAAATTGAGCGCAATGTAGAACGAGAGAGAGAGAGAGAAATAGATAAAGAGAGCGCACTGTCTGGGGCTGGGTGTGACCAAAGGTGTGCGATAAAAATATGCCATAGAACAAACGCAAGGCAGCACAGTGGTAAATATTATGCATATAGCGTGGAAAATAAAACTAGGTCAGCCAAAATAGATTGGAAAAGGTATTATCATTAGTATAAATAACAAATGGATCTACGCAGCATTTATTACCATAATATTTATATAATAACGTATAAAACACAAAAATAGAAATGTGCAAAAAATAATATTTCTAAAGATAGTTTCTAAAGTTGAATAATTTAATTTAAATAACAAATCAATCTAGAACAAAAAAACAGCCAAAAAACTAATTCGCATTTAAATGTTTTCTATTTTTGACAAAATTATGTGTTTTTTAGACGATATTTATGCAAAAAAAAACTAAAAAGAATTGGGGGTTTGTAGGGCTTAAATGGATTTGTACTTCTAAGTACTAATAATTTGCCTAAACTGATAAGATTTCCACGGGGAATGTCTTTATAAAAGATTTGACTTCCTTGAAAACTGGTTAAAAGTTTTAGTTAATAAATTATTATTCAATTTACTGCAAATTTGAATTAAGTAAAATATGTTATTTAATTTTGTGTTTTTCAAGGTAATTTCATATCAATAGTGAATCAAAAAAACGATTTTTTTTTACAATCAAAGAACTCTTTTTATTATGCTGCTTGTCTGATTTTACGCCGTAATTGATATAAAAAATAAATATAATGTTTTCCTGTTAACGCCTCAAGTACGATTACAATTCCGATTCACTCGTTATCTATAAGACCCGTGATTAGTTGGGTTTCGCGTTATCAGGCAAGTTGTTTGATGTAGCTAATGATTAATGGACAATTTCTATCGACGGCAGGTGTCCAAATAGACTAAAAGTTGAAATAACACAACGAACATTGGCATAAATCAGATGCCCAATTGAGTATCAAGCAGAGAATGTGCCTGCCTGGTTCCAGTTTAAAATACCCTTTGTTTTTTAAGGGGTTATTATAGGTTACTCAAGCATTGTGTAACTCAGAGGTATTTTTAAAAAAGAATTGTTGTAGTAATTATGCATAATATATTTAAGAAAAATGCTTAAAATTTGATTTTTTAATTCATGGTTCGATATTCTGTATTGTTATGCATGATTTCAGCATAGATTTTTTTCTTTGAAAATAAAAATTACGATATAATAGGTATTTTCAATTCTTTTTTATATTAGTTTAAAAAATAATACTTAATTTTGAATTTTAAATAAAAATATTAGTTGTACGAAAAACTTCTATATTTTGAATTGAAAGTAAGTAAAAAAAAGTCCAAAATAACATATTTTGCAAATTTTATTTAAAAATTCAAACATAAAAATTACTAGCTAAAAATTATAGATCGGAATAAGTGTATTTCGATAGTCCACATTTTTTTGTAAATTTTAAGTGATTTATTCAGCTGAAATTTGATGCTTTATTTCTATTTCTTTTAGGGTATTTAAACGTCGCCTTCTACTTAGCTGCCAGATCTTTCTTGTTTTGATTTAGGTTTCACGCTGGCATTTCTTGGGGGCGCAGCTGCCTTGTGCTCCAAATTCCAGCAGCAGCATTCGAAAATAAAACATTTGAGTAAATTATGTGCATTAAAACACAAAAATGTTTAACTTGGAAAAATATATACTTTTGCTAATTGGGCTAAGCTAATTGGCAAGTTGACTGCACTCGACTCCGACTCCGACTCGGCATTCAACAGACACAAACACAAACAACAAAAGGATCTGGGCCCAACATTTGCACACCTGGCGAGTGGTTTAACCAGGCCCAAGATGAGGACAATGGAGACACCTTCTAACTTGGGGAGGGAAGGGGAGTTGGCAACATTGGGGGCTGCTTTTGGATCCTCTTTATGCTCTCCACCCCACTGTCACTGCACTCAAATCAAATTAGCGGCAATGCCAACGAACTTGATGAAAATTACTGTAAAGCTGATTCTAACTGAAGTTGAATGTTTCTTGTTGTTGTTGTTATTGTTGTTTTTATTGTTGTTGACTTTTCACGCCCTGCTCTGTCAAGCGTTAACCGATTTCCGGTGTGCTATGTATCTATGTAGAATGTAGAAAATAAAAATGTGTAAGCCCTTTTTGTCTAACACTTTAATTTCAAGAGACTGTACTAGCTATAGTTATTAAATTTAGTATTTAATTTCATGTACTCTATGTGTTTCATGTTTGCTTAGAATCTTTAATATTCTGCTTCATTTCGTTGTAAATTAAAACAAATAAATTAATTTTAAGTGTACAGGAAAATTACACTAGGCAACAGCATTTTGCACCCCGGACATATGAAAATAAACAAAATCACCTGATTCCGAGTAAAAATTATTGAAAATATATTTTTTTTTAAATATATATTTCATACATAGTTTATTCTTTTTTAATTTAAGAACTCGTAATTTTTATGTATAAAGTTTTTCATGTTGTTTCTTCTGATCAACTCACTGTGCATTTCCATGAAGCAATTGGAAATCATAGAAGATAATGTGACCAGTTGCGTTTACAATTTCCATGTCTCAGATATTGAGGCGCTTAAATGGCAATCAAACAAAAGCTCTGACTAACAGTTATTTACAAGTAAGCAGCACATACACTCATACAGAGACACAAAAGCACACAGACAATGCGTGTAGTGCACATACATACATATGTATGTTTGTATGTATGTCTGTTTGTTGATTTTGTTTATCACGCAGTTATAAAGCCATAAATGATGCGGCCAATGCTTCTGAGCAATGCTTATGTTGTTGTTGTTCTCGTTGTTATTATTGTTATTATTGCATATTGTTCCTGCTACTTTATTTTTGATTTTGCAGCTCAATTAAATACCATGGCGAGCGCAATTAAAAAGCGCAAAGTATGCGAGAAATAGAAAATATACTCATACATATAGACAAGTATATGTGATATGAGTATATGCAACAATAAGTAGAGTGCACGCACAAGCGATCTTTTATGTTTTTTTTTTTATAACAAAAGAATGCAAAAAAAAACAGTTTATAAAATTGTATTTCTTAAAATTACAATAACAAACACTTGTAAAAATCTGTGGTATGAATGAATAAATGTATGCATAAATATGTATTGTTCCTTCTCTAGGCAGTCACTAGTCAGGGGGGCAGGCAACACTGGCACTGGCACTGGCAAAAGCGGAAGTGCGGCGAGAGACGGCAATCCGATGACGTTTGCTGGTCAGGACATGGGTTTGCTTAGCGGGGGCAGTGCCAGAAAGGAAGTGCGCGGCGAATGTCAAAAAACCGAATGCAAAGTAAAAGCCGAACCACAAAAAACACCAAACGAAGGGGGATGCAAAGATGCAATTTTTTTTGTTTTTTTTTGCATGCAATTTATGCTTCAAAACAAAGAATATATGAATGTGTGAGTGTATAGAATTGAAAATGTATGTGTGTGTGTATGTAAAAATTACAGTTTCAAATTGACTATTACTCACCATTGAGGTCCTTGGTTAATTGCGAACGCGTCGACATTTTGGCTGTCCCAAAAATATATATTTTTATTGTTGTTTATAAGTTTTTGTGGCGAAAGTGGCAGCAATTTGGCAGCGAGTGAAAATGAAGTTAAACAGGAATAACCACCAGGCTGGAGGCAGAGGAAGAGGCAGATCCACAGGCAGCGGCGAATGCGTGCTGTGTGTGTGTGCAAGGAAAGGGCCCAAGCAATTTGATGTGTGCTGCTGCTGCTGCTGTTGTTGCTGTTGCTGTCAATACGATTTTCAATCCTGACACGCCTCGCAAAAAACTGGATTTGAGGCTCGTCTGTGGTGCTGGTGGCTACACATGCCGTGTTGCAACAAGAACAGGAAAAGCCTTAAATTGTTGCACCGACATTTTGTTGGTGTGTGTGTAGTTTTGTGTGTTTTTCTTTACTTTGGCAACGGTTTTTCACATCATTTACACAGACGCACAATTTTCTTCTCACTTTTTTTTTTTTATTTTATACACACACACACTTTTCACGAATTTTCCACCCTCACAGATGATAGCTCGAATCGCGTATCGAGTTTGGCTTAAACCTTTTTTATAACTACACTAATTAAACTACGCATACCTAACACTTATCAAAAGCTACATATTCTTTATTTATCGTTTTCGGTTTTGTTTTTTTTTTTTCTTGTTTGAATATTATTTGATTATTCGCCTTGCATTTCTTTGATTTCGTTGAATTTTTGCCGCATACGCGTAAAATTTCGTTGCCAACAACAATGAATTGAACACTTTGTGGTGAAACTGAGTTGAGCTAATAACAATTGACTTAACGCGCTGTCTCAGTTCAATTATTGACTAAAAAAATTCGCACTGGTTTGCAAAAATTTGGCTTAAAAGTTAATAAAAAATTTAGAGCAGACAATCCGAACAGCACGCAAGACGAATGAAAAGTGTTTGGACTACTAAACGGTGTGACCATGCAATGGCTAGCAAAAATATACCTTAAGAAAAAATACTAAATTTCTTTTGTTCTGTAGAGTTGCAATTATTCGTTATCGATTGCACTCGTATCAATGGGGCATTCCTAAAACTGATTTGATTTTAGTTTTTATTGTCATAAATTTATATAAGCAGAGCCATTTGTCCTACACATGCAGTCTCTTTTACAGGCCATTTCAGGCTTAATATATCGTTGCCTTTTGTATCGATATTGCTCACGTCGACATATCGATAAAATAACTATTGGCTTCAACTTGTTAACTTGTTTCGCCTATTTCTAACATTTTCATTATTTAAGTTTATTATTTTGTTTGAAATGGCAGTGATATTCACACTGCTTGTAATATTATTGCTGTGACAGCGCTTAGCGCTTTCAAAATTCCAAATTTTTAAGTAATTTTGCAACACTGGCACACATGCGCGAATGGCATTAAAGAAGAATAGAAGAAGCACAAAAATCAGTTGAACAGAGAACGTTTAGAGCGCTAAAATGGCAAATGTGCGCTGTTTCCAAAAATTTATACGATTACAAAAGTTTGTGTTGCCACTCAGTAAGTAAACAATTTGCACAATCACAACTGTTATCAAACGCGATCAAAATATTTCACAATTCGCCAATACGCATACATTACGACATACGGCAAGAAGCATTCAAAGCGGGCGAACAGCTGATATTTTTAGCAGATTTAGACGGCAGGGGTGGGGAATGAATAGAGAGCAAATGATGCCGCCTGCCGGTTGTCAGATTATTTAGAATATTTTAGTTAAAAATATCAGAGTTAAAACTAAAGTGTGTACAAATAAAAACAATGGAGCCAACTAACAGTGATGCCAACAATTTGCTGCGATTAATAAAACAATTAATAATTGAGCGCGCCTACGATGGGATTAAAATGTTGTTTCACAGCCCCGCAGAGGCGGCCAAGAATCTGCCACACATGCCCACAATTGCTATGGATCTATATAATGATGTTTGTGCGCCAACTCTAACGGATGATATCAATGTGGAGGATCCGCCGCTGTTTGATTGCGTCAATGAGCTGCTCAAGATTGTCGCCCAATATGCGCCACTGCAGCAATTTATGCTGGAGCTAATGGAGAAAATTGAAGAATGCGGCAGCATTGCCATCTTTTCGGCATATTTGCGAGCATTGCAAGTGGTTCTGTTGCGTCAGGGCAACACCAAGCCTCAGGCAGTCGAATGGTGTCTAGCCTCCATTTTGACGCGTGTGCGTGATTTGCCGCTTCCGGATTATCTAACTGAAGGGTATGATAAGCAGGTGGGAAAGCTGCTGGAACAGGATCAAAACATTGAGGACTTGTTGGCACACTATATCACAATTGATTTGTGCTATGAGCCGCTGTTGAAGGACATCTTTGAGCAGGACAAACGTACGAGTATTTTTCGGGATTGCGGCTTAAATCGTCGCAATGTCTTTACCTGCTTCTTGCTGCAGTTGCTGGGCAAACCGCTGGCGCTGCTGGAGATGGGCAATGAGCTGCAGCAGCCATTACAGCCAGGACAATCGCGTACATGTCTGCCAACTCTTTTGCGACGTGGCGTGGGGCAAGTGCAACACAGATATTTGCTGGCACGCACCAATGGTGGACAATCGCAAACCTATGTGCAGCAGGTGGTTGAGAGTATAACCCAGGATACAACCGAGCTCCTTGGTAATCCATATTATTTGCTGGGCTTGGTCGAGCAGCGTGCACGCTGGAAACGTCGCCTGGATGCCAGCAAAGGTGTCTTTGAGATGAGCAGCCATAATATATTCCTAATTGATGAGAAATTGCCGCTGGTCGCAATGGCCATGTACTATCACGCCCTGTTCGTGGGCCAGGTGATGCCCGCCAATGCGCCAAAGATTTATGCGCCGCTCTTTCTCTTTGAATCGAGTCTTTATCTGGTTGCCGTGCTGCTGGAGCAGCCAGAGCCGCCGCTGCAACACTGTGGCCTGCGTCTTAACGATTATATGCTGAACCAGCTAACAGAGGCAGTGCCTCAATGCTCACTGGATCTGGAGGTGCACAAGCGTTATTGCGAGGCTCTATCCAAAATAGCAGGATATTCGCCGGACGACTCACTGCGTCAACTGGGACTGCAAGCGCTGCACCATTATATACTCGCATTTGATGATGACGCCAAGTATTTTATACTTAAAAATCTATTGGAAACACTGCAGCATGATGGCATTATGGGCTACTTGGCAGGCCTGTATAAGAATCTGGTTAGCGAGGCGTTACATTCAAATTCAATGCTGCCGGATGTCTTTAGCGGAATCAAGTTTCGTTCCCTGTTGTTGCACTGCGTTTGTGTGCTGCCCAAGGATGTCAAATCGGATTTATTGCTACACTCGGCGCGAATCTCCAATGCGCTCAACATATTGCGCTTCTTTGCCTTGGGCGATAAGGAGAATCGCACAGGCTTTTGGGACATGCTGGACGAGATTGAACAGCGATTGTTGCAGCCCTTGGGCAAGGCGCTCAACTTTTCGCTAGCACACTATCGAGCTTATAGGGAGCGTGTGAAGAATGGACAAAGTGCCTCAGATGATGCACTCATGCAAAAGCAGCTCAATATGCTTAATGTCAACATAACCAACAGCGGCATGGCTGGGGAGGGCGATGCCGTTGGCGGTTTGGCAGATATTGGACGCGAGGAGAAACTAAATGTATTAGCCGGTTCCATAACTAGCCTGGAAACATTGCGTGTGCTCTATTTAATGGCCACAGAGCGGCTGGAGCAGTGCGCTAATAAACGCAAACAAATTGAAGATAATCCAATACCAATGGAACTGGAAGTGGAGGAGCCTATGGCATGATTAAACCTAAACTTAAACCTAAACCTAACATACACAATTATATGTTTATAACGAAAGCGAAATTAAAATTGACAAATTTTATGTGACTAATGTTTTACTTTGATATTTTTTGGGGTTTTTTTTTGGGTTTGAATATTTTTAATATTTTTCTATTTTTTTTTGGCCCAGCAGGTGCTAATTGTCAACAACAAGCTGTTAGGGGCCAGCTAGTTGCTCTTGAGTAGGTTAAATGTGCTAATTAATTGCGCAGCAGCAGAAACTACAAAAACTCAAAGCATTTAGTTTGTATTCACGACCTCCAATGTCAGCTTGGCTAAATTCCAGTTGATGCTGGCAGAGGAGTGGAACAGTATTATAGAGGCTCTTCAAATAAAAAACAATGAAAACGTCTTTAAAACATTGTTTGATAAATAAAAAAAGAAGCTAAAACCTCGAAGGTTTTGCAAAAAAATATATTTATAAAAAATTATTTTTAGAATCAAAACAACAAAAACGTCTTTTAAAAGCATATTATCTCTAAGATTAATTTAATTCAAAAAATTGCAAGTTCAGTAATTTTATCAGCTTTATAAATTAAATTTGTTAGCAACATTGTGATCAGAGTTTTGTGCTTTTTACAATTTGAAGCCGAAACCGATTTCTATTCTTGTCACGTAACGCCACGGCTGTGTTTTTGCATATATCTTTTAAACGGAAAGGTCGAATGTTTTTATCGGTCTTACTAAAAAAAAGTCCAGCTGAGTTGCTACTCAGATATAAAAAATACTTTTTTAATAATTCGACTTTTTCTAGCTTTTTTCACATTTAGGCGTACGAATGTCACGTAACGCCATTCTGGAAATGCCCATATATATATATTTTAATTGATCAAAGCGCTCAATCTTTATTTTTTGTATTATAATTTTATTTTTAAAAATTTTGCAAATTGTGTTTCCAAGGCACACATATCATTTGGTGCGTTTATATTCAATTGCTGATTTTATCAATATTCATGAAATGCAAATGCCATGTTCACTAAAGCCAAATCGAATGTGCATGGAATCGTAAAATATATAAAAAAAAAAACCCGCAACAAGCATGCTTCTAAAAAACTAACTTGCGTACAATTTTAAACAAATATATAATTATTTTAATAAAAATAATACATTTTTCTTTAATTTTTCATTGGAAGATATATCAGAGAAGAAAGAAAAACTGAAAAATTGTTCATCAAAGTTTGCTATTTATGTTATTCTCGGTTAAAATTCCATGCTCGGCACAAAAACCCAACAAATTTTTCTAAGACTAATTTCGTATCCTTTATTTACAGATGCGCAGTGTTCCCGGCTGGCCACAACATGTACGACAGGGACAACGACATCCTTTCCCATACTGCAACAGCAGCAGGATAAACAGCTTAAATTGACAACAGGATCCTGTGTTGTGATACGCAACTATACCAAAGACACCGAAAAGCTTGAGGATTTTAGAGCACGCGAAGAGCAACGCGAACGGGAACGTGATGCTGCCGATGAAGCGGCTGCCAAAAGTACACAGAGCAATGCGACAGGTGGTGGTGGAGTAGATGGACAGCAGAGCACACAAAGCGAAGAGGAGGCGGCCAAACAGGCCAAAGTTGATTCGATACGCAACAAGATACTCGATGCTGCAATACAGCATGTGCCACAGCATGGCTGGACAAAGCAGTCGATTGTGCTGGGCGCCGAGGAATGCGGCTATCCGAGCGTCGTTCATGGCATGTTTCCCGACGGTGGCTTTGCGCTCGTCTCTCACTTCAATGGCAAATGCAATGCAGAGCTTGTACAGTGCCTGCAACAGCGAACAGACAATGGCCAGAAGGAGATATCCGATCCGTTGGATTTCCTAGTGCAGGCGGTGCGTCAGCGTCTGGAGATGATGGAGCCATACAAGGCACAGTGGCCACAGGCAATGGCATTGATCGCACAGCCACAGCATGCATCCACAGCGCTGGCACAAGTGTTGACACTCGTTGACGACATCTGTTATTATTCTGGCGATCGATCTGTGGACGTAAGTTGTATAATTTATATATTTATTTATATTTTCTAAAGCTAAAAACCTTTCCAGTTTGGCTGGTACACACGTCGCATTGGTTTGGCAACGATTATGAAAATGACGGAGCTATATATGCTGCAGGACTCCTCAGCAGGTCATGCCCAGACGTGGGAGTTTCTCAAAAATCGCATGGATGAGGCTGTACAGCTGCAGATGGCTTTAGCACAAACCGAGGGCATGACGCACACATTTCAACGTTCCTTTAACTCGGCCTTCATAACGGTATACTATTCGATATGTTTTATTCGATATCAATCTTAATTCTGTTTTTATTTCCAGGCGCGAAATATACTCGGTTTGGGCTACAGTCGTCATTAGCTATCGATTTGATTTCCCGCCAAATGCAGTCCAAAGAGAGAAAGTTATGTAAAAATATATACATATGTATATACACAAAGATCTACATTTATGTATAAAACTTTATATATATTTCTAAGATGTTTATAAATTTGTTCAAGCTGTTCTATATAATCCATTTAGTGGTTATATCTATGCAAAGTTTCACAATCTTGATTAATTGAGAGTTTATAAAGGCACAAAGGCTCTGTTGTTCTAAAAATTAAATCTTGAGCTCATGCTTATATATTTTAATAAACTTTTAATCAAGATTTGAAATTATTGCATAATTGGTAACAGAATTTTGAACATTAATTTGGGAGTGATATTTCTATAGTTCGGAACTTGATATTTACTTGGTTAACTTTTGTGGGGGGGCTGAATTATTATTTTGTATTCAATCTTTATATTGTCAAATTAAAATTGTTTTGGAACACCTTTAAATATCTGACCAATTAATGAAAACATATACAACTTGTTTAATTTATTGTGTACAAATTTATTCTGTTCTTTTTTTGATAACACAACTATGAAACGCGCATGCTAGTTAGCTATCCCATATACCCTACCCCAATTGCAGTTGTTAGAATTTGGTGCCTATTGAAACCTGTATGGTTGTCTCCTTAAGCCTAAGATGCGCGACACAGAGGTTTCTGGTCGTCCATCTTTACCAAACATTGTTGCATTTTTGGCCATTCGAGCATGCACAGGCGTCACTTTATCTGAAATGGGGTAACGAGAAGTCCATGTCCAGGTCTTCTTATCAACATTGGGTTCGCTATAAAGCACTGGTATATTATTATCCAAATACTTTGTCGGTTTATTGTAATTTGAAGGCGCTGCCTCCATTTCAACTATCTTCTGCTGTGGTTTGATTGGTTCGATTACATGTGCAGCAGATCCTCCAGCGATGCGTTCCTTCTTCGATTCAATTGGAATGAATGGTCTTCCTTTGCGCCTGGCAGCTTTAGCTTTGTGATTATCAGTCACCACATTGCAATATAGCTCCGCTATACCCTTACATAATACACTTTGCTGATTAGTTTGCCTTCGATTGGGAGTAGGATAATGATACCGTCTCTTGTTGTCCCCTCTGTTCGGTGTTATGTGGCAATGGTCAGCTACTTGTTGCACTGGACAGAGTGGACATGAGTAGGGAATTGGCCCACAGGGCGTCAATTCCATTCGGCAGCAGTGTTGGCACATTTCCTAGCTCTGCTATTAAAAATATAATTTCAAGAGAATTTCGAAATGTTTTTTTTATCTGTTATAAATGAATTTTATATTTATAGAAAATACAAAAATCATCTATTTTGTCAAAAGAAACTAAATATAATACAATTTTCTATACCAAAATAATTTTTAAATGATATGTAAATTTCAGATGAGATTTTATTTTCAATTAGAAAATTCCAGACCGAGAATAACAAAAAAAAAAAAATAAATAAATAAAAAAAAAAAAAAAACAGTTGTTAATCAAATTTTCAATTTAAAAAAATCAGATATAAGTAGAAGGTTTATTTGAGTTTTAATTACAAGAAATTGTTTATAATTTCAGAATCTATGCGATTAACAGAAAAACTTATATTTGAGACTTCAAAAAACAATTTCAAATAATTATTTACTTTATGCAACATTTTGAAAAAAATCTTGTATCCCGAACTTTTTAGAGTCGAATAGTATGTAAAATGGGTCGCTGATTCCGAAAATAAAATTCAAAAAATATGTTGCCGCGACCGTTTTCGAAATAATAGAAAAAAGCTATATTTTCGACAATTTAAAAAAAAAAGTAGATTTGGTAAAGTGACAATAACTCCGAATATAGTTTATTGATACTAAAAGGTTTTAAAAGGTAATAAAATGGCCTATCAACCTGCTGTACAACATTTTTTAATTCGATTTTTTGTTTAGAAGTTATTTAAGACTGAAATGGAAATTTTGCATAAAAATATGCCAATTTAAAAACTGTATTTTTTTTTGGAATTTTTCTTTGAAAACTAGAATTTTTGGTTTTTTTTAATACTCTTTGGATCTGTAGGCTTACTTATTCTTAAATTTTACGCTTATTTTTTATAACAGTTATGCACCCTTAAATATTCTATTAAGGAATTTAATTTTTTCAACTTATCATTCTTAGATATCACAACAGCAATTTCAAGCTATTATTATTTGACTACTAAAGCTTCAGTTATTATAATTACTATACCAAGTTTATAATATTTACCATTACCAAATTCTAAGATCTTGTCTTACTTGACTTGTCATTTATTTGCTTTTTATGCTTTTTTTTTGCAGTTACTTTGCATTGTTTGTTAATATAATTTATAAAAAAAACCTTTATATTTAAAAAGGCCTATACACACACAATTGTAAACTAATTACCTAAAATGTATTGCACTTTATACAATATAATAAGATATACATTTTATATAAAAGCTCATTTAATTCAATGGCTGCAAATAATGTCCAACATCTCGAGTTAGCTGTTCCACTTGGCTATGAATTTAAATATATAAACGATTAATAGATAGGCTATATATACCCTATACAAAGAATGCTTACCTGTGCGGGTTGTCTGGTTGTTCATTTATAGTTTTAAGGTTCTGTTGTTGTTGCTTTATACGTTGTGGCACCACATTGGTGGCCATCATCATGTCATCTAAACGCTGCTTAAGATCGGCAAATGTGGGTCTATTTGCGGGTATGGAACACCAGCAGCTTTGCATCAATAGAAACCTATTTAGAATATAATATTAAAATCTATTATGTTTATATTATAAACCAATATATAAATACATTTCATCAGTGCAGCCCTCGGGTCGTTTCATGCGCTGACCCTGACGCAGCAGCTGCAACAAATCTCTGGGCGAGATTGAGGGATATGGCATGCCGCCCAGCGTGGTGATCTCATAGAGCAGCACACCAAAGGACCAGCTGAATAAAGATTAAATTATAACTTGAAGGGGAATTTGTGATAATTACTTACACATCGCTTTGACTGGTGTAGACCTGATGGGTTAACGATTCCAAGGCAAGCCATTTTATGGGCAACTTGCCACTGCCACCCGATTTGCGATAGACATTCTCATGGTAGACATCGCGACTGAGACTGTAACCAGAACTACACTGAATAACTACAGCTTATAGCCATAACTGGAAACTCTTACCCAAAGTCCGCTATTTTAATTGTGCGATCCAATGAGATGAGCACATTGCGTGCCGCCAAATCCCGATGCACAATCTTGTTCTGAGCTAGGAAATCCTATAAAAAAAAAGCAGTAGCAACTTGATGATCTATTGAAGGTTTTTTATAGGCAGGAAGAGCACCTATAACCAACAACTTACCATACCAACGGCCACCTGCTGCGCAATATCCAGCAAATCTGCATAGTTGAGCGGTTGCCTTGTAGTTGCCACTTGATTGTTCTCTCCTGGCAAGTTAAAATACTCCTGATTCTCAATGCTAACAATACAATTCTTAACCAGTTTTTCATCCTTTTGTGTGTGCTTCAAAATGGCCTTAAGACAATCTACATCCTGTTGATTTGCATCGATGTTCTCAATGTCCTGCAGTCCATAAGATTTGTTGTCTGTTGCAAGCGTAATCTTGGTCTGTTTGTAGCTATCCGTGTGATTACTAGAACGGGATAATTCCGATTCGTTTTCCTCCTCCAGTGTGGACAGCATCGAAATGTTTATATCCTCAATCCGTGTATCGAGTTCGAGTAGACGACGTAAACGCTTTTGTGGCTGATCCTTGACTATTTTGCGATTATACACAGCTTCTATGGTAAGTTGAGGATACAAGTCATGAAAATTGTGCTCCTGTCGGAATTTCCATTCATCACTGGAATTATTAAAATTAAAAAGGTTTCCAAAATGGAAACAAGTCCAAACTTACCGCAGAAAGCTCTGCAAGCTGCCCAGTCCACAGTATTCGGTGAGCAGCATCATGCGATTACTAAATCTGGTCGAATAACCCACAATGCCCACAATATTTGGATGTCTGCCCACGGCCTTGAGTACCTGAATTTCACACTTAAAAGCTTGGACATCCTCATCATTGGGTTGATCTTTAAAAGAGAATTTTAATTGACTTTGTATGTAATAAAAGTTGTTCCATACCTTTGAGCAATTTGACGGCTACCTG
Source organism: Hirtodrosophila alboralis (assembly GCA_035043045.1). NCBI lineage: Eukaryota > Metazoa > Arthropoda > Insecta > Diptera > Drosophilidae > Hirtodrosophila > Hirtodrosophila alboralis. The sequence continues at coordinate 197,999 of JAWNNH010000761.1, read as the reverse complement.
TCGCTGCTTGTAGACTCCGCGTCGTACCAAACCAAAGGCGCCCTCACCCAGCACATCCTGCAGCAGCACAGCATGCGGTTCCACTTCCAGATCATCCTCCAGCTCAAAATTATCCTCAACAGCAAGTGTGGCCAATAGGCCGCTGTTGTTTAAAAGCGACAAGTGAAAATTGCTGGACTGACTGGGCGCATCCTTCAACTCCTCCTTGGCCTCCGGATGGTTACACTCCTGACGGCTGTGTCGCCGTAGCGTTAGCAAGCACAGGACAACAATACAACAAATTGGCACAAACAGGAAGAGTATCAGCTTGACCAGACTGCTTTCTATGGAGCAGGGAAGTTGTTACTTAAAGACTTGTCTCTGACAGTGGATAAATATCTAACCTTGCAACCATGACTCCAACGGCACTTTGTCCAGAAATTCAACGCTCACATTCTGTCCACCCTGTGTCCTGGCCACCAAATGCACCTCAAAGTGAATACCCCGTATAGTTATATTGGATATATAATAATAGCTCGCATTGCCATCCACAATAAACTTGGCCTCCTCACTGTCCTGGTGCAGATCGAGTATGTGCAGCGTATAGTAATCCGGCAGATATTTGGGCATTGACCAGCTCACATTTAATGCCAATTTATCCTGTTCAAAATGCAACTGCTGCACGCTTACATTGTTGGGTTTCAATGGTGCTGTGAAAGGAATATAGATTCCAAATTGGAATACTTATGGTATTATGTAGTAGTATAATTACCACAGAGTGTATAGTTGTAGTTAAACCAATCTAGGCAACTGGGCGCCTGCACTGTGATCCACTCCAAAGGAGTTTCCAAAATTGTCGTCATATTAATTTTACGCACTGTACGCACACCCACCGCAAGTTTCTCATCGAACTCGACATTGGGTATTATATACGAATAGAGCTGACGAGGCTGTGAAGGGGAAAAGTTGAGGTTTTAAAATCTTTAGTTTAGTTAGAGTATGAAAAATTTTAAGAACTTTTCATTAAGGAAATAAACAGACTTAGAAAATCTGAGGATAAAGGAAGTATTGTATAATTAAAGTTGTATATGTAAGTTGTTTATTGAATGCTGATTTCTATATATCATTTTTATTTTTTGATACTGAAATCGGTTCTGAAAAAACATAAATCCCAGGCTAAATAATTGATGTATATATTGATGGTGTATATACTTTCTTTTTATATTTCAACAAGTAAAAGATTTAATGCCAAATTTTAATAAATATATTTAGTTAAGAAGGGAAAGGAGGTAAGCTAGAAAGGAGGTAAGCTGTCTACATCAAAACATTTCATAAAAAAAACTATAATTCAATGAAATTATCTTGGAAAAAAGTACTAAAATCCTAAGAAAGATTGTTAGTTTTAAGTTTATTATATTCTATAGTTAATTGTTTAAATTCCTTTGGGAAAAAATTAAAATTCAGCTGGCATTTTTGCAATATTTCTGTTTTTAAGTCTTATATACATGACTTATGTATTATGAACTTTCTTATATATAAAATCTACTTACATCAGTAAAATGCACTGTGGGTGGCGCCTCCATATTTTGGCTAGTCTCTGAATAGTATACAATATCAAAGAAACAGTTGCGTTCTACAATATAAAAAACGAAATTAATATTAATTTTTATTTTTTCTTTATCTATCTCGTATTTACCTGCCGATGGTGCCCACTCAATTTCCATTGCAACATGTCGAAAATTATCAGGCTGATTTAGAAATCTTTTTAATTTAACTTCACCCATTTTACTAGGTGTATAGCCACGCCTCAAGGTCTCAAAAGCCTCATCGTTGGCTATAAGAGAATAGTTGCCATTAGAGTGTACAGCTAACGCTGTGATTTTGTATCCAGTATTTGATTCCAATTTGGGAATAGTAAACTGACTCTCATCTGACTAATAAAACACGCTTGATAAAAACTTTGAATTATTTTGAATAATTCCCTAACTTACCAAATAAAATAGTGATTCCGATATTATACCCTTAACTGCAGTTATTATTTTAATTATATACATGGCATCCGGTGGCATAGACTGTGGCACATTTTGGGTGAAATTTTGTCGACTATGTTGCACCCAATTGATGCGAAATGACAATTTGGACTCCGTGCGGCAAACTAGCTTCAAAAGAAAATTCTCTTGCACCTTGTGTAGACTTTTGGGCATCAAATCAGTGGAATTTTTGGATTCGCAGTAATTAAAACAGTCACTAAAGTTCTGAAAAAATTATTTAAATTATGGAGGAATTTTATATTTTTCTTCCTTTTTTACCTTTTGTAGTTGGGCTTGCAGGCAGCCTTTGGTGCAGGCTGTCACATTTAGCAGCGTTTCATCTTCGGAGAGTTGCCTCATTAGCATAAGATCACCCTGATTGCTGCCTATCATTAACCAAAATAAAAATGCATATTTCGCATAGAGCAGCAACATTTTTATAATTTTTATACTTTCTTTAAAATTTGTGCAAGTTTTAGTTTTCTTTCCTTAGTCGGTTATTGCACTTTTCTTATATGACTTGGACTTGCGGTTCTTTTGTTTATCAAAAGTTCTCTCTCTCTCTCTCTATCTCTCTTTCTCTGAAGTTTCTTTAATTTTAGCTCTTCGTATTGTAGATCGACCGTTGTCTAAGACACAAACATGCGTACTGAACTCAAGCTCTATAGAAGCGACATTAACGAACAGGAGGAATTGGTGCAAAAGACACAAAAAATGAATACGAATTGAATTTGTATTTTGTTTTGTTTTCCAATTTCTGTTTCATGCAGTTTGTGGAACACAGAGGCGAAGGCGGCTCACATATCATTTGTAATGCTAAATTTGATTTCTGTATTCGTCAAAGGGGCGCCAAAGTATATATGTACATACATACATAGTATTGAAAATATTCTATACATTGCATAAAATAAACTTGATCAATTTTTATTTCTTTTTTTTGTACATTACATACAATTTTATACATTAATGCGAGAAAAGTGCTTAAGTTTTATAGTTTTAAATAAAGTTTAAGCACTTTTTTCAATAGTATAAATATTTAAGGGCCAGGATTAAAATCAAAGTAATTTTTTGGTTTTTTTTCGTTTTCAATGGCATAAAATGAACAAAGCTCTCAAATATTATATTTGTTAGTAAAACTTGAGCACTTTGTTCATTTTTTGCATCGAAACGATATTTATGGTGTATATAAAAGATTCGCACATAATCCAACGACCTCCAATTGACACTGCGTTGGAAAAACTGTGCCCAAAAATTCCAAAAGATGAGGCTGCTTGCGCACAATTTCGCAATATTCCTCATAAGTTATATGCATATCCTTATCAAGATCAAATTTGGCAAACAGTATTTCTATCATATCCTGAAAATTGTATGTATATATAAAAATATATTCCTATAATAAACATATATTTTCTTACCGCGCGCTGTTCAAAAATCTCATCCTCATCGTCGCCAAGAAAAAACTTTTCCACAAATTTTACCACTTGCTCACGATCCAAATAGCCACGATTATGTTCATCATAAATCTAAAATTTATCATTTAATAAAATTTACACTGTTCTACACATATTCCGAAATAACATACGCTAAATACAAACTGCATGCGACGTTCCAGATCTTTGGAGAAATAGATGGCAAACATTTTAATAAAACTGGCCAAGCTACAATGACGATCCGTATTTTCTGGAAATTCCGGATCATAGCATACGCGTGATACAATACTACGTTTAATCACACCATCCGTCACATTAAACATCATCTCTATAAAGTTGCTTAATTGCATTGCACTTATAAACTTGGAACGCGGTCCATTTTGTAAAGCAAATTTATGATAGGTCATGGCAAGGCACATCATCTCGGTCCTTGTAAAGGGCGATTCCAAATGTGATATTATGGGACCGTAGATATAGTTAAAGCGCGCATTTTCCATGTAGTCCAGTGTAAGATCCAGATCCTTCATAATTGCAATAATTATACAACAAAAAAAAAACAAAAAAAACGCGTAACATCAAACTATGTGTATGATATGAATTGAATTTTGAACATTATTTGACATTGTTTAAATCTCCAAAACTACTATGCTTATTATTTAAATAAAGTTGATCTAGAGTAGAGTCTAAAGACTGGATCGGCTCGGCTATTGATGCGGAACAAGAATACATAGTACATATACTTAATGTTTTTGGAGAAGTCTCCTTCTGCCTGTTTCATATATTAGCACAGTTTCACGATACATTTTAATGGCTACAGAGTGCAAAAATAGATTTTCAATTTTATTCAATTTCCTGCACATGAACAATGAAATTTTTTTATTTTTTTAATTTAAATTTTGAACACAATAAATATTTTTTAAATATCGTGCGCTAATAGATTAACACACATCGAAACTACGGACATCTGTGACCCCGAAGGAAAAACAGTACCAAGAAATTCCAAAAGCTCTGGTTGCTTACGCACAACATCATAATATTCATCACTCGATATGAGCAAGTCCTTATCTTTATCAAATTTGACAAACAGTACTTCAAGCATATCCTGCAAATGGAGAGAGAACTATTAGATAAAATATATATGACGAATCCTTTAACGTACAAGACGCATTTCAAAAACCTCATCTTCATCACCGCTTTCAAAAAACTTTTCTACATAACGAATAACTTGACTGCGGTCCAAATATCCAGTTCCACTCACATCGTAAACCTGAATGTAACATAAAATATTTATAACTGTTTTATAGAATAATAAAAAAAACAAACTTACTTTAAACGCAAACTTCATACGCTTCTCTAGACTCTTTGAGAAGTAAATGGCAAACATTCTTACAAAACTTTGCAGTGTACAATGTTTTTCCGGTGCGTATTTTGGGTCTGTACAATTCGGATCCTTACTAATACACTGTACAATGCGTCTGTTAATATCACGATCAGTTACCTTAAACATCATCAGGACAAAATTTCTAAGTTGCAGAAGAGTCATATACTTTGCCCGCGGCCCATTCTCCAGCACAAATTTGTGATAGATCATGGAAAGGGAGAGCACCTCGGTTTGTGTAAAAGGTGACACCAAGTGTGCAACAAGGGGCCCGTAAATATAGTTGAAGCGAGCATTTTCCATGTAGTCCAGTGTAAGATCAAGATCCTTCATTTTGGCCTTAAATATGTATATATTTTATAAATCTATAAAAAGTTGAAAACCTAATAAACTGCTCCTTCTATACTGTTCGACTTTACTTTGTTGACTAAACATTTATGTTTGTATAAATATACTATGTCTGCTGATAGATTGAACTATGCTAACATGATGTTGATAAAACTTAAATATAAATTAGATTAAACAAAATGAAAGACAGAATTGTATACATATGTATTTTCTTTATCTAATTTTTTTAATTTTCCTTTGCTTGAAATTTATTATTTAGTAAGCTAAAGCAAAGTTACAGGATATTACAGCGCTATACAACACAAAGTGTACAATCTGGGTTACCATACTGTAATCCTTACCAATGTACCTTAATAGACGACCGTATAGCATATATCAAAAACATAACTTATGAGTACGACAATTATAAAAGTTTATGTGTATAAACATTCATACAGAATACAACTACATAGATGTACAATTATGTTATATGTATATAATATTTAAATTAAAAAAAATATATAAAATGTAAAACGAAAACTTAACATAGCTGAATGGTAAAAAAGAAATTGTAATACGGTGTGGCAAAATAGAGAATACTGACTGTAGAGTTTCTTATTGTTTGGGGGGGAACTTATTTTTTGAGTGTTTTTTGTTCTTTTTGCTTTTTTTTTTCTTCTTTTGAGTATTTTTTTTTTGTTTTCTTGCGACACAACCGCGTTTGAAATTCATACATTCACTTAACAGAGAGATTACCAGGATACAAATATAATACTAATATTGGAAAATGCATTGTTTTTGTTGTGTGTGAGTGTGTGTGTGTATTTTGTCTGTGTTGTGGCATGCACAAAATAACAGTCCATTGTTTTTGTCATGGCAGGGCGTACCGCCGACTGCGTGTGGCAACATGAGTATTTCGTATTCGTATTCGTCTTGATTAGTTTGAGTGTGTCTTTTGAGACATTGAGAGTCGGCTACAATTCGCTAAACGCATTTCAAGCTAAGTATTTCTTATTGTTTTTTTTGTTTTTTGTAAAGTTTACAGTTTCCACTAAATGCTGGCATTTTGTATAATGTTGTGTGTGTTGGTGTGTGAGTGGTGAGTGTCTGATGTTATATACAACAACTAGTTGTAAGCCAAAGAACTGACATTTAACGCAAGCGCTGCTTCCGTGCTGCTGCTGCTCGATGATGTCGATGGTTGTGGCTGAGCTATGCCGCTGCTTTCCATGTGCACATTATTGTAATCCGTTTTGGCATTGCAACGGACGCTGAGTGGCAACTGCGTCTGCTCTGATGTCCCTAGCTGCTGCTGCTGTTGTTGCGCGTCGTCATTGCCGTTCAAGCTGCTGCTATTTAAATTGTAAACACTGAGACGCGCCTCATGTTCTCGCCGTTGCTGACGCAATCGCATATCATGTTCCTCGCGCATATGACGCAGCTTGAGGTCCTGCTCTTGCCGATAGTATGACATTTTTAATTCCTGCTCCATTTGTTCAAAGCGCAGCTTTTGCTCGTGTTCGCGCCGTGCATAATCAATCTCGGCCAGGCGCGCCTGTTTCAGTAGCTTAAATAATTGCTGTTTGTATTTATCTTCCATGTCAAAGCTGTTAATTGTTTCATTAGCCACAGTTGGCGTGAACTGTCCAACAGCAGCAGTCGCAATTGCAATGGCAGGCGTTTCAGTGCTGAAATCTTCGGATAGCACAGACTGTGCCTGTGAATGCTGTTTAGAAATAGTTTTAATAATAAATTGTTTACTATATAGTCGCATTCGGTTTACTTACATTGCGCTGTCGCCTTTTACGTGGTGTTGAAGTCTTTTCGTTGTCTGTTGGGCCAGCAGCAACGCCGCCGTCTGTATCTTCCTTATTGTTGCTCAGCAATGGTTTGGCTTTGGCACGTTTGCGTCGATTGGGCGCTGGCTGCGGCTGCCCGCTCTCCTGCTGCGAGTCGCCACCAGCGGTGGAGGGCGGTGGTGAGGGTATGGCTATGGTGGATGTTTGTAACGTATCTTCACTGGCATTTGTCGAATTTGGTAAGGCAGCCAGCGGCATGTCCTCGTCCTCATCTAATTCGAGCAGCTCCTTTTTCAGTGGTATATTGACGACATTAACAGCACCATTGGTGGCGCCGCCGCTGCTGCGTGTTTGACTGCGCGAAGATACCGGATCCTTTTGCAGCTCCTCCATAAATTCAATCATGCGCATGCCCTCGAGCGCATCCGATTTGGGATGCTTCTGTTGATGTTCGCGCTTGGCTGAGTTTTTCATGCTGCGCCATTGCACTTGAATTTGTTCCAGCAGTCGATGTCGAAAGTTCAGCGCATTGAATCTGTAAATTGGACTTTAGTTAAAATCACATTCAGTTGGCTGTTTACTTACTGTTTGGTAATTTGGGACCAGGCCAATCGTTTGGCCTTGATGCTTTTGGCGTCAACACTGCGATTTTCCACAAATGCCACTTTTGTTTTAATGACCTCGAGGAGAAGACCACGCTCCGCTTCCTCCCAATTGAGTGAACGTTTTTTACGTGTGCCTTTTTTCTTGCCTGTCGCGCTTTCTTTCTCAGCAGACTCCTCGGCAGCATCTTCAGCGTTCTCCACCCCCTCATCAGAGGCATTTGTGGCTTTTGTTTTTGACTCCGCCTTTTCATCGTCGTCGTCGTCCTCTGGCGGCGATGATGCGCCCTTTGTCAAAAGCTCCTCCAGTTTCATTTTGCTTCTGCGTGGCGTTGCTAACGTATTCTTATTTACAATAATTATTATCGTTATTTAAGCGCGATTTTTGGTTTGCAAAAAAATTCTTATTTGATTTCTGTATATACTTTGCAATGGCGTTGCCACACTGTTAAAATGTAAAGAAAGTGGCAGCACCGCTACATTTCAATAGCACTATCGATATTTCATCGTGTACAGCTGCAAAACAGGCATGCCTTGAGCAGTATCGATACTTTCGTGTACTCATACTTTAGTATCGAGCAAAGTAAGTAGTAAGCAGGCAACACAATTTTTCTGAAAAAAATTATAAAATTTTATTAAACAGAGCACAGCGAGATGGCTTTTGGTGACTATCCAGCTGAGTATAACCCAAAGGTCCATGGACCTTACGATCCAGCACGCTTCTATGGCAAAGGTGAGCATAATTGCAAAAAAAATTACGTAATGTGCGCCGCATAATGCTGCGGCAGCAATCGGAACATTTTTTTTTCCATATACTTTACATAATTTTTTTGATCTCGCTCTCGCAGCTGATGTTCCCTTCGGCCAAGTGAAATTGGGCGAGCTGGGCGCATGGTTTGGACGCCGCAACAAGAGCCCAAATGCATTGGCTGGCGCTGTTAGCCGTGCCTGGTGGCGCTGGCAGCACAAATATGTGTTCCCCAAACGTGCGGGCATTGCACCATTTTTCCAATTGACCGTCGCCAGCATGACGTTCTTCTACTTGATTAACTACACCAAGTTGAAGCACCACAGAAATTACAAGTATCACTAAGAAGCACGCTTAACGTCCCGTTACAAGCTGTTTTAGTGTACCAACTTTTCCAAGTCATTCTTTAAGGAGGAACACACGATACACCACTACAACAATATAACAATATATACTAGCTTATTCTTGTTCTAAATTCGGCAAAGCTATAATAAAACATCCGGCGAATAAAACAGTGAGATGCTTTCAACAAATTGCCTAAATAGCTTTAATTGTTAATACACATTTCTACTGCATTCATACCGCTATCCAATTGTCCATATATTGCAGATTTTTCGGGCGCAAAGATTTCGCATATGAAAGGTAATTCACGTTCACAGCTCAACGTTTGCCAGGTGCCCTGCGGCGTCAGTGCCACGCAGCTGGCATTAGCCTGTGCTCCCCTGCAGAATATATACAGGTTAATCCAACGAGTCAACATTGGCTACAATTATATCTTACTCCAGTCGCGGATGTCCCCGGTGCCAGGCTCTGTACAGATAACAAAGCAAGCTCTCCTGTTGTTCATTATGGAAGTCATGGGATTGCACGGCAATGCTGCGATTGTAATGCAATCCTACATAGGCTAGGAATATGCTCGGCACTGGTTGCATCATGGAACGTTGTCTATTATAATCAAGCAGCCACTGCGCCAATGCATATGTACGCTTCTCTGAGGCAATGTGAGCCAGGCTACCGCTAAACTCGCTCGCATTGCTGCAGGCTAATGAAGCATTTAGATAGCTGCTGGGCTGGGTATGGATAAGAAAGAGGCCCACCTCCGGCACACAGCTGATATTATGGAGCGCTGTTAGGGATTATAATTTAATATATAATTATTTACTTATGTCTATATGATCTAACCTATGGGTCTGCCATATATGCTGTAGTAATCAAAGCGACTGTCATTTACCATGCCCGCAAAGCTTATATTCTGCGGACACTGTAGCACATGGCAGTTGAAATATTCGCCAGGTTGCTCAAACACGTTCAAGTGTCTGCGTGCATCCTTGTGGCGTCTGTTGGCTTCCTCGTCGTTTGACTGCTGCTGTGCAAAGCGATCTATGCGCCGGTTTGCTCCACCTGGTGCATAGTTAAGGGCCAAGCCGCGCAGTTGACGCGTCAAATTCATGCATTCCTCTAGCGAGGAAGTGCTTTCCAGAGCAAGCGCTTCATCTGTGGCAGCCCGTTGACATTCGCGTACTAAGTGAAATTGCAGTGGTGCAGCGTTGTCCGCCGGACAGAGTATTGAGCTCAGTTCAGGCACAAATATGTGAATCAGTAACAACAGTTCCCACATGGCTAAATGCAGTAATTGTGTTCACAGATATTTATATACCTTGTACCCATTAAATTTTTTTAAAAAATAGGGTATAGGATAGTTAAGAAATCGTAAGTAATCGTAACAAAAGGAGATATTTCGTAGCCTATAAATTCATGAAAATATTTTAAGATTAAAATGAAAAATGTTCTACTGATTAAAAAAAATTTTTTTTAATCATAGCAGATTATAGTTTCTATGATATTTAAAATCTCATGTATATCTTACATACACTGGCATTATTATTTTGACAAAACATTAGCATATTTTATTTATCTCCCTTTCTAAACAATGATTTTTACTTTAAATATTTCAAAATAATAGATAGATAATATTTTTCTTTATTAGAAAACAAACGATTTAAAATATTTCGAATTTTGTGTGATTTTCTATGCAATATAAATAATTCAATTAGTTTTACTAAATTTTCATCAGTGTTCCTGCGGCCTAAGCCAGTATTTGAGTAACATATTCTGTTAGGATACTTTAAACTAGGGAATCTGCTAGTCGAGCACACACAAATCAAACAATACTTACCTGTACATTAATGCATTAAATTTATGACGGCTGCAATTTGTGCATCACATGCAGACAAGGAAAATGCAATTATTTTATGGTCAATTTAATTTTATTGTTCATTTTCATAGATTAAATTTTAGCTTATGCCTAACTAAAGTTGCCTTTTGAAATAATATATGTATGTATTTTTATACTGTGTGAATTTATTTCAAATTAACATTGCACGGCTCCAGGCGAGCGTTCTCTTCTTCGACAAAAAGAAACGCAATGCTCGAATGAAGCTGTGCAAAGGCACTTAGCTTAAATATTTTGAGAATTAATACAAGTTATTATTATTATTATTGTTATTATTATTGTGGAACGGCTGTATGCTGAAGAGGGCTGCCCTGCTTATAGCTAGTACATAGTATGTATTAAATATTGTAGTGCAAAATATAGTTTAATAGTTAAACAATGACAAGAAACAAATTGTACAGGAAATTGAACTAAGTGCGAAAGTGTGTGGAACTACATAAGTTTATAAATATTAGAAATACAAATACAAATATCACCTGAGCGTCGGCTGCTGCATTCGTTGTTAGTTCGAGTGTTTTTTTAAATTTATTTTTTAATTATAGTAAGATAAATACAAATACAATACAATAATGACTGCACTACAATACCGAGACTGTGTGGAGTTTTATTTTTCTCTGTGAAGAAACTAAGGAAATCCAACACCAACACTGAAGTGCGAAACAGAGTTAGAAAACAATTCTCAACTCTGTGACATTAGCAGGCAATATCAATACCGTTTGGAAATTGCCCGGTAATCTCTGCACTAGGGGGGAGTCTTGACAAAGAAAACTAAATTACTAAACATTAACTTAGGCAGTGGCCGTGACGTCACTGCTCTTGTGACCTTATAGACTAAAGCTGCTTTCGAGAGACTTCTGACAATTGACTACCGCAGATCGAACTGCGCGATTATCTCATCCTCATCCTGGTATTCCCCATTCTGGTATATCATTTTTAACAGATTATTTTTTAAACACTTTGAGTGTTCCATTAGTTTTGTTTTGGAAAAGATTTTGAAATTTGAAATTTTTTTGGATGCGGGGGGCTTAACTGCTGTGCGAGAAGGCGGTGTTTGTATATGGACCACTGTAAATGGAGCTGCCCGAATTGGATACGGTCTTGGTGCTACGACGTGCCATAATGCACAGCACGGCAGCAACAACGGCCAACATTAGAATTAGACCCGCAATGGCGATGGCTATGGCAAAAGTGCGCTGAGACACACACAGAGCATCCTCAAGAGTCTGCAAAGGCATAGAAAGTGAATAAACATAAACTGTAAGTGGAAAACTTTAATTTACCTTCTCCTTGTACACTGCATCCTCATCACTATCATTGGCATTCTCATTCTCATTGACATAGAGGCCGGAGAAGACTTCAATTGTGGCTGGCAATGCTTCCTCATCTTTGCCATCGATTGCCTGTCGCTTGGGTCGTTTGCCACTGCACACGGGCGCCTCCTGGCAACTGGGATCCTCTAGAGCGCAGAGCCTCACATTGCACTGATAGTACACTGAGGTGGTATAGGGAAACTTGTGCGCCGGAAAAGTGACATTAGCTGCCAGTCGATCCTCGGTATAGTTGAATTGACCCATTATTTCATTGTCCATGGGACAGCTACCATAAAAACACAAAATAAGTTATAAATTTCTTATTTCATTTCAAGGACAAAACTCACCCATCTTCGCCCACCAGTCGCTGCTCGCCCCAGCCAAGACCATCACGCACAATGCAATCCGTTACGTGCAATCCGTACAGCTTTTGTTGATCTATGCTTATAACAATGGTTAGTGGATCTCCAATTTTCACATCGTCTGCAATTTTATGCTCTTCATTGTAGATCTTCATATGGCAGCCGGGCATAGGTATTTCGTTGTTGTTCACTTCGTTATCATCGTCCTGTGCCGCATTCACATCCACATCAAAGATATCCTCCTCATCGAGGATATCATCGTCCAAACGCTGCTTGTCCAGCGAACGTCCATAGTCGCGTCTATCATGCTCATCACTGCGGAATGCCTGTGGTGTCTGGGCATGCTTACGCAGATGCTTCTTGGGATTGACCGCCGCATCGCGGCTCTTGTAGGCACAGCGCACATGGTAGCCGCGTCCCAGATCCGTAATCAATTTAAGATGCGGCTGCAGTACAATTGTGTTGAAGAACTCAATGCCACCATCGTCCTGGAATTGTAGAAAAGATAAATTGTTAATTGATTTTTGAATATGTAAGTAATATAAAAGAATTTAGGAAATTCAGAAATTGCCATTTAAAAAGAAAAAGTAAAGAATATCTGAAACAAAGTAAAATTTCTATATTATAACCTATTTATTTTTAGAGTTTAGAGAGTGCAGAATTGTTGTTTGTGATTAATTTTATAAAATTTCATTAATCATTATTTCTTTACTCTAGAAATATAATTTACTACAAGAACTTTCTTCATAGAAAAGCTCAAAAATGAATGAGAATTTTAGCATATTTTAATCAGAAACTATATTATTATGCAATAGAAAAAACCAACAACAATATCGTTTGAATTTATTCTGGACAACTCTACCCTGGAATTTACTTGTTAAATGCCGCACTTTAGTTAAACAAAAGACTTAGGCAACAAACTTGCCACAGCGGACATTGCCGCCCACATTCTGGCTTGGCTTTTAAATCAAATCAAATGCTGGCAGCTTTTAATGCTAATGTCCAAGAAGCCACAATAATGAGCCAGACGAAATATAGTTGAAACAGCTAAACAATTGCTTGTACTTAATGTACATGCTAGTATATATATATATACCTATATGTACATACATATATTCCAGTTGGAGTGCCTCATTATGCATATACAGATTCACGCTTGGCTGCAGCTCAAAATTGTTGCCTTTGCCGCCAGTGAGAAATTTGATGTGAGACTTTAGTTCAAAGTCTTGTCTTTAGATCACAAGCACTTCCTGATGTGTTTTTTTCTGTATTTTTCTTGTTAGAATGCTGCTAAAGCCGATCAGCCAAGTGTGAAGCAGGCTGCACAGTCTTTAGTTATCTACAGCTTCGCACAAATTAGCAATGTTTGCGTAATGAATTTAAATTTAAGCTAGAAACTGAAGCTGAATGTTGCCATGCATGGCATATATGTATAGTACATCCGCTTGTTTGCTTGCAACATGTTTCATCATTGGGCGATGTCATTAGCAGCCGAAATTGCTTCAAGTTCTTTATTTTGCTGGTTACACGTTTCTCTATATATATCCAATTTACTATATACTTATATTGCCTACAGCTAGGCATTTACTTTGGCCACATTCTTGCCACTGTTCCTACACATAACGGTGCCTGTACTTGTGCTAATTTTCAGTACACAACAACAACAACAACAACAATCATTATTGTAGAACTCATATCGAGTACTCAGTACACAGTTTGCGTGCTGTTGGTAAAAGAAGCTAATGGTAATGGGCCAAACCATGTACGTGTCACGTTCGGAAGTTGGCTGTAATTGGGTTTTTGGGCACGGAAATGCTTTATTTAAGTGGCATCGTCACCCTTGGGGCATTCTTAATTGCATTAGCTGTCCATTCATTGTTTACACTACTCTGATGCGATTGGACTTGGACTTTTAAACTAGAAGAAATGCGTATAAAACTTGAGCTTCTACTCAAGTATTTGTTGTCGTCATCAAGAAGCGCTGACAGTTATGTGTTATGTGAGGCAAGCAACAATTCCCATGTTGCCGCAGCATCAGCAAATGAGACAATGGTCTAATAAAAACCATAATAAAATGACATTTAAGATTTGAAAGCCACATAACGGTAGAAGCAGCTAGCTAAGGCTATTATGTCATTATGACACTTCTGTATAGAATATGTTTGGGGGGTTTTGGAATTAGAGTTCTCTATCTCTGTCAACAGGCAACAGGTTTTTAGATAGCTGCGGCTGCTTTCAAGTTACGACTATGTAAATGAAAATAGAAATGTAAATTTAGAAAAATAAAAAAAAAACTCGCCGCTTATTCTAACGAGTTTAAACATGCATAAATGTCAGCATCAATGATAATGTAGCTGCAGTTTGGCAGCTGTTGCGTGGGCGACACTGACCTTCACTCCAATCATGAGCGGCAGCTACAACTTTTAATAAAATATATATATATCAATAACAATAAGAAACACGTTTACATGTGTACACTTTTGGCATTTTCACGGTCAGCGCACGAAGGCGTCGTTCATTGGCCGACGCCGTCGCCGCATCAAAATTGACCGCCAACGTTGGAACTGGAACTGGAGCTGGAGACGACTATGACGGCATTTCAGTTGTTGGTCATCAGCGTCAGAACAAATCGATTTCATATGATGGCCATGGCTGAATCAATAATTTGTAAAAGTAATGGAAAAACGAAAGACTTAGGCAACAAACTTGCCTGAGCATTTCTAATTTTGTTTTATTAAATTTATAAACAAAAAAAAAAACAAAAATCAATTGAAATTGGATGGAACGAAAGACTTGGACCTAGACTTGTGCTCTCACCTTGATTTCCAGTTCTGAATGTTTTTAATTCTGTTTTTTTTTTTTGATTTTTTTTTTGCCGCTCATCATCTGCGCAGCAATTATAATTAAATTAAAAATGTTTTGCGCCCTTCACGTCGCGAACCTGTCTTCTGACCCTGTACGTAATTGTTGTTATAAAAAGCAATAAATAAGAATGTTTAAGACGCAGATGCTTTACTGAAATATACCCTGTTAGCAAAAAGTTCAACATATATTGATGTGAGCATATATTTTTAAGATTTCGCAAGGAACTCTAGGATAAATTCATAATTAGAATTCCTTTTAACAGATACAGTTACTAGTCATATCTTAACTACAGTCTAATGCGCAACCTCTACGCCTAATATTCAACATAAATAAGTAATAAATTTTGCCCCTTTTTAATGGCTAAAGCGTGTCATAACTATTTATAGCTAAATTAATTCCGTTTGGCATGCACAACAACAATGACAACAGGGTCGCCCTGAAGCCTCAAGTTGGATTCAATGGCGTGGCAACTTTTTGCGGCAGTTGACACGCGACTTTTTACATGGCATGTTGCTGTTAATAATGAACATAATTATACAAGTATTATGTAGTTTTAATTATATGTAAATGTGCATTGCACTAAGCTCATCTTTATGGCATGACGTAAGCCTGCATCCTGGCCCATGGTCACAAAACATGACATCAACCGCAACTGCAATTGACTTGACTTTAAAATGACAAACAAAGGAAAGATAAAAATCTGAAAAAATACTTAACTTGCCTTATTGATTTTTCATTATTGGCGTAGAGTAAACAAAGGTATTTTTTTCTACCTTTTGTTTAATTATCATTAACGTTTATTTAACACGTCAAGTGCTTGGGTCAACAGCAGAGTGAAAGGACAAAACGCGGCAGTTGAATACAAAAGACACAGGCAACAAACTTGCCAACGAATCAGAATTAAAAATGGTGTTGTATACCCGTTTGAGTACAGTGTACTTATATGTGACACACATTGAACAGTTTGCCATAACAGCAATTAAAATTTGCAATTTTAAAAATTGTGTCAGGCCAATCGAGCGAAAGGAAAAAGCCGTCACAGTAGCAACAGAAAATTACAAAACACTCTGCTTGGAAAAATACATTAAAAATACAGAAAAATGTATCACAATGACGACACACAACAACTTCCATAAAAATGTCGATCGATGCGTGAGTTTGTAGCCACCGTTTAGCTGGTTTTCAGTGCTAATTGAGATTTCAAAATATCCAGCTCATATATGAAGTCTATGGAGCTCTATGCGGCTGTAAACGCTCGTAAATCGTTTGGTATAAACCAATAAATATGCCACGCCATATAAGCAAGCATCTATGTATCCCAAAAGCATCAAGATAAACTCGAAACTGAAATTTATATGACACTTTATTGGCCGATTTTTTTTTTTTTTTTTTTTTTTTGTTGGGGTTTAGTTTACAGTTGATATTGTGTACTTTGTGCTTAAATGAGTTTGATCTTTGAGTTGTTAATGAATTTAAGAAAATATACATTAGATGTATGTGTGTTTGTTTAATAAATGTGTTTATAGTTGTATATTCCATGCCAGGAACTTATGGTTTTTATTTTTAGAAACAACCTCTTTCTTAATAATTTTCAATTAAGATTAAAAAAAATATTGTACTTTGTGCTTAAATGAGTTTGATCTTTGAGTTGTTAATGAATTTAGGAGAATGTATAAGGTAACTGTGTATTTAATTAAAGTGTAAATAGTTGTATAAAACTTGCCAGGAATTTATGTTTTTTATTTTTAAGAATAACCCCTTGTTTATAATTTTCAATTACAAAAATAAAAGCATTGCACATTGTGCTTGCACGCACATTTTCATTGGCGTTTTTTACATTGCGTATATCTATAATTTATTTATTGTTTTTATAACCTTTAATAGATTAATATTAAATTGCATTAAAGCGTTTTTCATCAACAAACATAGAACGGATGTTACAAGTATTTTTGGAGATCATTTTTAAATATTCGTAGCTATCAGAGATTAAATTCTTGTGACACAAAAGAAAGAAAAATAATTGGAAATTTTTAAACAGTATTCCAGATTACACTAGTTCACAAATTTTCATCGAGGGAGCTGTATCTTATAGATCTTTTTTTGATGTATTTTCTAACGCTGACGTAAAAAATGCAAACAATTTTTTTATTCAAAGAAGGGATTTCGGGAGAACCGCAAATATGTAGTTAGTTTTTTGACACTACTTCGACCTGTCTGTTTATATCTACATTATATCATATTTAATCTTAAAAAGTTTAACACATTTCAATAGATAATTGTATCTTCTTTCTAACGGTATGCCGTTTGTGCAGATCGAATAAGAATTAATAACACTAGGTAACAAAATGTAGCTTTTTTTTGTATATTTGACCAAATCTACTTTTTCTGATACATAGGTGAAAAACCACTTTAAAAATTTTTCTATGGTGAGACTTTTTTTTAAAAAATTTTTGAAATTTGGTATTTATTTTTTAGCTTTTTTTCAGAGGCAAGCCTACAGGTTTTGGCATTACTCGAGAATCTTACAGCCGATTTTTAAATACTTTACGTTTTCTAAAAGCTAATAAAAGGGCCTTTAATTCATACATATACCTTATTTAGTTTAAATTACTAGTTTTGTAACTATTTGATTATAATTAAATAATTATTGAATAGTTTCTGGCACATGCTCTTACGGACGTTAAATTATTTACAGCTGAAATTGTGAAATCAATGACTATGACATAAAGTAAAAATTTTTTTATAGACAATATCTATAAAAGTCAACACAGTTGTATTAATTTTTATATCAAAATTACGAATATTGGCGTCTATTTGCTTAGTTGCTTTATGAAGACTTGCTTTAATACTTATATATCTTCACCTTAGCTGATTCTGCGATTACTGAATTCACTGCTCTCCTCAACTTCTTGTCATTATATTTGCCGCTCAATCAGGCAGCTAATGATGCACTCTATAAGCCAACATTAATTGAATGCCAAAGATTCACAATTCCAATTGACTTCATGTGCGTTAGCTGTCAATTCAAGCCAAGCTTGGAAGGCAATGAGCAAATCAAAGCTAATCATCATCATGGCATATAGATTTTACCTTGTAACCAATCTCTGACTGGATGCTATATGCCATATAAGTTGTTTATGTTTTTTACGCAAAACTAAAACTCAATTAGCATGCCAAAAAGGCAGAACTGCTTATAAGAAAAATACATAATATATAAATAATAATAAATACTAAATGTGGGCGCTCAAGTTTAATGTGCTTAATTAAACTATGATGTAAACTATGATGTATACTAAATCATGTTGACTTACCGTTTCCTTGGGCATCGTATTGCAGCTGCGCAGCGGCAATTTATAGCGCAATGTACCAAAGTGATCTCTGCAAAAGGAAACCATAATAGATGTTGAATGTTGCATGTTGATTATACATGGCTGGGTATCTTAAATTATTATCTATCTGACTCTGGCACTCACCTGTACTCTCTGAGGCATGTGGAGTTCTTGGACAGGCCTTTTGGATAGATCATGCCATTGAATAGGCCAGTTTCGTGATTCGGTGGCGCATCTTTGATAACGATCATCATCCAGCCGGAGAGGCATTTCACCCGTACACTCGGCTCAATTGCAGACAGTTTGCTTGTGGGCGTGCCCTCTGCCGCTTCCGCCTCAGCTGCCGCAATGGCATCATTTAGCGATGTTTGGCCATCTTCTGCAAAAGCAATAGCAAAAAAAAAACGAAGATAAAAAAATATTGCTTAGTGTATTGAACATGCACTTCAGGCCAGAAGGCAATGCTTAAACAACAGTTAGAGACAATAGGCTAAGGCTGAGGATGCGATTCAGGCAAAAATACATTGGCATAAATCATCAGCAGATACACGAAACAAGCTTCAGGCAACACAATGCAACGTGCCTCTCCGGGGAGCACTAGAGTTTGTTGCAACTGCAGCTGCAGCTGCAACAACTGCGGAAGCAAAATGCTGCGACAAACATAAAAAACAACGTCAAGCTGGCCAAGTTAATGACATTGAAAAGCCATTGCAGTTGGCATTAGAAAGATGCAAGTTCCTTGAACTTGTCCACAACTCTCAGAACTGAAGACGTTGTGGTTTAGTACTCAAAGCAGGGCCAAATAGTAATTGCAGTGTGCCAGAAGATCTAAACAAAGTTTAGTTCCAAGTACCAGCCAGGGCTACATTCTTATATGGCATATGCAGCACGACACCTCGCGTGAGATTGGCCATTCTTTCTCGCTGTATTCCAAACGATTTTTTCCCATTCTTTGTGGTCCAGACACGGCGTGTGCTCGCTCGTCTCGCACGTTTGTTATGGCTAAAATGCAGTTGGTAGCTTTAAGTTGGCAATGCCTTGGTTTAGTTCAACGAACCTTCCAGCCATTCGCATCAGTTACTTTTGGTTCTATTCCTTATATACTCTGGCATATGCTGCTGGGCAAATGTAATTGCATGCAACTTCAAGCCGGTTTTGTTCAGTTGGCCTAAAGGCTAAAGTCAAAGCCATCCATTGGGTAAGTCGTTGTCGTTATTCTCTCTTTCGCTCGACTGGCACATAAAATGTTTAATGGCTTTTCAACTTATTATGTATAATTTTTGTGAAAAACTGCATAATCAAATCGGGGTACTCTAAACCAAACTATTTCTTTCCTCCTAACCAGCCTACTCTATGTAGAAAAGTAAGCTTTAGAATAATTGATATAACTAGTTCTATAGTTCTAGTTTTAGTTGTAATTTCAACACTTATTTCCTTGCACTGTTTGAATTGTCACAAAATTTTAAGTTTCAGATAAAATGGATGTTCAGTTTATGATCGAAGATCTGCTAGAGAACTGTGGAGAGCAATATGGCATAAATAAGTCCCAATCGGAAGTTACAATTGAGCCTCTAAAGGTTGTTGAAACTGACGAACTTTCAGAAGATTCAATCTATGATATTGAGACCACAAACTCCAATTCTACAGAAACTCTTCGGGAAAGTGAATACAGCACACAAACAGATTATACAAATTCTGATTTTTTGGAGAATTCCTCGACAACAATTATAGAAAATCATCACAGACTCAAATCAGGATGCCAAACGCAGCTCAGCATTTCTGAATCCATCGAGCCAAAGCTTGGCTATGAGAATATTTCCAATATAATTACTGACATTTATTTTAACAAGACTAGACCCATACCAATACTGTCATCTGATAATGAGGTAAATTATTTGTAATTATTTAACAATTTTACAATTTCTTAATTCCATTGTCTATCCTTAGCTAAGTGAGACTCTTAAATCGGAGGATAATGTAAGTATTGATCAATTAAACTAGAACACATAAATTTATTTTAAATTCAATAATTTTAGCTAGCTTTTAATGATGACATTGGCGATTCTACCTCAGTTAATAGCTTTCAATCGCAGCTTCTTAGGTGAGTTTCTAAGATTTAAAAATTTAACTATACCAAAATTAACTATATCCTTCACAGTCCTTTATATCAGGAACTCTTCCTGCCACTGGAAAATAATTATACCCTGTTAGACCAGATTGACATGAGCGGCAATATAAAGGTTAATCAGGATGAGCTGCCCGCCAGGCCAGATATAGATTCAAGACTTTTATCACTGCTGCAGGACAAGCAGAAGGGTGATCTCAAGGTTTATATAGCTGACAACAAGTTTCGTTGTCATCTGTGTGTTCTGCAAATGTATTCGCCATATTTTAGACGCTTTAAGGCGGCAGATACATCCATTATTCGTTTGCCAGAGAACGAGGTAACTGCTAAAGCCTTTCATTTCATCTATAATTGGATGCTTTATGATCTGCCGACTAGGAGCAAGCGTTTTAGCAGTCAACAGTTGTTGGAGCTGCATCAGACAGCACAATTCTTGGATATGTCCGAGCTGGTTGTTAACATCTGGAATATGCTGGATGTTACTGAGAACGAGGCCTTTAAATTGTTGACCGATATAGCCCACTTGAATATGTCCAAATTTGAAACTATAATTATTTTGCGCATAAGTCGTTTCTTCCTGACCCTCGTCTCCTCGCAGGAGTTTGTCGAGTTGAGCCTTGCGCATGTCTGCCGCCTGCTCAGCTGTCACAATGTGGGTGTTAACAGTGAGATTGAGGTGAGTACCAAGGTCAAGTATAGTTCCCAACTGCTTTAAGCTCTGCTGTTTTTTTCTAGATCTTCTATGCAGCTGTGCGTTGGCTTAGCCACAAATGGTCAGAGCGTCAGATTTATGTATTCGACTTGATGAATTGTGTACGCTTTTGTTTGCTGCCTCCGGTGTTTCTACGCTTTTTGCAGAATAAACAGTCGACTCAAGTGATGCACTGCATCAGCCAGTGTTCGCTGGTAAAGGACTTGATTAACAAGGCTTTTGTGTAAGTTTGGGTTATATTTTTCTAAATTACATTAATTCAACTAACAAAATTTGTAGCTATGTTTCTGCGGAGCTTTACTGCAAAGATGATACTAAGCAAAAACTGCCATTTAAACTGCAGGAATTTAATTTACCTAAACAGCGTAAATGGCTCTTTGATAAAAAATGTCCTTATCATCAGGATAGCATATGCAGGCACCGCCGTCAATTCTTTACCTATGATCAATTTCTTGACTATCTAAGGATGCTGCATGAAACAGGACCTGATCATTGGCAGAGTCTTAACTATCTAATGGAGAAAAACTAGAAATAAGTTGATATTTTTTAAAAATCTTCGAAAAGTGATTGCAGCTGTCTTCCATTTTTAAAAATAAATATTATCGATGACGTTTTAATTAATTTGGTTTAATAATAATGAATAATTGTTATGTTAAAGACAAGGTTAATTCTAAAATTACTAAAATCGTGACTATTTGTGGACAATAGGCTGCTATGAACGTTTATTCTTGACAACAAGATCTGTGGTCCTTTTCTGTTCTAAAACTAAATTAAAAACGTTTTGATCATCATTTGTTTTATATTATTTAATTGGTATTATGAACGTTTAAGATCACTTAATTGAAGATTTTTCTGTGTCATAAAATCTCGTTAATTTTGTATTAAATTCATTTTATTAAATTATTTGGCTTGTCGAACATTATTATTTGCACTTATTTGATTTTATTTCACAATATAATTTTGTTACAAATAAATTAAAAAAAAAGTTAATGTAGAGAAACCTTCGGCCTTATATACTCTCATCTAAGACTGTTTGGGAATCATGGGCGCACTGGAGTGCAAACAAGCATCGCCCATAAGTATGCAACATTTTTTATATTTTTTTTTATAATTGCTTTTTTTTTTGTGTTAAAAATACGCATTATTACTTTTGCTGACAATTGTTTTGCTATTATATATTTGCAGCTTAGGCTAGTAAAAATTAATTCAGTAGGGTATTATACTATCAACAAATTATATAATAAAACTGGAGTTTGTTTTAATTTTCTCAGAACTCTGAAGAGCATAAATCGGAAACCATCGTTAATTTTTTAATAACAGTTTATTGAGTTAAACAAATATAATAAAATTATATCGATTGTTCTGCATTGTAAAACATAATTTTTTTGTTTGCTATTACGTCATTATTTAAATAAGGAAATAATAATAGCTTTGACTACCCACAGATTAATTGTAATCGTTTAATTGTTAATTTCCTTATATTGGCCAGTTACCAAACACTTTAACTCTTACCAAATTGTGTTGCAATTTTTGGCCAACCCGTGCCAAGTTATTTAAGTTGGAAATCATCGTCTTTTAATAAGACAGTTAAATGCGACATGAATTGACTTTTGTTTGCCATACGATTGTCTGGAGTTCAAGCTCTTTGTGTGGCTTTTTGTTATTATTGTTGTGTGACTGTTGTCATATGTGGCAACTATAAATAACAATGTGGCAGACACAAAAGACAACACCTTCACTTTCAGTTGCAGATGTGCAAAGGATTTGATAAAAGCTTGAGGTTGTGGCTAGTTGGAGCTATATATAAAGTCCTTATTAAATATATTTCGATATAAGTTATTCCCAGTAAAAAAACTGAATGTTTTCAAATATATTTTTATACCAAATCATTTTTGATTTATCTCCACATTTTTCAAGCAAACATATTTTTGTTTTCCGCTATTTCCAAGGCCAAATTTTATAATCTAATAATAATTTTTATTATTTCAGTAAATTCAGGAAAGTGCAGAATTTCAGCTCAAAAGTTTAAATAGCTTGCTACAAAAATTTCAAGGCAATATTTAATAGAAAATACTCAAGTAATTATGATTCATAAAAATCTTATATGCATAAAATTTCTATTTCCTTAATTTTCTTTTTACCAATGTGCTAAAAACTTATGATTACCAATTGTAAAATTTAAATTGCCATTTAAAATGATGAGTTTTATGTACTTACTCGTTGCCGTTGGTATCTGTGCACCATGTGTCGTTAGAGCTGCAATTGTCTGTAATGAAGAAAGTGGATAGAAAAATGCTCATTAGCATCGTTATGGGGCTTTATATATATATGGTATGGGATACTATATGGCAACCCATAATGTTGTTGACATAAATCACGACAGAGCCGACATTAATGCCAGACTAATCTATGCTAGACCTGAAGCTCCTTTAATTAAAATGGAAATGCGCAGAAATGCGGCAAGATTTTGGTTTCATTTCGTGCTGACTTTAAGATGGGGATAGATATGAGGGTACATTATTCTCACGATTCTAAAGGCGCAGATACAGCCACAACTTTCGCCAGCAGCTCGCGCCAGGTTAGAGTTGAAACTCAAGCTGAGCTTTGGTATTAAGCTGAAACAGAGGCCGAGGCTAAGGCCGTGGTCGAGGCCAAGCCGCTTAGAATCTAACCATAGAGCTGCAGATTGTGCCACTTTTGGCAACTTGGCACAACATGGAATACAAATCGATTTTAGCATACGGCCAAAGAAAAAGCCAGAGGAGGGCAACAAAATATTGCAAAAAAAAAAAAAAAACAAAAAAATAGTTAACATGTAACGCGAGAGTTTGTGTTAAACCTGGAGCTGAAGCTTGTTGTTTTTAACCAGGCTCATATTCAGGTTAATCGCCTGGCCATGCAATTGTCATTCACGGCCTAGTCTGAAGTTGTATGACTTCAAGCTGATTGATGTCTTTTAGCCTGGCCAATTTTCCATTTCAATGCGCCCAGAATGAGGTTACAGAGTATAGGAAAATTGGAAAAACAAACGATGCCACTTTCGATAGTAGTTAAATATCGAAGTTTGTTATACTAACGATAGTATCGAAACAGCATTAATTGATCAATCGATTTATGTGTTTGAATTGTATAAATTAAAAATACTTAAGAATTTATTGCAATTCAAATATCTTGTTACGATTTTCGATATTTTTTTTAAGCTCTACAAATTAACTAAATTTGATCTACAAATTAACTTAATTTGATTTAAATTATATGTCTACATAAATAACTACTATTTTATAATAAAAACATCTTTTTAAGGATATTAAATCTATTTATATTTTTAATTTTAAATACTTACGATTAAGTGCAGCGCTGTGCATAAAATTCGAGTGCTTGACTTCATTGTGGGAGCTGCAAAAATAAAAAAATAAAATAAAAATTATAAAGAATTAAAATTTGTGATTCAATAAATCAGAAAAATAAAAAAATTATAAAGAATTAAAATTTAAGATTCAATAAATCAGAATTGAGTAGAAAAATGATTAATAAAAACCAATTTACAATATGTTTGGTAAGCCAGTTATTTGCCAGATTTGCACATTGCGATTGTGATAGAGATTCGATTACATTATGCTAAATCATACAAGCTACAACAATTTTTTAATGAATTTTTGATGTCTTTTATGCGTTTTCGCCCAAGTATTAAAATAAATGGCCTGGAGCCAAACTTTCGACAAGCACAGACAAAAGCCCCGGCAATTGGGTCAGTTAAAAATTTATTTTTTTTTATTTTTATTTTTTTTTTTTTTTTTTTTTATTTTTATCTGAGCGAACCTTGGCATGTTGCGTGCCAACCAAAAAAAATGGGTTGAAATCAGCATAAACTGTCAGCCCAGGAAGCAGCATGGCAAGCTAACGGTATAGGTAATATAACCAGGCTGAAGATCGTCAAAAAATTAATGAGCTTCTGTTAAAACAGATGCAGTGCAGTTGCCACTCAGCGTGGCATGCAACATGTAAACAGAAGCCACAGAGGCAACAACTTTGACACACCAACATGGTTATTAAACACATATCAATAACCAAATAACCAAATAGCCAAATAACCAAATAGAGCAAATGATAAGCACTTTTCCAGCTACAGTTTCCTGCATAATAACTGTTGTGAGAACGTTGTACATTGTTAAAGCCAGTCATGGCCAGGAAGAGACGTTGGCCAACAGACATGGCTTATTGCCAGATCATTACACAGGGCAACAAGATTTTTAAGTTTAATTCATCTTAAATACAAAATGATTAAAGCAATCTTCAGTTAACAGTCAATAATTTGTGCATATAATAAAAAGTGAAAATGTTTATTATGTTTAAGAAAATTTTAAAATTTGGAATTAAATTTAGAAGCTAATATTTATAATGTAAATTAAATTTGTAAAAAATTGGCTTATGCCCAAAAAAAAAAGGTAAAGTATTGAAAAATAAGAAACTAAAAAATATATATAAAAAATTGGCTTGTTCCCAAAAAAAGCTTAAGTTTAAAAAAATTAAAAAACATTATCGTGCATACAAAATATAAAAAATAAAACTGCTTAAATAATTTTAACAAACTCTGTTCAAATGAAATTTTTTGTATACAGAACTGATTGGAGTTTAGTTAAAAATTTAAAAAAAAATTGATGCGCAGGATAATTTAGGATTAAATGGCAATCACAGCCAAAAAATTTTAATTATAAATAATTTTAACAAACTCTGTTCAAATAAAATTTGTTTTACACAGAACTGTTTGGAGATTAGTTAAAAATTAAAAAAAAAATTATTGCGAAACAAAATATTAGATTTAATGGCAATCAAAGCCAACAAATTGTAATTATTTAGAAAAAAGCTAGATTGAACAATACTAAATGTATAATATGGATACAAAATATAAAAAGACATTTCTGGCTACAAAAAACTTCAACCTTTTTGTTGTCTAGTGTTAAACATGCTCGTTGCGAGCCAAAAGCACAAACAACATGCGGCTTACATAGATGACCAGAGCTCGATAAGAGCCGCCAATGATTTCTGGTTGTTGTTTAAAATATTTTCTTTTTTGTTGTTTACTATTAACTGTTTTGCTGCCAACACATTTCATTCAGCAAGCGCCTTATGATGTCACAAGATTGTAGATGGTAAATGTTAGATGATAGACCAGACCAGACAGAAAGACAGTTAGACAGACAAATGGACATAGACTCACCCAAACAGTTGCAGTTGTTGGTGTCGACTATTATCCAAGCGCTATAATCTCTTTAGGATTTTGGTTATTATTGAAATTGTTTTGTTGTCTGTATTTTGTAAGAAATTGGGTCATCGGATATATGTTGATAAATTGTTGACATTATAGGGCGTCAAAAGATTTCATAGAGTATTATAATATGTCAAAAGCCCAGGCCCACACTCTCCCCACAGTTACCGAACTGTGTTGTTTCAGTTGTAGCTCTAAACTGAATACTGCCAATGCAAATTGCTAACTAACACTAAAAAGCAACAACAACAACAACAATAACAATAACAATAAGAGTCAAGACTAGACAATGCTTGTATTGCGATTGCTAGTGCAATAAATTAGCTAAAATTAGCAGCATGACGTAAGTTTATTTAGCGATATAGCGCAAAAAATGTCAACAACTAAACGAGACTCGGACACCCATGTGGCAAATAGAAAAATACATTAAAATATTTGTATATAAAAATAAAAATAATATTAAGTTTGATCAGCAGCAAAAGCGCAGCTCATGCAGCTTAAATAAAAATAAAAAAAAATTTGCGCGCTTTGTGTTCAACGGAAATTATGAATAATGATCTCTGATTGGCATCTGCTCTCGTTACCTAGTTTCGAGAGCAACGGATACAAAAAGAAAAAAAATATATATAAATACGATTGGAAACATTTGCAAAAACCCAACAAAATGTGAACAATTGACCCTCAAATTAGGGGCTGTATTTTGAATTTGATAAATAAAACTGCACGAATTGTGAGTTGCAATATATTTTGATTAAAGTGGATTTTTAAGTAGGATTAGCTAAAGTGAGTAAAGAAAATTAATATTTAACAATACAGATGTCGACAGCATTAAAGGGTGATTTATGTTATAATATTATATATAAAAATTTAATTAAATATATAATAGTTAAAAATCTCTGATAAAAATATAATTAAAAATGCAAGTTGTGCTTGGATGGCAAAAATTATAATTTTAGAATCAATTAATGAAATAATATTTATTTATATAGTTTTGTATTGTTGTTAAAGTAGTGTTATTAGTTTATAATTAAATGGTAGACACACTTTGTTAATAAAATAATAATTTTTAATAAAACATATTTTCTACAACAATTTTGTGCTTTTTTATTTATTTTAATATTTTTTCTTGCTACAAAAATTTCATTTAATTTTTATTTTACTACAAATATTAAAACAATTGATTGGAAAAATTATTATTATTTTTGCAACTCTAGATTCTTGTTCTGGATGATTTAATTACTGCAATTTTTTTTTGTTTTTATTACAGTAAGAAGCATTCTAGTCGCGGTTCAAGGTACAGCAAGGTTATGACAATGATATTGTTAGAATTATAATTCTCAAAGTACAATATATAGTTAGCCATATGCAATATGCATGTTCATATTCTTCACATTGAATTCTCATCAATCAATTGATACGATTATTTTATGTGATCATCGCTCAACTGTAACGGATATTTTATACTATATATATATATATATCTGGCTGTCAAGTGTCGAATTCGTTTGACACACATTCCCCGTAACAACAACAACAAACAATTGACGACAGCAACAAAAACCTTTAAAACTAAATAAATACGAGTGGAAAATAAGCCGACAAATGGGCCGTGCAACTGAATAAATTAAGCAAGTTTTGCGTGCACGAGAAAAATACAAAAAAAAAAATAAAAATAAAAATAAATAAAACAAACATATTTGTTTAAACAATTGCATTTTCCTTAACGAGTATTCGTTAATGTGGCGACTAAATGACCTCGCGTGTTCACATAATATATGTTTGTTTTATTTTTTTTTTTTTGTTTTTTTTGGTTTTTTTTAAAAGCATAAACAAATGCAAAATAGGTTTTATAGTTTTTATTTTTAGTTTACTTATTATGCTGCAAACTGTGCTTAATTTTTACAGCTTTCTGCTTGAGCAAAATTGAAAGGGAAAAACTTTAAAAAAAACAAAAATATTTTTGTTTGTCGCTGCGCGTAACTGTGCGTAAAATGTTTTTATTTTTTTTTCTGCGTTTCAAGTGCTAATTAGGCAATAAATTGGCATAAAAAAGTTTCAATTAGGTGTAACTAAAATGGGTATGCAAACAGCGAAAGAAGCTGGTATATTTTAAGAAATATAGAGATTTTATTGCAAATAAAGTGTAAAAATGTAAATTTCAGATGTAAGAAGCTTTTTAAATTCTTTATAAAATAGTCTGAAAAATGTAGTTTAATTTCCGAACTCTATCCAAGGCAGTTAATAATAAATTTAGCTCTGAAAGACTTAAGAAGAAATTATGTTTGAAAAATCATAATATCATTTTATTTTACCCACAGCGATATATAAAAATAAATATATATATATGTAAATACTGCTTTATATTGTTGATTAGCATAATTTACATATGATAATCAAATGGTTATCTCATACCAGCATCTGAACCAATTCATTGAGAAAATTATGTTGCTCCACATAAAAGTAACATCAATTAAAGCGCGCTAAAACGAAAGACTTAGAACACAAACTTGCGCCCTGATCAACACCGATTAGATCAAAGCAAAGCAGCAACAAAACAACAGCAACAACAACAAAAACAACAGCTACAAAAACAACAACTATATAAAGCTTGACTTCATTAGAATGAGCGTCTCTTACAATTAGAATATCACACGGCAACAATCTGGAGCCCCGACCATGTAAATTGCCAAAGGCAATACAAGAAACTGTGTTAAGCACACACAAACACACACACACACACAGAGGCTCAAACATAATATGAGTATTGAGATTTGACCTATTTGAAATGGGCTTAGACAGTAAAAAAAA
Source organism: Hirtodrosophila alboralis (assembly GCA_035043045.1). Taxonomy (NCBI): domain Eukaryota; kingdom Metazoa; phylum Arthropoda; class Insecta; order Diptera; family Drosophilidae; genus Hirtodrosophila; species Hirtodrosophila alboralis. Next base: position 168,696 of record JAWNNH010000761.1, on the reverse strand, counting down.
AAAAAATATATATATAAGCAGCGAGAGAACAACAACAAGCAGACTTTCTGACCAGAATCTAACAATCTAACAACTAACAACTTTCGGTTGTGGTTAAGCCAAAGTGCCATAAAAATGAGAAATCTTTGACGTACATCTCACACTCAACAACTATATAGTTGTAGTACAAGTATTATGATCAATCAGCATAACGTATAACGATGCGTATAGCTAATTTCGCTGCAATTTCGCTGCCATAGAAAGTAAGTTTTTTTTTGGTTTTTTTTATACAATAATTTGAACTGCATTTTGTGTGACTGCTGCATCCAAACATCACGTTGAGATTGGCCCGCATTGTGTTCTTAATTATGGTAATTAACAAGGCATAGGGTCAATACACACAGGCCACAAAAATCCACAAGCTGAAGCCACAATATATATATTTCTCGTTTTTTTTGATTTTTACAGTTTCTTTGCTTTTGGGGTCAGACATGGCTTTAATTTGTTAGCTTTGTCTTAGCTTTTACTTTTACTTCGTAGAGAACTTCAAAAAGTTTTGTATTCGTGTGCTAATCAAAAGCGTTAAAGATTATGATCAAACCCAATTGAAGTATCAGACTTTCACCTGTTTAGGTATGCAAAAGCTATAGCATTTTAGTGTGTATCAATAGAAATTAGAATTTTAAATCGATGTATATTTAGTATAACTTAAAAATGCATTTTTTTAAGGTAGCTAGACACACAAACAAACGTTGAGTTGGCAATTAAACGTCACATTTGACTGTCAGCTTAAGGTAACAATTTCTGTGGATTTTTATGGTTACATGGGGCAGAGACTTGGGCATTGTGAGATCACAGTAAAACGCAGTCAACGAATCGGAACGAATGTTTTGTTTTTTTATTTTATTGCTTGACGATTGCGTCAAGGTCATTGCAATTGCCAGCCAAGTCATCGCAAATGAGCTAACAATGCCTTTAATTTGCCATTAGCCAGCCGGCAGCAACAATTGCAATAAACGCCAACTTTAATTTCCATTGTATTGTTGTTGAAATATATATCTTCACAATTTGACCAACAGCTCATTAAGTTTAAATGTGACTGCAATTTACAGCTTAACAATTAAAAAACAAAGTGCAAAGTTAATGTTAATAGGCCCAAAAAAAATAATCTATCAAATGACTTAGGACACAAACTTCTTTCACAATTGCAACCAAAGTTATAACTGTTAATTTTGGTTTGCTTTTTTGGCCAACAAAAGCAAGTTTATCCAATTTGGTGGTAAAGCTGCAACAAAATTGGAAAGACAGTGCTCATTAAGTTGTCCTTGTGCAATGTTTATACCCTGGTCTAAGAGCAGGGTATATTGTGTTTAAATATGAAAGAAAATAATAAGAGAAAATATTATAAATTTATGTTAAAATAAAGGGAAAGGAAGGGATAGAAGTGCTGCGAAACTTTCAGTTATTAATATTAATATTATTCAATATTTATCTTTTAAGATTGCATTGTCAGTATTTCAGTTATACAATGTTATTTGTGTCCCTGTTTGCGTTCTCTGTTTTTAAACTGTTTTTAAGCTTAAAAAAAGATTAAAATATATACTTGAAAGTATAAAAATAAAATAATATCGGCGTAAAATAATTATCTATAAAATCGGTTCTAGATAAAATTAAACGCAATCAAAATTTCAATTAAAAATAATTGTTATTATTGAATTCAAATATTTTTCCATCATTCGAAATGACTTTCTAATTCTATAAAAAATGGCAGCATTAAAAAAAACAAATGTTTAAATTTTGCAATTATTTTACTTTTAAAAAAGCAATTTGTGTACAGGGCATCTCAAAGTCTTACACACTGATACATTCTGTTGGCTTGCACTTATCCCACAGTTGATATGCGTCAATATTTAACTTGAATTGCGTGCTGTCAAGTCACGTCAGTTAGTCAGTTAGCCCGTTAGGCAGTTAGTCAGTTTATCCGTCCGTCGATTGCAAAAGCCGCCCGCATTTGGTTTAGTGCGTTAAATTGGAGCGCTGACAAGTTGCCACATCTTTTGGGGCTGTGGCGCTGTGCGACCAACTTTTGAGAAGAAACAAAATCCACAAAACGCAAACGCTGCCCAATTTTGTTGCGTCTCTGTATTTTTTTTTTTTATTTTTTTTTTTAGCTGCTACTGCTTTTGTTTTTTTCGCCATGCAGTTACGTAAAATTTCTACAAATTGTTTTTTATTGTTGATTTGTAAAGATGTCCAATTTGGCTTTGGCAGTGTCTCGGGCAAAGCTCAAAAAAAACAAAAAAAAAATATGTTTATTGAACACCCACAAACAGTAACGAACCCTAAGGCTTTAAGTGTGTCCAGCTTTCTTATAAAAATGCAGATGGTATTATAATTTTGTCATGAAATGTGTAACGCATTGATTTTATAAATTATATATAGATATTTTTGATTAGCATTAAAAATTTAATAATTATGGTTTTTATAGTGAGTAATCTTTTAGTTTTGAAGCTATATTGATGAAATTTATTATTAATATTATTGAAATTATTTTTTCTGTACTACATATGCCAAAATAAAGCAGATAGAGTCCCTATAACTTATAGCTGCCATAGAAACAATCGCTGGAAAATTCAGTTTATGTATAAAAACATTATTTGTTTTTCAAGATATTTCAATCAGACTTATCAATTCTAAATTCCATTATGTGCCCTATAAACCGACAAAAATTGATCAAAATCGAAGCACTATATCATATAGCTGCCATAGAAATAATGCGTCGAAAAATGAGTTATTGTATTACAAACTTTTTTATTCTTAAACATATTTTAATCAAATTTTTCAGTTAAAAATTAAATTATACTTTGACAAAATTTTATTTAAATCGAAAAAGTAAATTATAAAGCTGCAATAGAAACCATAGCTTAAAATTTTTATTTTTGCATGAATATATTTTCTGTAAGAGTATTTAAATTAAAGTTCGACACCTCAAAGTTAACTGTATTTTTTTTTGCTATATTCAGCTATTTTTTTGACGCCTAATTTTAATAAATTTGCTTTTTATTTTTTTTTTGCTTAAAAGCTTGCGGTTATATTTTATTTTGCTTAGCCAAAATATAACAAAAAATAAAAAACACGCAACAAAGTCGCAATGAACGTGACTTGAGCTCAGCGTCGCCGTAGCCGTAGGACTTGAATATATTTTGATTTTTATCATCTATACTACAACTACAATTTTTTTTTTGCCCAGTTGCCAGACATTTACTTTGGCTTTGGCTTGGCGCCCATTGTCTGAATTTGTTGCTGCTTTTGTCGACTATGGGCTAACTGGAACCCAGAGCTCTCAAAACTAGTTTTGCCAATCGCTAAACAGTTCCGTTTTCAGCTGACTCTAATGATTTCATTTTTTTTATTTTTTTTTATTTGTAGCATTGTTGCTGTTCCTAGAAGCACTGAAAATTCGAGGCCTCCAGCGACATTGGCTACTGATGCTGTCGGCTATAAAGCTGCTGGTCAACAATGTGTTGTACTTTTTTTTTGGGCTAATTGGTAATTTAAAGTTGAATTAAATAGAACTCAAGTATGTGCTAAAGCTTACAGCAGGGGAATAATAAATAGTACACTAAAATTGAAGGTGATTTCTCAATTATTTTAAAAATAGTTTCGGCTTGCTATGTTACAAACTAATAAATAGTAAAAATCTATATTTATCAAAGTAAATTGAAGAGAAATTCAAAACACAAGAGAAACCTATTTTTTACTATTTAAATAAATGTTAAATTTTGTAGTGTGAAAATATAAATGAAGTGATTTTAATAATATACAGAAATTTTCAATTTTTAAAATATGAAATTTATTTTCTATAATTGCCAGTAATTTTCATCTGAGTATATATAATAATTTTAGGACTGATATAATATTTCGTAGGTAGAGTTAAGCATCTATTACAATAAATAAAAAAAATCATATATTTTCTATATAAAATTATACAAAATGGGTTTATCATAAAGCCGTTTATAAATTGAATTTATTCATTTATTTTTAAAATTTTTAAAATATTTTCTACAATCTTGATAAATTGCCAGTAATTTTCACCTGAGCGCAATATTTTTTAAACTGATATAATATTTACAATGTAGAGTTAAGCATTTACTAAAATAAAATAAAATACCATATATTTTCTAGATAAAATTATACAATATGGGCTGATCATAATAAAGTCTATAAATTATTATAAAAAAAATATTTTTATAATTGTCAAAGTATATTTACAGATCTTAGAATACCCTCAACATAGCCCCAAAAACCCAGGCCTTCATCCTAAAAAAACGAAGTTTTGACAGACTTTCTATCCATCATAAAGCCTGTTCAATTTAATTATACCCCTTTTACCTACATTCAAGCGCTGCAGGGTATTAAAAACAGCTTTCTGCAAATTGAAGCGGTCCGGTTCAAAAGTCATGAAAACATGCACCAATTCTGTTTTATAAATTTTTTTTTTTTTGGGTTTTTTTTTGCAGTCAAACAGCCACACCCACGCCCCATTTGGCTTGGTTTTGAAAGTGTTTTTGAGTACGAATTTACAGTAAGTTACAATTGCAAGTAATGCTGTTGGGCTAGACTAACCCACGCAGTGTTTTATATTATTTTAGATTTGTGGTAAAAGCCTGCATTTAAGTCGGCTTGCATTTTGTCCAAGTGTGGTACAAAATCTAGCCAAACTACTTTTCAATTAAAGCAAATACGACAACTTATTGTTGAGCTAGCGATTAATTCGACTTCAACGACTTCAACCGATGACTCATATGAGCCAATGCTGGGCACGCCTTTACAAAGAAATACAGAAAAAAAGTCAAAAAAAACTGCAGAAATTCAGATTTGCATAATTAAAGATTGAGTTGAAGACTGAGGGAGCGGAGACAACATATATATATGTATATATACAGTCGAAATTAAGTGCCAAGTTTGTTGCCTAAGTCTTTCGATTTTGAGTGACCGTTAGCTGCTTGTTACCTCAACTGTAAATCAATATTGTTGCCAAAAACTGAAATGATGTTGAGCAGAACTTATATGGCATTTAGCATTGTAAGTTCTTTTTTTGTGGGTTGAATGAACTTCGCCTTTTTCAGCGGTTTTCTTTGCGTGTTCTTCAAATTGATTTTATATAAGCTGGCAACATATGGCCAAACGATTATAAATCAATTATTGAGTTAAGCCTCAGTTCATGAACTGGCATTCAACTTTATGAAAGTGCGTCATCATATATATAGTACTTAAATATATTTTTAAAAATTATTCCATAGCTTTTACATTGCTTCATATATATGTAAAAGAGCCGTCCATCTTTTTGGCAGATGATGCCACAAATGTTGTAACCACAACTCCACATTTCAAGTGCCTCAACAAAAGCAACTGGCCCAAACTACAAGCTACAAAAAATATATAATAATAAAAATAAAAAATTATATACATATTTTTCTCAACGCCACTTTTGCTTCAAGGTCATTTGGACTTGCCTGTTGTGTGCTTGTTATATAAACAAGTTAAGTTCATTATGGCCAAGAAGTGGCGTATAAATGTGTGTATCAAAAACAGGTCTCTCAACTCACAGCTTTTGTTGCCTTATAATAATTGAAATTAATTTTTTTTTCCTGCGTTGGCGTTCCCAATATAGAAGCTCTGCCCACATGGAAATCAAAGCCAAAGAATTGTGCGTTTACATAGATATATATTTTGAGGTTCTATTAGCTCATTTCATAAGGCCGACAATTGGCCGCAATTATTCACAACAAAAGGTGTTGCAGTCAACACACATTTCTTGAAAATATTTTGATAGTTAACAACCACAAATTAACCAATTAATAGACCATGCATCAAAAATATACAAAAATGAAATAAAAAAAACCCTCAGCAAAAGGCAGCGTCAACTCACAAGAGTTTTCATTCATTTCTCATGTTGATGATGCAAGTTGCTCCTCTTCTCTCCTCTCCTCTCCTCTCCTCTCCTCTCATCTCGTCTCGCTTTTCCAGCTGCCTATCAATCAAATTTCCTAATTGCTTCTTTAGACGCCAACACAGCAACAGCAACGAAACGTCGAGTCATAATTATGGTTAAGGCCTTATCCGTTGGCCAAGTGCTAAAAGTTAGACAAGCTTTATTTTTTGTTGTTGTTGCAATTGTAGCTAATATTTAACAACAACAAAACAATTTCAAAAAAAATGATTAATGCTATATTCCCATATACACAACAAAATCTTTCGAAATGTTTGCCAGCCAATTAGCAATAGATTCTAGCACTTCCAGCACTCAAATAAGAATGTGAGTGTACTTCATAAAAATAGTTTTTCTTTTTTTTTTGACTAATAACTAAGCAATAAATAGTTAAACATGACTGTAAAATATAATATACTACAATATTTGTTGAACCTTGAGTGAGGTTTGCCTGAGAACAAGCTGCGTTTTATATATTGTTTTGTGTGTGTTTTCTCGGTATATAATATGCAAGATTTTTGTTTTATTTTTTTAAAGAATTTCCAGGCTGTTTTATGGGGTATTTTAGAGTACAAATATTATGAAAAATATTTTTTAAATTTTATCAGGGCTTTTTAAACAGTGTTTCCAAGAAAGAAAGGCCCGTTTTTTTAAATTCTATTAGCGATAGAGTATATGAATTTGCTACACTACCAAGATGTTCTTCCATTGACCAAACTTTTCTCCACAATTTGGAAAAAAACGACACCATTAAAAACTGTATTGGTAATTAAAATAAAATTGATAGAATGTCTCCTTGATTTTTATACTTAAAAATTGGGTTTTGCATAGCACAAAATAATTTTATATAATGTTTTGTGAGGGTTTTCTCATATGCGAGATTTTTGCTTTATTTTTTAAAGACTTTCCAGTACAAATAATATAACAAATATTTTACAGATTTTTTCAGGGTCTTTTAGGAATTTCCAGTTCAAATAATGTAACAAGTATTTTACAGATTTTTTTAGGGACTTTTAAGAATTTCCAGTACAAATAATATAACAAATAATTTACAGATTTTTCCAGGGATTTTTAAACTGTGTTTCCAAATAATTAAGTATATATAAAACATTTAAAAGCATACCTTACTAAAATAACCTTCAATTTATTAACTCTTTCTCCATAATTCGCAACAATTAAAAATCGGCTAAAAAAGCATTGCTAAATTAAATAAAATTAATATAATGATATTTAATAAGAATTTACCAAAAAAGTGTAGCTCAAAGTGCGCAATAGAAAACAGTCTAAAAACAGAGTATAGTCAGAATCTTTTAACTCTGCAACAGTCTTTTCTACTTGTTCTTAGCACATAATGTGTGAGCTCTCTTCCAGCTCACTTCCAAGAAAATTATATATCTAAGTGTACATAGTTTTTCATTTTCCGTTGACACAAAAAAAAAAAAAAAAAATTTAATATGCCGGACATGCAGACGGTAAAAGCGGATGTCCGTGACTTGACAATTACAAAGTATATAATATACTATATCTATATACATTAAGATACTCATAAAATAATGCCTGTGGCATGCCACAAGTTGCGTGCCGCGTCATGCAAGCTAATAAGTCCAAGACTTGTCACATTGTCACATCTCCATATTTGTGAATCTCTGCATGATGATGTAACTGTGGCTCAAACCGCGAACTTGGCAGCATGTGACAGCCAATTTTGGTTTTTGGAACTAACCTTGAGAAACAGGTTCAATGCACAGATCGGAAACGCTGCAAGAGTAAAATTGCGACAGGAAAACGCAAAAACAAAATTGATGTTTTGACCAAAAGGCCAAAAATAATTATTACATTGAATATTTTTTATTTCGCACTAAAAGCATATGTATCTTGAAAATTTTTCTTGATATATTTGCGTTCATTCGTTGATTTCAAAGTATTTGTGTTGTGAGCGAGCCTAAAGTCAAGTTAGCGAACCGGTTTTAATGATGCGAACCGCCTCAGAGACGATTTATGAAGTCATCTTTTGTGGCTTTGCGCTGGCTAAGCTTGCAATTTTTATTTTATTTTCAACGTACGGCAAAACATCAAAAACTTCAGCGCCATATTGAATATATGTTGTATACGAATATACAATATAATTTAACACTAGCGGTTATTTGGTCAAAATATAAAGAGGGAGAAATAAAAAAAAAACTCACCTTAAAAAAACCAAACGGCGATCTTTGCGTAATCCAATTAGTTATGTGGCTTTTGTTTTATAAGTTTGATAATATATATACTTTAATATATATCTTTGTAGTGTGTTTGCAAACTTTTGACAGAAATATTTGCTTTTAAATTGCAACAACAATTTATCATGCTCTTAATTACAAATTTCTTTCACATGCGCATAATTTTTAATTACTTTTGGTTTAATTTTTGTTTTTTATTTTGTTTTTATATTGCCGAAAAAATTTGCATTAATTTAATTTGTTTTAACTTCCTCTCTCGTTTTACATATTCAGGCTGTGTGGAAAATGAAATAAAATGCGATAAGCCAAGGCACTAGACTGGAAATAATTTAAGTGGAAAGAAAAAAAAACTGCAACACTTGCAAGAGCGAACGTGTTTTAAGAGACAAACTGAGAGAAATAAGAGAATTTGTATGTATATTTTTGCAGTATACCCAGCTTAAATGAATTACAATGCCTGCCAAAAAGTTGTTGTTGTTTTTGCCAAAACTAAGGAAAAAAATCGCGCATACAAAACAAAAGACTTAGGCAACAAACTTGCGGTCAATTGTGACAAACCAATTTGAAACATTTTTCATGATATCGTGATGAACACGGAATCAGCTTTTAGTTCAACCACCCGTTGTGTTAAGTTTTTTTTTTCTTATTTATTATAACAGCAACTTGATAGCTCGCCAAGGGCAACAACAATCAAAAAATAAAAAGCGACTAAAACTTGCAACAACGACACAACAATTCAACAATTCATCAATTTCTTTGCTTTCAACAGCGTCACAAATGCGTTTGCACGCATTTCGCCCACAAAAAAATCCTCAAATTAGAATCATTTCATGGTTTTATATAAGTATATATATATATATATATGCACTTTTAAATTTCTAGCACGTACATGCTCGTTATTCATCTGCGTTCCGACGATGACAACAACTTGGAAATACCCGCAACGCACACCGTACAAATATTTTAAAAAACAAAGCCGCGCGCGACGTTCGATCCGCGCTTCTTAATATTGTGGTTGTGTCTCACACACCGACCTGGCCAAGACTGAACTGAACAGGCAACAGCTAAAAGACGGCTCAACAACCGGTCTGGGCCCAAGATTTTCGGAGTCGCAATCGGAGTAATTGGCAACAACTCTGAGCGCTCTTATTGACGTTGCGCTCTTCTTAGCGCGTCTGCTGATAGTTGTTGTGTGTGTGTGTTGTGTGTGTATTGTGTGTGTATTGTTTGGTGTTGGCAGTTTTTCAGCAACAACAGCAACTGGCCCACACCGGTTGCACTTGGAGGAGCCCTGTGTGCCACGCTCGGCTGACGCTCTTTTCTCACCTACAAGCCGAGATTGTCTTTCGTTTTAATGAGTCCATGAGTGTGTAGCACAACACTTGGTAACAAAAATTTCTAACTAGAACTTATGCCAAGTATAAAAAAATATTTTTAAAAAAATATTGAGCATTGCTTATTTATTAAAGCGATTTTAAGCAAATTAAGCATTTCTAAGTAAGTCAAACTTTTATTTTTAAACATAGCTCCGAAAGAAACAGGTTGATAGATTAAGAATTTATTTAGTTATTAAAAAAACATTTTGAACTTTTATTCTTATACTTAAATCTTATATATTTTAAACGATCTCTAGCTGAAGAAGTCTATAAATAAAAACTAAGAATTCTTTGCTAAAAATTCAATTAAAAATTATGAACGAAATATCTAAAAATATTTTTAAATAATTATATAGCATAAATGTAATATATTTATTATAATTTGTTTTTTATATTTAAAACTGATATAAAATAAACGATCTATAGCTGAACAAGTTTTCCATTAAAACCCAATATTTCTTTGCTGTAAATTCAATTAAAAATGCTGAACGAAATATCTAAAAAAAAATTTTAAATAAATTATATAAAAAAAAACATTAATAAAAATATAACATTGATATATTTAAAAAAATAAAATCAGTAATAAAAATATTACATTAATATATTTTTATTAATGGTATTTTTATAATTAAACCATATATAAATTAAACGATCACTAGCTGAACGAGTTTTCGATTGAAAGTCAAGAATTCTTTTTTGTTTATATTATTTATTATTAAAAATGCTGAACGGAGAATATATAAAAAATTTAATAAATTTTATAGCATAATTGTAATATTTTTACTAATGAATTTTTTTAAATAATTAAACTCTATATAAATTAAACAATCTCTAGCTAAACAAATGTTCGTTTTAAAGCTAAACTTTGCTAAAAATTCAATTAAAAATGCTAAACGAAATATGTTACAAATTTTATGAATAAATTATATAGCATAAATGAAATATTTTTTTTAATGAATTTTTTTTAAAATACATTTCAGCCTAAAAAAATAAAGTTTTTCTTTATAAAAAAAAACTTACATATTTTCTTCAACAATTCTCATGCAACAAAATGATTTAAAATATTTTGTTTTATTTTCTCATATTTAGAACAATTCACTAGAATCTCTATTTAATTGTTCCCATTTTGTTGCCCAGTGTAATTGAAGATTCCAAGCGTTCGCATCTGGTCAACGCATATATATATTTCGTATATCCCGAAGCCCGAGTCACGTCATGCTTGGCCAACGTAGCTAACTAAGCCCACTTCCAGTTGGCCACATCTATCCGAAACTGCTTGAAACGAAACTCAGAGAGTGAGTAAGTAATATGTATTACCAAGTTCTATACAAACTTGGCAACTTGGCTTGATGTGCTAAGTGTTGTCAAGAGTCGAAACCAATGTGTGGGTTGTCACCAGAATGCCTTGATGACAATATTTACGAATATAGCAAGGGGCTAAACATTAACATTAACTATGCTCAGTGCTGTGTTTGTTTGTGTAGAGTTAAATAAATTATTGAATTGCATTTTCCATCTCCTGACTATAACTCAGGTAATAATGCTAGGTAGCTGCTATTCAGAATACAAAGAACCTTTCCGATCTCTGTCTGCCTGCAAGGCGACCCTCCCTCTCTCTTTTGCGGCAATTGTTGTCGTTTCCTATTAACTTGATCGTTTCTATTTATATTTTTAGTTATACCAATATTTATGATTATCATGCGTGTTATTTTTTTTCTTGTTCATTAGCTCAGTGTCAAGGTCTGAACGTGCCGGAATGTCCGGACAAATAGTACGTGAGTGACATTGCCCATCGCATATCTGAAGTCTTAAGGAATTGAAATATTAATTTTTTGTGCTGTGAAATTTGTATCATAAATAAAATCATTGTTTTTAATGAAAAGAAAACAATATCTACAGGTATTGTATATTTTTTACTCTTATGTATTGTTATGTATTTTAATTAAAACATATGTCTCTAGTAACTTGTTTATTTAATATATTAGTGTAAAGTTAACCGAATTTGTCAAAATCGAATTACTTTATTTATTGAATATTTTATTGTAAAGCTAATCAAATTTGTCAAAATCGGATTTTAATTTCTTGTTTTTGTTAGAATTTCTTTTCTTATATCTTACGTCTATTCAACTAAGTTGATTTAAACTTATTAATAATGGCATTTAGTACAAAGTAAAGCTTAATTATAGTATGGGTTGTATATTTGCTCATAATATTTAAAGTAAGCTTTAGTTAAGCTTTCTTAAAAGACCGAGCTTAGCAAAAGTAATATAAATTATATTTTTAGGCTGGCATTTTAGAGATCTCATTGGAATGACGAGCTTTGTAAAGTATATTTTTAGGCTTTATTATTTTGTACCACTTTTGAAACTCTAACAACAAACTTTTGTTTCTAAAACGAGTACATAAATCTTTTTTTTTTGTATAAATTAATTAAAATAATGTAAATTATCAGAGCAAAAATTAAGATTTTGGAGGTTTATTTCTGCGGCTACTCAACTCCGTTTTTTACACTTATATTAGTATTGATGTCTAGAATCAATTAAAAATAAATTAACATTATTTTAAATTTTTTGAAAAACAAATTTTTCTTTTCTATTTTATGTTTTTTTTTAATAAGAATAACAATTTATTTAATAACAGCAATAGCAATTGCTTGCTATAATTATATTCAAATATAATTATAATCTATTAGAGATATGAATAATTTAGCCTATGCTCTATGAGGTTTGTGTGCAATTTTTCTAAATCTTCTTAATTGTAAGATAAAAAACCAAAAAAGAAAATTATTTTTAAAAATTATTTAAATGGTAAATTTAAAGCGAAAAAAAAACTGAAAAAAATGTTTATTAATTTTGATTAAATTATGCGCGTTAGAAGTCGAGATGGTAACCCTCGTATAGAAAACAAAAGTCAGAAAAAACGTAATAAATGTTGAAAAAAAATATTTATATACTTATTTATTTATATATATAAATTAATCTAGAGTTGAGTTTTAACAAAGTTGCGAGAGTTAGAAATCTAAGAGGTATCACTCTATAAAAGCAGAAATCCGTAATATTAAATGAAAGTTGAAAAAATTGTATTTTCAGATTTGAATGAGAAATCAAGCTAGAAGTAAATCCATGACCAAAACGGCATTTCGCATGAAAATCGATTGAGCTTTAACAAAGTTATAGAATTTCCAATTCCAGAAAAAGTCAAGTGTAGGTAAACCTTTTAGAAAACCAATTATTTTCTAATTTTAAATAGATTTTAAAGTCAACTTTAGTTAGTCAGTTGATACAAATATAAAATATAATATTTTACATATTTTCAATTAGCCAACCAATTAAAAATTAAATTATAGCGTTCTCTATTTAAAATAATAATAATTCAATGGGTTGCCAAATAAAATATACTTGGTGTGCTTCCATTTTACGGATATATAGCATATATACAGTACAACATTATAAAACCCGTCTATCCATTTTTATGAGTGCTGGGGACCAAAAATTTAACGAAAGGGGCAAAAAAAAAATACGCGCTACAAAATAAGCGGTAAATGCAATATGAAACCTTGTGACTGCTGCATAAAATGCACGTAATAACCCGTAAAAAAAAAAAAACAGAGAAAGTATATAAATAAATGGACGATATTATGAGCTGAGGTTGGCTAAGTGATTTTTCTGGTTGCCTGCTGTGGCTCATAAAATGATTAAAAGCTTATGCAGCTGTGAGCTACTTTAATGTGCATACTTATATACATAGATAGATATATATATTCACATAAAAATTTGAATTTTTTTTTTATTTTGCACGTGCCGGGAATTTAATTAGCCACAATGTTGACGGCGGTCAAGTGTCGAGTGGGGATATGACCTTAGTCCTTCAGTAGCAGGTGAATATCATGAAAATAGCCAAAAGTTCAGTTTCGCTTATGTCATCATCAACATCATTATTATGGTTATTAGAATCATCATCATCATCATCAGTATTATTATTATTGGGGGCGTGCGGGTGTATGGCTTCCTGAGCCTGCAACTGAAAACGTTAAATATAAAATCCTATTTATTTGCCAATTTTACAATCGAGTGCACAGCCAACGACAGAAATGACAGTGACGTCAGCAAGCCAAGGCGCCAAGCCAGAAGCCAAAAACTATTCACAACGAACCGCCCCATCCCCCCCGCCGCCTACCGCCTGCCTGCCCTTTTGTAACTAGGTGTATGTGTGAGTGTGTGTGTGTGTGTATCTGTGTGTATGCAGCGCCCATAGAAGCAAACGCATAATTTCATTACCAAAGCTCGACGTTTGTTTTCAATGATGTCATATGGTCGCGCTTAGCCGGAAGTTTCAAGTCCTTGTGGCCAAAAGTTTAACGCACGCGCATTTACAAAATGGCTGCCACAAAAAAGTGCAGCTGACTCTCCAACTCTCTCCTAACTCTTTGGTCTCACTCTCTTCGCTTGTGACGTCATGGCTCTCTTAAATCTTCGGACATTCAAAGGAAATTCAGTTGCGTTGAATTTGTTGTGGCACACACAACTTTCATTTGGGCACTGGCTCGCATTGTCATTGCTCGCTTCCTGTGTGCCCAACAGCTGCTGCTGCAAATACCCTGTAATTTTAGTGGCAAAAAAAAATGTGAAAATTTGTGTATGTGTAGAGCTACAAATTGTAGCTTAAAAGGAGCTCTGTAAATCATGTTAGAGTTATATTTTAATAAAAGTTTAACAAATTTTTAATAAGAATTCTCTAATTCTCTAATTCCTATTCTTTATGAATTCTTCATTTATGAAATTTGTTAAAGAACATTGTCAACTCAAACATTCTTCAAAATTCTTTAAGATCACAATTAAATTAAGTATTTCTGACAGAGACCGTAAATAAGAGACATTCAATTTTTATTGTCAAAAAATAATTTATTTAAGCATACTAACTTTTGGAGAAAGAGAAATATACCCAAAGTATCCTTTAGCGGTAATTTTTTCGTTTTAAAAACGATTTTAATGTGATTCAACTAATGTTAGTAATTCTTTAAAACATAAATTAATTTTTAATTTTTTTACTAATCTCTAAAAATAACAATAATTTTTAGAGCCAAAGAAAATGTTTTATTAAGTAAATAATAATAAAAATCATTTTTTTAAATGTAGCAATTTTTTTTAATAATTCTCAATAATACATATTTATTTATAATTTTAACACAAATCTCAAAAAAAAAAATCATTTTTAGAGCCAAAGAAAATGTTTTATTAGGTAAATAAATAATAATAAAATTACTTTTTTAAACGCTGCAACCAATTTTAATAAATTTTTTATAGTACAAATTAATTTATAATTTGTTTTACTAATCTCTAAAAATAACAATTATTTTTAGAGCCAAAGAAAATGTTTTATTAAGTAAATTATAATAAAATCTATTTTTTTTTAATGTTTCAACTAATGTTAATAATTATTTAAAACATAAATTAATTTATAATTTTTTCACAAATCTCAAAAATATAACAATCATTTTGAGAGTGAAAAAAAATGTTTTATTAAATAAACAAATAATAATAAAATCACTTTTTTAAATGATGCAAAGAATTTTTATAATTCTTTACAGTACATATTTATTTATAATTTTATTACAGATTTTAAAACACAACAATCATTTTTAGAGCAAAAAGAAATGTTATATTTAGTAAATAATTATAAAATCACTTTTTTAAATGTAGCAATATTTTTAATAATTCTCAATAATACAAATTTATTTATAATTTTAGCACAAATCTCAAAAAAATTAAAAATCATTTTTATAGCGATGAAAAAATGTTTTATTAAGTAAATATTAGCAAAATCATTTTTTTAAATGTTGCAACTAATTTTAATAATTCTCTACAGTTCAAATTAATTTATAATTTTATTACAAATCTCAAAAAATAATAATCATTGTTAGAGCGAAAAAATTGCTTTATTAAATAAATAATAATAAAATCAGGGTTTTTTTCATATCATAAACAATTTAAGAGCTATTAAATTACTGGGTATTTTCTAGTACATCCTTTTGTTTTGTTTCGTTTACTCAGTTGTTATGATGGGCCTTTACTGCTTCATTTGGCACAGTTTTTGTGTTGTGCTGCCTGACTGCCTGCCTGCGTGCCAGCCTGGCAGCCTGCTGGGCACATGGGGTAAATAAATATTTATCTTAAAGTGCGCTGGATGTTACAGAGCATCCTTGAGTATCCTCGAGTGGTTTGTACTCAGTAAACTCTTCATTTGCGTTGGCTCTTGACTCTTGTTGATTTTGCTTTTATTGTCGCCTTGGAAGCTTTTTGTAGCTGTCTGTCAGGACATTAACCTCAAGCGAGTGCGCTGCTCTGATTGAAGTATTGAATTACATGGCCGCCATAACAATAGCAACAACACAACACAACAGCAAAACAAAACACATTTTCGACAAATTTACTGTAATTTATTGTGTATTATATTTGTATTTGTTTTCAAATGGACCTAAGGCGTGGCAGGAGGCGGGCGAACACAAACAACAAAAAAAAAAGGGTAGACAAATGTCATATTATGCAAACAGTGTGCAGAAATTTTCTTTGTCATCTTTGGCCATTAGTTGTGAAGGCAGAACGAAAGCCAAATAAACAAATCAAAGAAGCTCTCAGAGGCCTCTAACTCGATTGACATTGACGCAAATGTAAAATAAATCAAATACAAACATTTTCTCTTGTTGTTTGTTTGTTTTTTTTTTGTTATCTTGTGACAAGCGCCCGTCGAGTCAAAGTATTTTCCATTTTGGATGCTGTGCATAACAAATTTATCGCCGGAAGTGATTCTAACTGAAATCCAATCAATAAAAAATTATGCTACTGCTAAAAATAAAGCCGGAACAGACGAACAGCAACGGAAACAGCAGCAGCGTCGCTTTGCTGCCAATCTGCCACTGGATGCTCAAACATTTTTTGGCACACAACATGGCGCCCGCCTAAAAGTAGGCAACGATAAAATGAATGCCACACCCCCCTCCCCCCACACGTTTTGTGTGCCGCGCCACAGTATGGGGCAACCGCTTTTGATGAAGCTGAAGCTGAAGCAGTCGCAGCTGAACTGAAGTGGCAATCTGTTGTCAAAAAAAAAAATGTGAAAAAAATGAAAATGAAAAAAAATTATAGCAAAATTTTCCCGCAAATTTATGACGCAAATATTTTTGTTCTCTAGAGATTCGTGGACACAGAAATAACACCTCATTCTCTCATGGCATGTCACTGGCTTTATTTGCAACAATTTTCAACTTAATATTACTTATTTATGCCTCATATGCTGCTTAACATTAACTTAAATCTCTTTTGTGTAATAGAATTATGATCAAAAGTCATGTTCATAAATATTGAATACTTGCGTTTTCACTTTGCTTTTTTGTTCGAAAATTTTTTTTAGAAATTTGTTGGCATATTTTTATTACTTTTTTTAAATAAATATATGCATTTTATTTAAGTTTACTTTTAAAAACAACTTGAAAATTTTGTACACTGTTTCAAATTCGGAGATTCAATAGCTTGTATTAAATTAAATTTGGCAACTCGATTTAATACTTTTATTACCCTTTCGCTTTTGTGTTAAACTATCGATACTTGTAAAGCTTTTAGTGCACTATTAGGACTACTTTTTATTATCATTATTCATAATTATACATTCCACACAATTTCCGGCTTTCAATTGAAATCCTGCCCCAATGACAAAAATATTGTTTTTTAACATAATAATGTTATGTTTCTATAGAAAACAAATTAATAAAATAAATCGTGTATATAATACAAAATTCTATTTAAAATTAAATAAATATTTGCAGTTTATATACACACAACTTGCCATTAACTTTGTCCCAACATAAATAATATTAAATATTTAATGTAAATACGATTACGTGTCATAAAGCTGCAATTAAATGTAAATAATTTAATTGGCTTTTGGTTTGTTCTCGTCTTATGTGCACTTTGCTCGGCAATTACACCCTCGAGCTAAATTCCGAAATAATTTAAAGATACATGTATAAAATAGTAGTTTTATTATAGTATATAGACATATTTGTGTGCTAAGCTAAGCATAATTGAAGCAATTTGCAGTATTTGCATTTAATTAAAGAACATACACAAAATATGTCTCAACTTGAACTAAATACAAATAAAAGTACAGGTAAAATATTTGAAAATGTTTTCAAAAATACTAATATTAAATTGCTTGTTTTGCTGCTTGTTTGCCTTAAAACTATGCAACATTATTATTTATTTTTAATCTTAAGTGCAATATAAATATTTTTATAAAGTTTGAGGCAAAAATACTCTCTAACATTCTAACAACAGAACAGACTGTATCTTATACACAGCACGAATGCTAAAGTTCAAGTAATGCGCCATTTCAGATAATATGACTGTAAAGTGTGTGCGACTAGGAGATATCCTGTAAATAGATGTTTATCAGATTGCTTACAAATTTATTTGTAAATTTATATATACATACATATATGTTAATATATCACTTATAATACATTGCGAGAATGTGAGAAAGAAATCTCAATTTCTGCTACATTCTCTTACTCTCTCCCTCTCTCTCTTTCCTCTCCTCCTACTGTTCAGAAATATATATACTTTACATTAGGACCACCCACATTTTTTAAATGCAAACACCAATAATTTACCTAAACATTTTAAAGCATATGATGCGATTCGGTCGACGAAAAAAATCAGCGAAAAATGCATGACGCAGTCGTACGGTCGACGAAAAAAAAATGCAGTTAAAAATGCTTGACGCAGTCGTTCGGTCGACGAAAAAAAAATGCAGTAAAAAATGCTTGACGCAGTCGTTCGGTCAAAGAAAAAAATTCGGCAAAAATGCTTGATGCAGTAGTACGGTCGACGAAACGAGATAACGCTCAAATTGTTTTTTTATTTCAGCATACTTATATGCCGCTAAATGCACAAGGACAAAAGTGCAAAAGTGTATATGCGTTGGACAACCCTGCTCTATATATAGTCAGAGATGCACTTTCCAGCATGTTTCATAATTTGCAATAGTTCATTCTAACCTCTTCACCCATTTAAAAATGTATACAGGGTATGAAAAAACAATGTAAACGAAGCAAAGCGCACGCAAACAATAGAACAGCAGCAGGAAAGAAAGAAATAATAATAAAAAAAAACAAAAAAAAAAAAACTAAAATGAAAGCAGAAGAATATGATGGGCAACAACAATAAGAACATCAACTTGACTTGCGGCTAAGCGTGCAATGTAAAATATCAACACAGGGGAGACTCAGTTAGAGTGAGATAGACAAAATAGCAAGAGAGAGCGAGAGCGAGACGAAGCGAGTGAAATATGTAAATAAACAAGGCAGCACAAGTCAGAGCCAGAGGCGCAAAAGGTTGCCTGCTAATTTATAGCCACAGCTTACACACATACACAGAGACACACACAATCACACTCACACACACACACACTCAAACAAATAGAAAAAAAAATAGAAGAAAACTGTTAAGCACGTGCAATTTGGCAAATGAGCATTGCAGTGACGTCATATGGTGACCCTCTGATAACAGTGCAGCGTCACACGCTCTTAAAATGCCATTCGCTCAATCAAAACAAAAGAGAGAGCGCGCGCGTCAGAGAGAGCACGCGTTCGAAAGTAAATCTCTCACAGAGGCGAACGAGAGCGAGGACATATAAAAGGGCGCGCACAGTGAAAAAGCGCCTCAGTTCTTCAGTAGAAGTGCCGGTGTTAGGAAGCGGAAAAAAGCTTGCAAAGCTTATTCCAAAGCAGGCAGCAGCTACAACAACTATATACAATATGTACCAAAAGTTAATAATATTGTTAAAAATATTGCAACAACAAAACGATAAGATTGCGCCATATATATTTTTGTAATAAAAAGATTAACAAAAAACCCAAAAAAAAATAATAAAACAAAAAATAAAACAATGTTAAAGTGCGTGAGTGTTTCAAAATGTGTTATGTTTAAATAAACAAAAAAAAAAAAATTCCTTACTCTACTATATGTATATTTACAAAACTTCAAAACAATTTATGTACATATGTAAGTAACTAGAAAAAACCTGGTTTTTTTTGGAAATGTTGTAACTGCGCAGCAAAATATGCTAAGAATCAAAACTTTCAACAGAAACAAGCTGCAATTATAATTTAAATATCAACAAGGAGCAACAACAACAATAGGTAAGCAAACAGCAACATGTTTCCCAAGCACTGAAAATATTCCAGAAAAATATGTTAATTTCGCATGTAAATAAACTGAAAAGAACATGCAATAAAAATTTATACACAACTACAAGACCAAACTCATACATATGCCATATATCTCAAAAGAAGAGAAACCGTAAAGGAAAAAAAAAAAGAAAAAAAAAAAACATATAAATATAAATAAAAAACATAAACAAACAAACATTCAAGAAAAAGCCAATGGTCGTTGTGCCAATGATGACATAAAAAACAACAAAAAAAACACACACATACCCATGAAAAGTAGATGAAGAAAAAAGCAGAATATATGTATGTACATATATAATGTAAATAAATAAAACACGCTCGTTAATAGTACAACATGCCAAGCATTCAATTTACATGTTTCCTTTTTCCCCAAAAAATAAAAGAAAAATTAAAATGCAAGGAATTTTTAATGCTCTACATTTGCTCAGTCCAGAGAGAGTGCATGATTAGCCAAAAAAAAAATAATTAAAAATAGTATAAAAATACTGCAAACAATTTCGAAATGTTTATAGGTGCGCGAACTGATGTCAATTGCCGCCGCCGGCGGCGACAAACAGTCAAAATAAACTTGTCTATATATATTTTTGGATCAATCCGAAACACATGTTTCCATAAACAAAATCGCATTGCTCGGCAGTCCAACTAATTAACCATTTTTTGAATTTTAAGAAACACAAACAAAAACTCAAAATATCAAAAATGACAAGCACATGTCCACAGTAACAACTAAATTCAAGTGGCACAATCAGACACTGAGTGTTGCAAACATATAATTTGCTTAAAAAAATAAATTTATAAATAAATAAATATATCTATATAATATCTATATAATTATAATTAATAATAATAATTATTAGACACACATAATAAAGAAATTTTATTAATCAGACAGGCTGGTAAAAACATACATTTATACAATCAATAATTTAATACTAATTTAAGCATTTTAGAGGCACATAAAAAAATATATAAAAATATTTATAGAATGAAGACTCGATAGAGCAAATACCCTGTTAATTAAAGAAGAGTGAACAAATTTGGAGAGCATTGCAGAATTGATCTAAAAAAGATATGTGTCCAGCAAAAAATTGTCATTAAATGTATTTATTTTATTATTTTCACACAATTATAAAATCATATTAATTAAAAAAAAAAACAAATCTACAGCTTGATCACTTTATTTTTATTATTAATTTAATTTTAGCGATCACACACTGTGAAGTATTTAATCTATATAACGTATACGCCACATGGTGCACAGGGGGTTGAATAATAAAAAAAAAACCTTCAGCTAATAGTCACCCAGTTGTTGCTCTGTTGAAATTTTTATTTCAAACAACAAATTAAACACACACAAATGTAGAATTTGCTTTTAAAAATTTACGATATATACGCATTAAATTGGTTTTATTCGTGGAAAATTTGATTATGCGTTCCAAAGAATTTTTGTTGTTGTTATTTGACCAATGATGAGTTGGCAATTAGTTGCTTCAATTGAGTTTTTTTATTACGCCACCCAAAAACAAATTAAATATGAGTATGCACAGGCTTAAAGTGTCATTTTTAATCAGTTTAAAATACAGAGACTGTGACTGTAATTCAATTATATATTGCTACACCTCTTTGGGCCCAGCCTCTTTGCAACCAGCTCTGTCTGCACCCATTAAAAATTGTTTAAAAAGGGTGTATTAAAGTTGTGCAAGTGTGTGTAACAGTCGGCTGAAAATAGCTCAGGCTTTATAAAGTCGATATAATCTTTATTAGCATCAAAAAAATCAACTATATGATTAATCCCATCTATCTATCGTTGCGTTAATTTAATGAGAAATAAATACAAATATTCGTGAAGATCAAATTTTTGAAATTTAAAATCAGACTTCATTTTGTTTTTTTTTTTTATTATTTTTGTTGTTATTAATGTTTATTAAGTTGTTGAAAAATAACAGTAAAATTATATGATAAATTCATAACAAAAAAAAAAAATAAATTATTCTATTTCATTTAAAAAAATTTCATTAATTTCGTATTAAAATTTTATGGCCATTTTATTTGTGGTTAATCTGAGAATATAATATATAATGCAGCAAAAATTCTCTATTGAACTGCTTGAAGTGCAAGAAGTACAAGTAGTGCACTGCTTGTTGTGTGTGCATCTGTATATTTTGTTATACTACAAAATCTGCCTACAGGGTGTCCTAAAACCTACCACTACTGAATTATCATCATACTTGAATGTTATTGCTTTATGCATAATGTATCTCTATATTTTGTTATATTACAAAATCTGCCTACAGGGTGTCCTAAAGCCTACCACAACTGAACTATCATACTTGAATGTTATTGCTTTATGCATAATTCGATTTTGTTCAACGATTTTTTTGAATGAATTCTTAAAGTACGACAAACAAAATATAAGTAAATATATATATATAAAAAAAAAGCGAGAAAATTTCTTTCTAGCCGTGGGCGCAATTTAAGGCAGCTAAAGGGGGATTTGCCTGATGCGATGGCATTTAAGGCAAATCAAATTAGATTCAGCTCAGACTCAATCTTTTTTTTCTTTTTTGTCATTTTGTTGTACTCAGCCAGAGACCAAACAAAAAAAAAAGAAAAAAAAAGAAAAATATTCGTTCTGATGATGACGCTCTGGCGTTGTCGTTGTCGTGTTGTTGTTGATTTTTATCTGTTGTCGTTGTTCGTTTGTTGTTGTTGTAGTCTAATTTGCGATAAACTGACAGAAGATTGCAGCTACTTTATTCAAATTATGTGATAAGCCGCAACGTCGCGCAGCGCAACCCCCGTAAAGCAAACAAAAAAAATAAAAAAAAAACCAAAAAATAAAAGTCTGAAAACAGAACATGAAATATAAAAAATGTGACAGGAGCCCAAAACTATGTTAACATGGGACGTGGCACTGATTGCTCTTTGGTCTTCAAAAATTTTCCCTTTTTTGTCGTTTCTTTACTTTTGTTCAACTTCAACTCGCATTGGCATTTTCAGCTGCAGTTTTACCCTAAAAAAAAAAGTTAGTTTTTCTTTTTATTCAGTTTTTATTGTGGCCTTGTTTGTCGCACGCGCTGATTAGAGCTGATAATTTGCCTTTGCTATAATACAAACAGAGAGAGAGAGAATGGAGACTAGCCCAAAAAATAGAGACAAAAAAAAAACACGCTAAAAGTGCCTTCTAACGAGCATTTAATGCGGGCATCCGAGCTTATCGAGCTGTGTGCACACTTTTCGCCCTTTTCCCACCATAATCTATCAGCGAAAAAAATCCCAAAAAAAAAAAAAAGAGAAAAAATTTGTGCATAGAAATCAATCCATGTCACGTGTGCACATTATTTGCTTTTCACTGTTCACTTAAGCAAGTGTTGATAGTACAGGTTACACTCGCTTTTTTGTTTTTGGTTTTCGAAACGCTTAATCGCGTAACGAATACCTCAATGAGCTCAAGGAGTTTGGTATAATTTACTTTTAAATATTTAAAGCACATTTAAACAGCTTGGTATGCTCTGTTTTTAGAGGGTATAGAGAGTTTATGTATAAACGGGATTTGTATTTATATTTAACAATCAAACATCATTGACAATTAAATAACAATAATCAAAGCTCTTAACATCAAGAAAATATTCCCAATTTCTCTTAACCTACTTTAAGCACATACTATTCGCATTTTTAATATATTTAATTATATAAAACTATTCTTAGTAAGCTATTTATAATAATATAATGTTCAACAGCAAACAATCAAAATGTATATTTAAATTATTCACGATAAGAGACAGCTTGACATGACGCATACGCTCTGTTGTACGCCATTAAATAAATATAAGTTTATATATGTTTAAGGCTAAATGATGTTACTATAGTATTTTATAAACAAGCAAAACTAACTTGATTAAAATTGTCATATTTATGTTTTGCAAGCCGGAAGAGCACGCCGGCGACATGATACTGAAACAATTTAAATTTCACACATTAAACAAAGGGCAAATTATATTGTGAGCAAACTTTTGTTAAAACACAGAAATTTTACCTTGTTGGCCACTTTGCACTCTGCCACCGCTGTCCCCCTCTCTCTCTTTTACAGTATGACAAACACATGTTTCGAGTGCCTCTGCCACAAACTGTGGCAAAAACACTCAACTTTGGGTTTTAGAGCATGAGACTAAATTGTGGCTGCCCCCAACATCAAAACTCAAAACCCAAATGCATGTTGCATGTTAAAAGTTGACATTCTTTGTGCTTGCACTTAACTTTATTTGGAACTTGTTGTTAAAAGCAAAATATTATACTAAAAAGTTGTATAATGAAAGAGATATATAGGGCTTGCAACTAAGCATCTATGTCATGAAGTTGCACTGAAGTTTTTGCTGTGCAGACAAATCCCGCATGATGAGAATAAAATACAAGAAATGTTTTAAATAAGCATATATATTTTACTTTATTTTTTATTATCAATTTCCCTTTAATTCAATGATAAGAAGATTGAGTAAATGCGGAATCTATTTCCACATTAGATAACGTTTAAAATTCTTTTGTAATCTGCATATCAAATAGGCTTATGGTCTTATCTAAATCATGAATCTTGCATACCCTATTTTCTTATCAACATATCTACCTAAACTGTGTCAATTTGACGTGGAACTAAGTAGCATCATAAATATTACAAAAAGAATTTTAATGCGCTTGAATGGAATGTTTGGGAATTTTTTTATATATTTTTTTGGTTTTTTTGTTATTTAGTAATTAAGTAAATTTTAAAAGTTTAAAAATGTAGTAATTACAGACTAGACTTCTGCTTCTGGAGAGCGTATAGTTTTAATCTTGAAGGTCCTTCATATTCCTTGCTGATGGGGCTTAAAGGGCCAGGTCCAGAAAATTTTAATTATTTTTTTTAGGATTTTTTTCTAAATATTTTTAAAGGGCCAGGTCCAGGAATATTTTTATTATTTTTGTAGAATTTTTTTCTAAATGTTTTTTTTTTATATATATGCATAAAATATTCCCGTCATTTTAATTAATAATTTTAATTAAATTATATAAATAGTAGTAAAAAAGACATATAGATCTTAATCTGAAATTAATTCAGATTATTAGCTTAATGCACAAAATAAATTAAATTAAATTAACCAAATTAATAAATTGTTGAATTCTTTTCCTTTTTTTGCAGAATGCATTAGGCAGTTCAAAAACCTTAGCTGAAGCTTTCTACAAACTTAATTCCCGCCACAGTTCGGTAAATCTTGAGCCCAAGAAGAACAAGAAATAAAGGTATGTAAACAGTTCAACTAAATATATATATATATATAAAAAATCATCAAAATTCATAGCCATCGGGAGTTCAAGGGCAATATGAGACTAAGAGTTGATGTAGATTTTTTGGTTTTTTTTTTTTGTGTCTGTGGGCCTAAAACTTAACCTAGGGGTCAACACGTACTCAGACGCTTCATATATTGTATATATGTATAAATAACTGTATATAAAGTATAGATATATATATAAATATGTTTATTTGTGGCCAGGAGCGAAGCAACTCGTAAATTATTTGCGCGCGTGTTCAACAAAATGTTGAATAAATAAAAGTGGCATGTTTGTGCTGCCATAAAAATGCAAAAACGCAAAAATGTTGTATAAATGATTAAACTGAGTTTTGTTGCCACTTCTATAACTATTAGCATAATCATGTGTTACTATATATATACATCCCTGCTCTCTTTCACTCTCGAAGCTATTTTATGACACATAAAGCACTAATATGTGCTTTTCCGCTCTAGGCGGGATTGGGGCACATTAAAAAAGCGCCATTAAAGCTGCACAAATTATGGCCATAAAACAATTTATCAAAATTTTGTGACATTAACTACCCAACGCGACATACATCAGTCAGAGTCATGGGTGCCACAAATAGAGTATCCTGTTGAAGGCACACATACATACGCTTTTGTATGTATGTATGCAACCGCACACGGACATGCTCATTAGGCGTGAAAATGTCAAGACCACAAAACACACACACACACACACACACACATACAGACGCATGAACACGAAACTATTGTCAATAAAAATGCAAATAAATGAAGCATACATTTTAGTGCCATAATTATCTCACTTATTGAACCAGAAATTATATAGCAATTAATCACATGATGTACTAACAGATGCTCTGTAATTATAGAGGTGTTTAAAAGTTGGGCAATTTTTTTAGTGTGAATAATTCATAATTTATGTTTAATTTTATATAAATTGATGATTTTTAGTAGTTTTATTTAAATATTTGATATATAAAGTTTTTAATAAGTTAATATAAACATTATTGAAATTAAATATATATTATATATTTATATATTTAAACATTTGCTTATTAACAATGTTTAGCTTGCAAATGTTTAAATATACCCTGTTTGTGAATGTGGTAATTATAACTAATTAATTTAGATGACTAAAGAATTTAGAATATATTCTGTAAATGCTAATTAATAATGCCATCATTGTTATGCAAATAGAATCGCAAATATTCAATTAAAATTAGAAATTAGGTCTCAAATCAGTTATAATCAATTATAATCAAATATATATACATTAGATATTTAAACATTTGCTACTGTAACAATTAACAATGCTTAGTCTGCAAATATTTAAATATTTACATGGTGCAAACGTGAAAACATGTTAAATTTTATTTTTTCTTCAAATAATAAAATTATAAATAATAAATTTAGATGACTAACGAATTTAAATATATATAATAAAAGAAAAAAAAAAAGAAATCTTCAAAATCCAGTCTTAATTTCAAAAATTATTTTTGTAGATTTCTATGTATATTTTTCGTAATAATTAAATAATATAAAAACTATTATGGTTATTCCCATATTAGTAAATATTCGATTTTATAAAAAGACCTTCAGAATTTGCTGCTGCCACTTATATACCCTATTTATATAATTGAAGCTGGTTCTGGAATAATACAGAAAATAGCACTCAGCAAGCAAACGCTGGAATAAAACCAACAACAAGGACAAATAGACAAATGAAGAGGGGTGATGTGGTATGTGCCATTTGTTGCAAACTATTTTAGTATTGTAACAGCCATTGATGACGCCATACTTGGTCGCCGTGTGCCATGACCAGTTGTCTAGTGTCCTGTGTCCAGTTGTCTAGTGTCCTGTGTCCTGTGTCCCGTTGTCTAGTGTCCATTATCATTGTCCAGTTTTACGAGTCCAGCGACCATGTTAATGAGATGCAAATAAGGCACCAAACCCACGCACCATTTACCATTTGCATATGGCTCAGCCCTCAAACGAATATACCACATTCACATTTACATTCACATTCACATTCACATTTCCACATTTTCACATTCACATCTCCACATTCACTTTGACATATTTGCGTTTTACGACAAAAGTGACGTTGACGTTTCTCTATGTGTGTGTGTGTGTGTGTGTGTGATTATATCGCCTGTCAGTCAGGATATGTGTGCCAAGGAGTTCAGCGCCTTTTGTGCCGCTTTTTGATACTGGCAATGGCAAATGGCAAATGGCATTTGTTTTGGTATTTGCTCTGCCAGGCGTAACTCAAATGTGCCAGTCAAAGTCAAAGTCAACCTTTTTCTTCTTCATTTTGTTGTTGTGTCTGGTTGTGTGTGTGTGTGTGTGTTGCACACTCCAATTAAGCGGCAAAATGCTGCTCTTCAACATTTTGTCATGTCTGTTGATTTATTCGATTTTATGTGGTATGTGCCCGCGCTTTAGCCACACACACAAGCACACACTATAACATTCATCATCATAACAAGTATACTCAAAGCCCTGGGCTCAACTAACCCAGCAGGCAGTTACCATGGCGACTTTGACAGAGATTTCATCAATTGGCAAAAAAAAAAAAATAGAAAAAAAAGCGAGTGAAGAGTTCGCATAATGCTGCAAGTTTCGCTTAGGAAAAAAAAATCCAGCTTTATAAGCTTGGCATATTTTTATGAGTAGGCATTATGCGAATAACATGATAGATAATAATTTATAATACTCAAGTCAAGTGTGCTCGACTAAGAAACACCCTGAAAAACACACACACACACACACACATCTTTGTACTGAAGTATCTCAACATTATGCTCAAGAATTTGTGCATAAAAGAAATGGCAATAAGTGGAGTATGTTGTATAAAATGTTATTATTGCGCCGTCTTTTCATGGATTTCAATGTTTAATATCTTAAACGATGCCTAATTTATTTAGCTACGTAAATGCAGAGGTGTTAAAAATTTAAAAATTTTTTTTCGACTCTTGCACGAATTACAAAGTCAAAAAATCGCATAAAAAAATTCCACCCAAAAATCTTTTTTTTTCTTAATTTAAAATTATATTTGTAAAACATAATTTTAAAGTGTGTATGAATGTTTAAATATATATCCATTAACTATAATTGAAAGATATTCATTAACGATAAAAATGAGTAAGGCTTTTAAATATTGACTGTAGGATTTGCAAGTAATGATTAAAATTACAGGCACACCTCTGAAAAAGCTACTAAAAAAAATAATACCATGGTTTTTTTTCGTTTATTCTTATAATAGAAAATATACTTGAACTATGGAAATTTTCACTTCTTTATAGAGATTCATACTCTGTTTGTAGATATTTATTTTATTTCTCTTATCTAAAATTTTCTATACTTAAAAAATGTATTTTTTCTTAGTGCAGATTTAAAAAAAAAATTATAAAAAAAACATCTCGACATAGAAAAATATTTAAAGATTTTTTTTTTTATCTGGGGCTTCATATGTTTAAAAAAAATTTTTTTTTTTTGCCTTAGCTTACTGTAATTAGAAAAATTATATCAAAGTTTACCAACAATTTAAAAAATCGATTATTGATTTAATCGTCGCTATTTTTGCTACTCTAACATGCAGTAGTACCCATGTGTGCCCTTAGCTCCTTCATACACCACATTTACACATATATGTGCCATAGTTTACTTAAATATTTATAATTATAGCACCACGCAAAACTATCAAGGCAGAAGCTCTGCAATTTAAATTGCATGCACTTCCGTTTGATGTCTGGGCCTCCGTCAAGTTCGTAGGTTAAAAAAGCGACACTCTAACATTTTGGTGTGCTCTACACCCTTCTGTATAAAGTGAACAGTACAGTTCAGTTCAGTTCAACATTTGCATTTCAAAAGTTTCGCAGCCATAGGCCAAAGTACGTATACGCAATGTGTGCGCTTGAAGAATGTTGTGCGTGTGTGCCAAAAAAAAGAATTAATTGCCTACTTTTGGGGCTGTATGGCAGGCATTCAGTGTCGCTGAAGTGTGCTGTGCTGCACTCTGCCAAAAAATATAAAATAGTTGTGTGCATATGAATGCAAGATCCCCTAAAATGTCAATAAACTAACTACACACACAAACACACACACAGAGAGCATCCAAACACTCGCAGCCAAGTTGCAAAAACAGAAAAACACTAACAATATATTACCAAAATAATAACAATAACAACAACAACAACAAATAGTGGCCAGAAGAGATAGAGACAAGTCCATCGCTGTTGACGTTGTTGTAACATTCACTTGGCCAAGTTCTGACGTCAGATGCTGCTACGATACACCATATAGAGGCTATATCTATAGTTGTATCTATAGTTGTAGCTGTATCTATAATTGTAGCTGTATCTGTGTGTTTGTTTGCCCGTTGTGTGTGTGTTTTTTTCCTCCCCTCCCGTGTTTTTTTTCTACTTTTGGACAGCGCCGACTACTTTTTGCTATTTCACGTTCACGTTCAGTTTGTTATTGTTAGTTTAAGCAATGCTGCAAGCTGAATCGATTTCAATTTCGATTTCGATTTGCCACAGCCACCACACACAAAAGTTACTTACTTAGTTTATCTACACACGTAGTCGGTTGCATGTTGCCATTTCTTATAGCGAAATGATCTTCAATTGGCCACTCGAAGTGCATTTCACAATGGCACAGCTTCCGGCTGTCAATTGTATCTGAATATTATCATAATAAATTATGGCTAATCTGCGTTTTCTTATAACCAAGACATATATAAAAAAAATCTGGCATATTTCTTAATAAACACCTGTTCTATATTTGAAATTGAACAGTTCTTTTTTTTAGCTTCCAATGAATTGTTGTTAATCAATTTTTGTTTAAGAAATGCGGAAAATATTTATTTATTTTTTAACATAGTTTTTCTGTCAATATTTGCTTGAGAAATGCGGAAAATATATTTTTATTTTTTAATATATTTTTTCTGTCAATTGTTTTGGGAGTTAAAACTATTTTATTTAATTTAAATTTTATTTTATATTTTTCCTCAGACAAATTTATATTTATTTGCCACTAAATGCCTTATTTCTATTTTTACAGAAAATATTTATTTATTTTTTAACATAGTTTTTCTGGCAATTGTTTCGGGTGTAAAAACTATTTTATTTAATTTTAATTTAATTTTATATTTTTGATAAGACAAATTTCTATTTTATTTGCCACTAAATGCCTTATTTCTCTTTTTACAAAATACTCAATTATTTATTTAGCTTAATTGAGCAACTTAGTTCTTAACTTAAATCTTAGCCTGCTAATTGAAGTAAATTTTCTTGACAATGCTTTCAATAGCAGCAGGCACAATGCACTGGCTAATAGAAAACCAAAAGCAAAACAATCTATAGAAATCTTTTCTAATTGTGGCGATTCAATCAAGTTGCTCAACCAATTCCCCTGCCCCTCTACCTCTCTGGGGCACATTTGAATGCTGCGGCTGCTGCTGGCAGGTGTTTTGGCAAATCTCTAAGGTTTTGGCTATAAGATCATTTTATATTTTTATATTTGTTTTTATTTTTTTTTTTTTTCTCGTTGTCCAGCAATCTGTCTGCCTGCCAGACTGTCTGTCTATTTGTCCATCTGTCGAACTGTTTGTGTGTCTATTTTTATATTGCGCACACACACACATCAACTTGGGGGCCACAATTGAAAAGTCTTCTTCCAGTTTGGATGCGCGCCACGCTTTCTGTTTATCGAAGACAAAACAGTTTTTATTGTTCAACAAAATTATTTTCAGTAGCACAAACACACACACACACACACACACACACACACACACAAACTGCTGGCATCAATTTTCATTGGAAACTGTCTGCCGTCGATCAAAGTGAAAATTGTAAAGTCAAACGGCAAACCGCGAAAGGCTTCATGCAAATTTTGTATGGCAATAGGCGGAAATGTGTTTTAGCACATTGTCTGGCCTTTTTGTGGGTTTTTAGGGTGGCCATTTCCTGTTATTTTTGGGCCCACAAAAACTCAGCACCCTGTTACACATCGCAACCAGCCAGCCCATGCTTCCGCTTTTGGAGACGTCATTTGTTTTCAAGGGGGGGCCCTTTAGTCTATTTTTGGCCAGAAAACATTAATTACGAATTCACGGCACGTCTTTGACAGAGCTTTCTGCTGTAAATACAATTACAACCACTCGCTACACGCGAAAAAGAAGAAAAACAATTTTGGCCAACAACTGCCTCAGTTTAGACACCTAATTAACAACAATTAACAAAGTTTAAGCCAAAAAAAAAAATTAAATCTTTAAATGGCAACTGTTGCAATTTCAAGTGCACTTTTAAGTGTTTTAAAATTAAAATTATTTTTATTATATTTTTTATTTTTAATTTAAAAGCTAACAGAGGCAAAATCAGCAACAGCTGTATATATTTTTTATTTTGTATATAATTTTTTAGTTCATTGTTTATTTACATACGTGCTTGTGACCGCCATAAAGTTGGGTAACATATATTGTCAGAAAATAAAGTTATATTTATTAATAAAGAAGCCGTAAAATTTATTAAGTTTTGTTGTCGTTTTGGGATTCGCAAATTTATTTAAATCGTAAAAATACATGCACTATAAATTGTGGAAATTGAAGTTCAGAAAAGGAAAAAAAATATTTGCGCCCTGAAAAATAAATAATTCAAGAAAATTCAGTATTTAAATATAGTAAAATGGGCGCTTTAAAAATTGCCAAAAAATATGGAAATAAATAAATTAAGCTCTAAAAATCACAAAAAAATTTAAAATGAAATTGTCATATTTATTTAAAATCGTAAAAGTGAAGTAAAAACAAAAGTACGCATTTTAACCAGGAACCGAAAGTAAATGTTATTGAATAAACTTTTAATTAAAAAAATCAGATATAGGTAAAAGGTAAATTTGTGTTTTAATTACAACAAATTATTTATAATTTCAAAATCTTTGCGAATAACAAGAAAACGTAATCTTGAGACTTTTAAAAAAATGTTTTAACGAGGATTTAAATATTTTGCAAACATAGTTTTACATTTCAAGCCTTGTTAAAAAAAGTTTTATCAAAGATTTAAATATTTTGCAAACATAGTTTTACAATTTAAGCCTTGTTAAAGAGAGTATGAATGATTTGCTGTACTAAAAATATATTGAGCATTTTATTATATTGATTTGGACTAAGAGTCTCTGATAATAAATTTATTATTTAATAAAATACCCAATTCCTAAGTACATATAAACTTAGTTAATATTTAAGATCATCTAGTGTAGGCAACTTGAAGTGCAATATACAGCGATTACTTACACATTTTAGTTGTGCTTTATTTTTTTGTTCTAGTTTTCTTTTATTATTTTCTTTAAACTGCTTTTGGCTGTTGACATTTTCATTGCTATAGCGTCAAATGGCACTTAAGGAAAAATCTACGCGAAAATCCCATTTATATTTAATTTTTCATTTTGAAACGTTTGCCGTCATACTTTGTGCACTTGATCCTCGTAAAGACAGGACGTGACATGCCATGCCACGACTGACAATGACGATGACGATGTGCTAGTTGACAGACGACAGACTAGAGAGACGATGAGACGATGACGATGACGACGACAGGACTGGACTAACGGACATCGTCATCGGATGTGAACAATAAATTTGATTCAATTGCTCTTGAGCAATCTTTTGGCATTGGGTGCGCGCCTTTTAAAATAGACACTCACGCTCCTTTTGTCTGTGTGTCTGAGTTTTCTGTCTCAGTCTGAGTCCTTCGTCCTGCGTCCTGTGTTCTGTGTCGCCGGTTGATTGTGCATGACCAGCATTCGATAAAGCAGCTGAGCTAAGCTGCGCAATAACAATGACAATGAGCTTTATGCCCATTGCAGCAGTCAGGACTACCAGGACTACTGCCACTGCTACTGCTCCTGGTTACTGCTGCATGTCCTGCTGCTTATCCTGCTTTTCACCATGCTTCTAAATCTATTCCTTTTATAGTTTCAGCCACATGCCCCCAACCGTCTCTGACAAGCGGAAGTGTGCAGCACAAAGAGCAGGAGTTCTGCTGCTTTAAACGCGCTTCCTGCAATTGTTCGACTTAGACAAAAAACAAAAAAAATATATATAAACCACACTTTTATACACTTACAGACAGGATATGCCAGACTTTGATTGTCCGCCTGCCAACTGCAACTCAATTGCAACTTTACTCCAACGCCCTGAATACTTTTAATTGCCTGAGACTTTTGCATTTTGGCCCACAGTTTTACCACAAAAAACCTGGTACCAGAAGCTCAACTGACAGTTTACGGCCCAAGTTTAAGCCGTTTAATAGCCTGCTACTACCAAAAGTGCATGTGCACACACACACAAACATGGCCATAAGCTGGCTCAAAAAGTTGTGTTTGTTGCTGTACAGTTTTTTGCGAGTTATGTATGTGTGAAAAATACGTGGCATAAATCCTTGATATATTGTCATTTGCTTAACCATGCAGCCAGCTGGAATGGTAGATGACTCAGTCTTGCCCCTTGTGCAGTTCGGATCCCAAAAGGATATACCAAACAAACCCCAAATACACTTTGGCTCCTGTGCACTCAACTAGCAAAAGGAAATGGCAAATGTATAATATTTGCTCTCAGCAAATATGTTGCCAGCAAATACTATATCCTGCTATACTATATATTATACCATATACCATATATATATTTATATATTTATGTATATTGGTTTAGACAATGGGTTTGCATACAGCTGATAAACAATAATGTCAATTTCATAAAAGCAAATATACAAAACATGCGAGCATGTAAAACAAACATTTTGCCTGCTTACCCAAAGTGTTGAAAGGAACCAAAACGCAGTCAAATCGCTGGAAAACTAATTTTATGCATATACTATATATATATATATATATGTACATACAATATATGTAAATACTTGTACATATCAGACACATCTGCCTCATCTGCATACACTGTGCCAAAAAGTTGTTTATGCCAGAACACAATCATGATTTTTCATTGTTAAGAACTAAATTGAAGTTTGCTATTTAGCATAATAATTTGTATCTGAGTTCGATTTGTATAAATAAAAAAATAAAAGAAGTAGTATATATACTTTTTTTGTATTTTTAACTGCGATTATTACCTCAAAATATACCATGGAAATTTTAAGTAACGTCACGTCATGTAAAGTCACGGTGCATGCTTAAAAAAAAAAACCGGAAAATTTTTTTAAATGAAAAAGCCTGCAAAATTAACTTACATTATTCCAATTTATTAAAAAAAAAAATTGTATGCAAAAGGGCTTGCACAATTCGCAGAGATTTGCGCTTTTCCAATTTCTACTCAAAACCAACTTTTATTTTCGTAACGTCACGTCATCGTTGTTTCTTGCGTATATCTTTTAATTGGAAAGTTTGAATGTTTTCATTTTTTTTACTAAATATAGTCCAGCTGGCTTGCTTTGCAGATATAAAAAGAAATTTCTAAAAATTTAAATTTTCTCCAGCTTTTTTTCACATTTTGTCGCACGATTGTCACGTCACGTCATTGTGAAAATGCTCCTATACCATCCTCCATTTGATATATAATAATAAACTAAATTTAATTTTGTCATTAAAATTATTGTCAGTGTATATTTGGTTGCTAGTTTTTTGCTATTGCATTACAAAATTCCACAAACTCATTGCATAAATTCATTTATAGAGAACATATTTTTTAATATTCTGTTGTCAAATTGGGTATCAGAATATTAGTGTATTATGCTAATACCCAATCAGCACAATTCGCCAAACGAATGTCAACGCAATATTCCTAAAAAAAAAAGTTGTATTCTAGTTTAAATTAAATATTAAAATACAAACTAAATCAATTTATTTACACTAGGTATGCCAAAAGTCGTTACAAATTTTTTTAGCCCATTGACTTTGCTATTGAAATTGTTGTTGCAATATTTTCCAGTTGTGAAACTCAATAATTTATTAAGTTGTTTTTTTCGCGCCCGACAGGAATTGATTTTCAATCAATTATTTAATGGCGATTTGCAAATATTTTGCATTTCGAGCACATGTGCCGCCTGAGAGCCCAACGGAAGCAATTAAATAATTCAGCATTAAATACTTACTGTACTGAATTTGAGATTGGGAATTTCAAAACTCAACGATTCCAACAATTAAACCAACAATTTTTATAGCAGTTTACCCTCAATAAAAGTCGCAATTAAATGAATTTATTCATTTTTATAAAAATAAATATATTTTAAATGTTAGCTCTATCAGTGCAATTCAAAAATATATTTGTATTATTTAAACACTTAAAAATACATAACACAATTTAAATGTTAGCTTGTTTTTTAAGTGTTGTTGTAACCTAGTCGGCCATTAAAATGCCAATTTATTTTTTTATAAATTTTGATTTGCAAAATGTTTACATTAAATTTGCATTGCCATTGGCAACTGTCAACTGCAGACAGATTTATTATATTAATAGCGTATAAGGTCTGAACCAAGTAAATAGACAATATTTCATTTCCATTTTGCGCTATTTGTGGAATTTCATTAAAAACAACTTGCGATGTAATGAATTTTTTTTTTCAGTTCTTCAAGCAAACAGTTTGCAATTTAAAATTACATTTTTCTTTATTGATGAGTGCAGAGATCAATCAAATATTGTCATATATATATGAGCAAACAAGCTATTAAATGAGCTCGCCAAATAAAATATCATAAAATAAAAATCACAATATGGTGATGATTAATTTGTTGTGGTTGCTTTTAAGCAGCAATAAATAGAAATATCGAGGCGATTAACTTGACTATGATATATCTGTGTTTGTTTAAAAAAATATATTTTATGATTTAACATAAACTTTAAATTATGTGCGTATTAAATTTGATACCAAAAACTAGAAAAGTCGGGATTATCGTCTTCCATTCATATTTACTTTTTGCTTATAAGCCAAATTCATAAAATTATGTTTATTACATAACAAACTGTACAAAGCATAAACCTAGTACTTATCTCTATGGTTCAGGTATAAATAGCTCGAATAACAAAAGGATCTGTGTATTATGATCTGTTTTGTGGCAAATGTTGTCTGCTCTGGACATTTATATGTTAGATTTAATGGATATTTTTGTTGGGGTGGCTAAAACAATAAGAGCACAAAGTTCTTACATTCTGTTTTTTACATGCAATACATTTTATCAAACAATGTCCAAAAACAAGGACCAAAAAAAAAAAAATAACAAATGCGATTCGAGGAGCTCGTAAAAAGAACAAACACATGGAAAAACATTTTCATTTTGATTTCCATGCTGTTGCTGTTACTCTGTCTCTGACTCTGACGCTTATTGTATGCGAATTACATGCTTAGAATGGCGCATAAAACGCATAATCTAATAATATTTTATGGTCAATGGGCCTGTAATGGCCAGCATAGAAGTTAAAGCCAATTGAGAGTGCGTTGAACCTCCAAGACGATCAATAAATAAGCAAGTGAATGGAAATCTCAGCTACATTTATGTTGGGTTTCTTTTTTTTTTAATACTCTCTGCAAGTAGGTTTTATAATTTGGTCACGAAATGTGTAAGGCAGTAAAAGAAGTTTGTACGATCCCATAAAAAATAATATATATAATTATATTTAATTATATTTTTGCAAGATCAGCAGAAAAAATACATAAATATGTTTTTAATCGGAATCAACAGCGGCTTCTTTTTATGTGTCATTTTTAATTAATCAATGTATTATATTATATAGTTTGAGTTTGATTAAAAACAGATCACCATATAAAAAATGAGTAAATATGAATTATAAATAAAAACTTGGCATTTTATATATTTAGTAGCAAAAACTTTCTTGTTTTATATATTTGTCATAGCAGCAACATTATTTACATTTTTACAAGAGTATTTAAACTTTGATAGCCCAATTCTAGTAACTACATTTTCAGACTACAAGTAGCTTCCATAAGCGTCAATAAATTGCCTGATTTGAACAATGTTTCAACGTTTCAGCCTCCGTTGCCATTAACGCCGCAATTAACATGCGCTATTATTGCGCATACGCCACGTATGCCAATTTTATTTATTTATTTATTGCATTTTTATTAGCATTTACATTTTCATTTTCATTTTCATTAGTTGGTAATGTTGTAAAAACTTTTAATACTCCAATACGAAAAGAACAGACCCCATGGGGTCGTCGCACAAAAAGCATAAAAGCAGCCAAGTGAGCTGTGAATAATGACTATTGTCATTATTGAGTATGTTTGAGTTGTTATGGAGTGACTAGGGGGGGGATAAAACACAATTGTAACGCATTTAAGTGTCTGTTGAACAGTGCCTCATATTGTTTTATTATCTCTGGGAGGATCAAATGAGACGCAAGCACTTTTCGAGGAGGTTAACGACAAAATTCTTACTTATCCGCACACAAAACAAAAAAAAAAAATATAATAATGAAAATGATAATTCCGTCAATCAGTTTATACATTTTGGAATAGTGGCCTAAAAATAGCTACACACAGTCGGCGCAGCGCCGCAGCTGTAGAGACAAAAGCTTTATAAAAATATTTGTGAAATGAATAAATGCCAAAAGGCCGAATGAGTAAAAATAAAACGCTAGGCAAATTGAGAACACAAAAATAAAACAACAAAAACCATATTTTTTTAGAAATAAATATATATATATATTGTATATATAAATTTGTTGCTGCGGGAGTCCAATTATCAGTCTATCACTTGGGCACCTGCCCACGGGGCGTGTGTCCGCTCTGTTTGTGTGTGTGTGTGGGTGTATAAAATAGATAGAATGTTTGTTTCATTATAAATATATGTATATATCTGTTGTGTTTGTATATGTGAGCTGTTCCCAAATGCCATCAAATAGCGCAAGACAAATGACATGCGCCAAAAGTTGAAAAACAGATGAGCATCATGATGAAATGGGGGTCAGAGCGAACTATAGAGGCAGGTCATCGATTAATGTGCGTTTAAACATAATTATTGTTAAGTTAATGATCATAATAATGATAATCTAACTCCTGGGACTGACAAGCGAATGAATATGAGCAGCAAAGGACATTCTAATGGGCATTGTTTTCTGGTTTCTGACGCAGTGTGAGAAATGTCTAAAAATATAAATGAGTTTCTGCAGTCAAGCCACAACAAATGCGGGTCTGACTGTGTGTATTTGTGTGTGTGTGTGCCTGTGTGTGTTTGTCAGCAATTTAGTTTTCAACGCACAACATTTTATTGGCCAACAAAAAGGGGGCACGTCCCCAGTGTGGCACACACTGCTGTTTCGTGTATATTATTTAATATTCTACATTTACATATTGCTAAATGCTAAAATAAAATGAAAGTAAAAATGTTGTCAACCCGACTGTTATATACTCGGCTTAAATTGTTGTATGCGAAGGTGCATTTTTTTTTAACATTTTTTTGATTTTATCAAAGCTGTGAGAGCTTAAAAAAATATTTTATTTTTGGGGTTGTTAGAATAGACTTGGCCAAATGTTTTTTGTGACAAAAACTGTCAGCTTGTGGGTTACAACATTGAATATTTAAAAAGCAGCTTAAAAAATATTTATAGTTGGTGGAAAAACTTATTTTAGAGAATCTAGGTTAACAGTTTATATAACAATTTTACTGATATACAAATATAGAAAAATCGACCTCTCCACATCACACAAAACCTAATATACTCTACTGCCCATTTTTCGGCAATCGAGTATAATTATGGCCTCATATTTAGCATTATCGTTAACGTTTTTATTGCAATCTACTATTTCATTTTATTTGTACAATTTGTCAGCACATTTTTTTATTGCATACTTTCAGGCGAAACATGAATATTGGCATTGCACACAAATGGGATAAATTATCGCCGCGCGAGTTTTTGCAGCTGCAGGAATTGGCCTCATGTAAGTGCAATCAGCAAACATTCACACACACACAAGACACACAAAACACACAGCAAAAATAATTTAACCCAAAATATGTGAAATATGTAAATATATGTATGCACATTTTGGCTATTTTGATCACGCACCCTTTTTTTGGGGCAATTATTTAACTAAGAATGCAAAATTATAATTAAATGCAATTAGAGTTCATTCATTTGATTTTAGTACCAGCTGTACCCATTAAAATTTGGTTTAATGGGTATAATAAAGTATTGCTTAAAATATGGAAGCAGGAAGAGTTGGGCAACCGGGATTATTATTTATTTTTAATCAGCAGCAATTGATTATGTCCGATTGAAAAATTAATTCAATTTTTAAAAGACTATTAAAGCTGTTAAAAATTTGTCTTAATTTTTTTCTACATTTTACACTTAAAATATAGCACAGAAATATTAAAAGTTTAATAAAATTAATATTTTTTTTAGAAGTAGTTCAGAATTTTAATGAGCTTAAGATTTTTAATTATTTTTGCTATAAAAATGACGCTACACATTTTTATGTGAATTTAATTTATAACTGAAGTTCGAAACAGGCAAACTGCATAATTTTATATGATTTCTCCTTTTGCTATTATTGTCAAAAGCTACTCCAGAATTTATTAAATATAAATTAATAGTACAGACAAAGAACAAACATACAAACATCTCAAGTATTTTATGTAATTGCATATATCAAACCTTAATATATACAGGATATTTTCAATTAAAGCACACTCAACTAAAGCTTGTTCTATTCATGTTTGCCAAATTTTATTTTGAATTTTATTATGATTTATTGACTTGTCTGATTGTTTGCATGTGTATAGAAATTCTATGCAAATATTGTAATTAAAATCACATTGCATTGTTGGAATAAGCAAAAGTTACATAAGCTGCAACAAAATTCAGGTTATGCGCTCTAAGGATACTCAAAAGCAGCTGCCTTCTGAGACCTCAATAATGATAAGGATGCGTATATACTAAGCTTAAATGCTTGCCATTTTATTTTTTTTTAGCACACAGCTTTTAAGATACTTTACTGTATCTGTTTTAGGTAATCCAGGGATTTGCCCATCATATACAGACACACACACACACACACACATGCAAAAGGTTGCACTAGAATAGGAATTTGCAAGGACTAGCAAAAGTTGAGCTCTGAGCAAAGCTGCTTGACATGCTAAAGTAGTTACCTTTATGTATTTTGAGCAAGGATATTTGCAGGATATTGCAGCAGATGATAGTGGTGGTGGCTTTTAGTGATAACTTACTTACACTCGTAAGTCCAACTGTCTGCATATAAAAGCTTACAATTTCTTCCCCGTACACCTGCAACTGCTGCTGCTGCTGCTGCAGTCTCTGTTTAATTAAAAAACAAAAAAAAAGAAAAAATTTCTTTCAACTGTTTCTTGACAGTAATTACAATCAAGACTGTCAAAAGCAAGGAACTGGCACTAATAGAAAATCGCCTTGTGGGGGTGTGGCAACTTCATATTAGAGTGCACTCCAAATGGTTTCAACTACAGAGTGTCAACGACAGCTGTGTGCAACGTTGTAGTATGATGTATTCAAGTGCCAAACACTCAAAACACACTCGACTATCCTCGACTGAGTTGCGGTTGCCACAGGACGAAACAGGAGTCAACTGTGCATATATTCATTAAGTTAATAAAACTGCAGCAATTTGGTTGGGGCCATTGCCTATATTCGAATGCAAAACACTTGTTTTGTGGCTTGTCACATGCCACATGCCCCACGCGCTTCAAATGTTGCACTTTGTTTCCATTAGTTAATTATACCTGTAAAATGCCAACCCTCTGCAGTTTTGTCTAGACTCACCTGCCGCCTTGCCACATTTTGTGTGCTGTGGCCCACTTAAGGCGTCGATTAAACTGGCGCCACCGAAGCAATTGACGCGTTTGCCATGTTCCAGCAACCAGACAAACAGGACAACAGGACAGGACCAAACAGAGTTAAGCTTTGAAGCATGCTAAATGTACATACCAACACGTTAAAATTCATACAGTACACACAATGATGTATTAAATGCTTTTTAACACTTGTCATTATGTCATAAATTTCCATTCTCTGAAAAAATATGTATTTTATTATTTTTGTTTTTTGTTTTCTCTGTTTTTTCTTTTTTCTTCCAGATTCCACGCGCAAGCTACAGGATGTGCTCCAGGAGTTTTGTGCGCCCAGTGCGACGGCCACGCCCAAGTGCATACCAG
Organism: Hirtodrosophila alboralis; assembly: GCA_035043045.1. Classification (NCBI taxonomy): domain Eukaryota; kingdom Metazoa; phylum Arthropoda; class Insecta; order Diptera; family Drosophilidae; genus Hirtodrosophila; species Hirtodrosophila alboralis. Next base: position 127,417 of record JAWNNH010000761.1, on the reverse strand, counting down.
ATGGAGTAAGTGGCTGGCAAATTTCATTTATCTTTCATGGAATATAGTACAAGCTCTCGTAAATTTAATGTTGCCAGCAAGCTTCAATTTTTCAATTAATTCAAAGCGAGCGAAGCAGGAAGAAAGTAGAGAGAAGACAAGTCAAGGTTGCCACAGTGCTGCGAGTGCAACGATTAGGGCTTAGGTTGCCTCATCTCCTTATACACATACAAACAAACATTTCCTTATATAATATATATATATAGAGAAGTCTTAGAAACCAGATATCCAACGCTTTGCCTCTGTGCATTTAAGGATAGCTTCGGGGCTCTATTGTAAGCTGATGAAAGGCGAGCCAGAGCCAACTTGAATCACACTTAGAAAGAAGCACGCACACAACACAACAAACACACACACACACACATACACACACACACACACACACACACACACACACTCTGACACTGACAAGGATACCTACTGACTAGCTAGCTCCAATCCCAGTGTCTATGGCTTTGTATTTTGTATTTTATGTGGCAAAAAGAGTGAAAGATTGAAAGTAAATCTTCTTATATACATGTTGTAATAAATCACAGACATTTTTCAAGTTTACGCCTGAATGCCAAATTGAAATTTAGAATGGGCAACTTCTACAGTGACTTCTGACTTCCCCCCCCCCTTTGAATTGGTATACAGGTTACCAACTAACAGGACGAAGGCTTATACTACTACTAAATTAAATTGAAAATAAACGCAACTTTATCAATTTGTGCAGAGGCCAATGCTGAGTTTGTTGTAGTTCGAGTGACAGAACAGATTACTTGGCAACCGTAATACTATAACCAAACCTGAGCTAACCTTTTGCCAAGACAGAGACAGGCAAAAACAAATTAATAATCAAGCTACTAACAATTCAACAAGGGCTGACAGGGGGGGAAGGAACAAGATACACACTCCCACACACACAGTTAATAACTTGTTGAGACACGAAATGTTGATTTCCGTTTTAGCTACATGAATAAAGCATTATTCTGAGAGTGTCAGACCTTTATGTCATAAGTAAAACAGTTGCAGAACTCAAAGATAAAATATTCAATTTCCCCAATCCAAACAATAATATAATATTCACACAATTGGAAATCTAGTAAGAAGGAAAACTCATAAATTTTTTGTGCTCTGCCCAAGCATAAATTCTTAAAAATTGACCCAAATTTCATGCGGAGTGTTATTTTGGTCATTATTTGACCTCTAGATTAGTGTATTATTTAAAAGGAAATTTTTTTTTTTTTTTAATATTTATTATATTTTTCGTTTCCAATTTTTATAAAGGGACTTCGATTCTTCACAAATTCAACCGATTTTCATTCGAAATTGCATTTTGATCATGGTTTGGCCTCTAAATAAAATTCAAATTTATATTTTTGACCCCTTTTTGAGGTCCGTCTATAGAAATATAAAAGCTACACTGAGAAACTTTATACACCCAAAACTTGCTGAAAATTTATTCGATTTTCAATCGGAATGCCGTTTAGATCATAGTTAGGCCTCTGAATTGATTTTTCATTCAAATCTAAAATTTAAATTTTTTCAACTTTTATTATGTTTTTGCGAATAATAATTTACATAGAATTAATTATGAAGACTTCAAAACTTTGTCAAAAATAATTTTTGTGCGAAATATTATTTTATTTGCATTTATTTTTTTAACAAAAATTTTTTGCCTTTTTTTGACATTTTTCCATATTCCAAAACATAGAAATTAAAAAAAAAAAAAATATGAAAAATTCAAAATTTAATATTTTTCCTTCCATCGATTGATTATAAAATTTTACATAAAATGTGATTTTGTTGTGAGTTAGCTCTAACTACCATAGCTTTTTCAAAACTTTAACAGATTTCTAATTGGAATATCTTTCTCTTTGCCATTTAAGTCTCACAATAAAATATTTACTTGTTTTGTTGTCTGTTTGACTTGAGTACAAGTTAAGCCGGATGTCAATCAGAAATAAATAATATTTGAATCTCTACTTAAATATGTGACAACAAAAAAGAAAACAATTCGAAAAGAAATTGCATTAGTTTGGGCAATGTTATGAGTGTTGAAAATATAGAAAGTATATATATTTATTTTTACCCAATAAATAATAATCAATTATATGATTGCTTGTTATTGTTATATTAAGAAAGTATTATTTAAAGTATAAAAATAAATCTTAAACAGCAGAATAGAAATTAAAGGATGAAAAAAATATTATGATATTTAGCATATGATTAAATACTTAAATATCAATTAATTCATGATAGTATTTATTCTGTGGATTTTTAATTCATTAACAAAACACACAATGCAATCAATGTGGCTAAACAGGACACCTGCACACATATACATGTATGTCTGTGGGTGTGTTTAGTGTGTGTAGGTGTGTGTAGTTTAATTTATTGGCAATACAACTGAACCAAGCTCATTTAACCTCAATACAAATGCAAATAGGAATACTCCAATAAGAGCGTTGGGATAGAGACGCTGTTTTTTTGGGGGCAGTGTATCTTTGGCCAGTGTAACGAAATGGAAAAAAGTATAATTAAGTTTGCACTGTATCTCTGTATACACTACACACACCCCTCACACACACACACACACACACACACATATAGAGCAAGCAATTTCATGGATACCAAATATTTTTTTATGCTCTTACTCAATTCACTTTGATATTGAACACGTTGACAGTGCCTGAATGCTTGTTTCTACACGTACACGGTTTTGTTTTTTGGCACACACACACACACACAGTCAATGCGGTGTGTTTTTTATAATACCCTCACACACAGAGGGTGGTATAATATTGTTATGGGTTCTGTAGTGTATTTAAAAAACAACATTTCAGCCAGGGGAAAAAGTGAATTCGCTTGTTATGCAAACGAATATAGCTAAACTTGCAAAACTTTATTTTTTATATTGAAAGCAGTATATATACTTTTAAAAAAAAACTAAACTTAATTCAGTTTGTCTAAATTGTGTCAAAGTTTGATTGATTGCATAATAAAACTTCAGTTTTTATAAAGTTTATTACACAGAAATACAAATGCTTGTTAGATTTAGTTTAGATCTTGAATAGTTGACAAAAAGTTGAATATTTGACAGCATTTTGGTTAAATTAAAGTCAGTAAAAAATGTTGAAGCGTATTCGTACTCCTACAGCGAGTATTTAGCTTTTTTCCCCCTTAACTTGTTGTTGCTGTTTCATGAAGGATTTGTAGCTTTGAACGCTGATTGTAATTCCTGTAAATATTTTAGCAAGTGAAATGAATTGAAGTGCCATGTTATGTTCCCAGCTTTTCCAGCATGCAAAGTGCTACGTGCCACCAACAACAGTTTTGTACAATAGCTAAAAATATCTTATAGTCCCCTATATATGCACTCTGTTGTGATTTAATGAATGAATTCTTTGTTGTTTGGCAAATTAATCCTGATTAGAATTAAATGGCAGGATGGCTTTGTATTACGAGCCAATACAAGTTCAATTTAGTTAAAATTTGATATGGAATGGCATAAAAACCCTCTTGAGAGTTTTGTACTTATTTATCATGGAAAAGCTGCTTACCTCTCTCACTTGGTCGCCTGGCAAAAGCGCTTGAGGTTCTATTTGAGCCTCAACTTCAGCTATAGCTGTAGATATACTCTTGGACTCTTCAATTAAGTTAATTAAAAGCAACTGCTATACTCGTAGAACTGTTGAAGTGACTCTGTCGTTCAGCTTGAAGCAATTGGCTCTTTGGCATTGAATTATGTCGTCTGCATCGTCATCGAGGACTTGCTGACGAAATGCTGTACATTTATTTAGCCATGGGGCATAATTTGTTGGTCTCATGTTTTACTAATGCCCTAACATAATGAAGAAGAGTCTGCAGAGTTTGCATTGAAACTGAAACTTTTGTGCTGCTGCTAAAATTTTTGGGTAATTTATGAAAACAGCTTTGTTTTTGCACTTACCCGCAATATTGTAAGCTGAGAGTTGTTGACTGAAAATCTCCACAAAATTAACAGCATTAGCAAGCATAGCAAGGACATTAAATGACATTGTATTGCATATTGTCCTTGGTTTATTTGTTGGTTAAATTATAGTTAAGCTGCTGCAGATTTGTCGTTGCTAAGCTGCTTTTAACTCAAGAGTGCAAGATACTAAAAGCAGCTTACTACGGTTCTTGTATATCAAATTGCTAGCATTTGATTGCATTTTGTCAAATGCCAATGCAATTTTCTGGGACATGCAATTAATGTGAAAGCCACAAGCAGACACAATTTGCGAATAAATTCATTTTTCACTTGCTTTATGGCATTTCATTCGATTTTTGCAAATGTGGGTAATTGAAAATTGTTTGGCTTTCAAATATGCCCAAAGTGTGTGCAGATGTCAAATGTGATTTGCGCTTCGTTTTAGTTCACAGCCAACGCTGCGTATGCATAATTTACGCATTGCCTCTTCCTGCAATACATTATGAATGCAAAGCGCAGATTACGCCCCTCGGTTGCCATTTTTGAAGCAGGGCTGCGGAGTTGGCTTGGCTGGTGTTATAAACTGGCCAAATGGCCCAAAAGCGCGATATGCTCGTGTGATTATCAGCGTCGAATGTGTGACTGTAATGGATATCACGCATACGCACTGTGCCGCCCCCCCAAAACCGAAAATATGCTTGAATATTTATTCATTAAACCACGCGCTCACGCATAACAACGCTCACGCACACACATATACACAAAAATAACTGCTGCTGACACCAGCTAAAAACTAGAGACTCGAACGGATTTTTAGGAGTCTCCCAGAAGAGAGAGAGAGAGACGTGAAGAGCAGAGGAGCCTGAAGAGGCTTCTGTTGGTTTCGCACGCGTATCTCGTTGCCTGCTAAATAAATTTTGTTAACGCAATTCGCGTGCCATTATTATAGTGCGAGTGTGTGTGTGTGTGTGTGTCTCCGTGTGTGTGTGTGCGTAAATGTGTATATTATACAACGCGCCTTTACTGTTGCTCTACATAAGCGTGTCGTTGCCATTTGCGCTCTGTGGCCCTTAGCCAACGCTTTACTCTTTAAGCCATTTTTGTTTGCTACTTTTGTTGCTATGCCCTGACATAAGGTATTCAAATTTTATCACTCAATGTGGATAACAATTTTAAATGAGAAAAATATATATTGATTTTTGATCAAAATAAAATGCTGCGTCTATATTTTTATATAAGCAAATTTGAGCTTAAAAAAAAAGGGATAATTTTCTCGCTTTTTTGATTGTCTTTTCAATCACAATCATAAAAAACATTTCTGTCTATATATAATTGCTAATTTGTCTAATATTTAATCAGGCCTATATATAAAATCGACACTTCAGTCTTTCTCTGTCTATATTTATAAATATTTCTATTTCAATCCCAATCATCATTTAATTGATCAAATGTCAAACTGTTAATAAAACAAAAAAATGCTCTGTTATTTAAGCTGCATTGCCTATAAAGGTAAATGCGTCAAACTCAATTAAATTGCTTTGAATAACTCCCACTCGGTGTTTGTCGATATTAAGCTTAGTATTAGATTTCACAAACGAATCTCTCTGTGCCTTGAAAGCAATTAAAATTATATAAGTATCCTACAAGAGTATTTATTTCTCGGCATACCGTATAGTACGAGTCTTTCCCTGATGTTTTTTTTTTTTGTTTTATTTTAGTCATAGTATAAATTTCCATTTGCTTGTATTCAGTTTCATTATGGCCCCATTCTTAACACCAAAGTGCCAGTGGAATAGTGGGCCAGTAGAGTGTTAAGTAAACTCCAGCCTCAGTCAGGCACACACAATCTTAATGTTGTCGGCTGTCATATATTTTGTTTTATGCGCGAAATTTAAAACGCCACAACAAAAAAAAAAAAAACAACAACAGCAACAAAAACAATAACCCTGACTTGCAGTAGATTGTGAAACCCATTTTAATGATGATAATAATGATAATGTTGCGTTTCAAGGAATTAAGGCGCTTTTGTGGCAAATGCTGTCAGTTATGTAATGAAAAGGGGTATATTAGCTAGAGAAATTTTTGGTAGTTTTCTTTGTAAGCATAATAATGCTAACCGCTTGATAATTACATATATGAGCAATATTTTCCAACGCATTTTTCTGAAAATTTCGCCAAAAATGTATAGGCATTGATAGAGAGAAGAATTCTAGAAAAAAATATGTTAAGAAAATTTCCCGGTAAGCTCGCCAGCTACTCAACAGATGCACTCACTGTTAACGTATACAGCACTGTTAAAGTACGCAGCACTATAAACGTATACAGCACTGTTAGCGTATACAGCACTGTTAGCGTATACAGCACTGTTAACGTATACAGCACTGTTAACGTATACAGCAGTGTTAGCGTATACAGCACTGTTACAACAATCACAGTAAACTCTGTCTACTAAACAATATTTTTTAAAATTAATACGAAAATTACAGGAGGTATTTTTTTTAAATAATTACGAATTACGTAGCACTAAATATATATTTTTTTTTAAAGCAAAAAAAACGTATTTCTCTAAATATTATATAAAACTTTCACATTAAATTCAGTTTGTTATATAAAAAGTTCTACAAATGTCTCTATAACCTAACATTGCGGACGCCACATATTTTTTTGCGTTCATACTTTTGCGCTTTATTGTACAAAAATATTAAATATCAATAATATTAAATATTAATTAAAAAGAAGCAAAGGGAACCACACTAAAGATTCTAACGATAATTTATGTTCTTTTCTATTTTGATATCGCTGCCAGTATCTCTCCCTGTCATTGCTACCCAAAACATATTAGATTTTAATTAAAATGATTATAAAAAATGTCTCGCAACTGTTATTAAGTGTAGCAGAGCAACTCTGGGTCGCCTTGTGTTCTGTAGTTAGAGTCAATGTTAATAATGTTTCCTACTTTTCGCTTCACTCGCTCATTTTCCAATTAATGGTTCCTTCCAGGCACTGGGCACGCATAATGTTGTCGGTTGCCCAATGAGCCGCCCCTTCCTTGATTAACTGGAAAACGTAATTGGCAAATGGTTACTGGTAACTCGTTACTCGTTACTCGTTACTCTTTATTGGCTACGTAGTAACAGGTAACCGAGAGGCTTAAAGCGGCATTTATGTTTACATAACTAGGCACTTGGATGCTGTAAATTGTGGACATTCTGCGGTGTTGTTAAGGACCCGGATCTGTGTGTGTGTGTGTGTGTGTCTATCAATGTCTGCATATCAATATGTCCATCAATGTCATTGCGTCGTTGTCGTATTGACAATACGCAGCTACACGTGCTGTTGACATGTAATTCGCCAAAGGTTTCAGTTGTCAGTCTTCAGGCCCATTGTATAGGCCATTGTGGCCTGGTTGGGCGCATTCATAAAAACTTTGGCAGATCCTCAAAGGACATTTACAGTCACGTACATCGCAAGCGAAATCTCGGAGAATTATATAACCATTTTGTACGTGTGTGTGTGAAAGATAAAAATAATTATAAATTCAAGGCACATACAATACTACTATACAATTTTAAAGTTGAGCTTTAAAGCAACAGCCTGTCATGTGTCTTAGATTTATTACATTTTATATTTTTCTTCTCCTTTTTTTTATATAAAGTCCTTTTGGTTTATTAACTCTATTTGCAGGACATTGATTTTGATGGCTTTCGTCGGTTTCTGGATGCCTTTTTGGACTGCGAAACGCCGCTGGATTTGGCCAAACATTTATTTGTGTCCTTCCTTAAGCCAAATGTCACCCAGGCCCAGCTGCATGGCAAGGCGCTCAATCAAATGGCGGCCATTAGCAGCACGGCCGCCTGTGCGCCTGTCACGTCCCATACGAAGGGTAAGAGGACATCTGATACCACATATATACCATATACCATATCCATTTCCAGCACATGGACATGGACACAAGACAGTTTAATAATTGCACCACATTTCTCACTGCCCATTGTAATTAGGCTCCATACCGAACATCAACAGCATCGCCGAACTGATGCCGCAATGCAGCATTGGAGGTGGTGGCAACGATACTCAGGCCCAGGCACGCAGCAGCTTTGTGGACAAAATCCATGGCATTACTGATAAGTTGCACCATTCTCTGGGTGGCCATTTGACGCACGATCCCAGCAAGACGGGTATGTGCTTTTATATTTTTTTTACATTAATTCCAAAAATTAGTTTCTATACAATTTCACCAAATACTCATAGTATGCCTTTAAGTGCATTTAAAATTCTTTAAATAAATTAACAAAATTGCGTTAAAATTGCTAACAATTTAATTATGTTATTTAATTTATTGCCACATAATTTTCGACTTTTTCTTAAGTTTATTCCCCATTTTTATGCAAGTATTTTAAATTGCTTTAATAAATTGTTGAAATTGCTTTAAAATTATATTGTACATAAATATTTAATTGTGTTAATCGTCTGAAATGCACAGCAGATTTTATGCATCATTTTTTTCTTTAATTTAAATGGGTTTTATTACTTGGCAAAATTCCATTCGTATTCGCAATATGAAGCTCATTTATAATCATTTAAAAATTAATTTCATTCCCTGTGTTCGCTTGTGTCGTATTTTTAATATAGCAGAAAAGAGATTTTTTTACACATTATTTATGAGATTTCAGCAGAGTTTTTATAACAACATTTTCCATGTTAATTAAATGCAATAATATGACGAAATTGTAGAATATTTGCAATATTTTCGTATTTTTTAATTGCAATTATGTGTATGAATTTATTTACTTTGTAATTTCTTAATTATTGATGACTTTTTGCTTTTACAAGAATCTTTAAATGGGTCAATAAGTTGATGAAACTGCACTAAAGTCATATTACAGAATTCTTGTTTAATTAAGTGTTCCATTCGTTGCCTTTTGCTGCAGTAAAAAAATAATAATATATTTTTTCCTGCAATTTCGCCATTAATAATGAGTTTTTCTTTGTAGACTACTTTCTTTTGCTCTGTGCATTTTACAAAATATTTTCTTCGTTTTTTTCACATAAATAATAATGAGATTTTCTTTAAATTAACCTACTCTTAGTTCAAATGAATCTAATGAATTTAATTATATTTATATTTGTTGTTTTTTTATCTGTTTTTATGAATAACGCAGTGCTACACTCATTTATGGAAGAGTATTTAGTTTAATGTTCCTTACATTGTCTTGTAAATTAACTATTAATTTAAAAATCATTTTCTTGATTATTTTATCATTAATGAAAACATTTTGCTTTAGTATATTTTTCTTTACATAAATATTTCATAGACATTTAATATTTTGGTGAAATTGCAGAGAAATCGTATTGTGGAACACATATATGCAATATAATTTAATTGAATGCTCCTTTCATTCTCTTGCCATGTCCTCAATATATTAAAAATAATTTTCTTTATTATTTAATAATTAATAAAAACATTTTGCTAAGGTAAAAATATTTTTTTAAAAATTGTTTATACATTTAACATTTTTGTTGGTGAAATTACATAGAATTTGTATTGTGGAACAACTATGTATGCAATGTCATTTAATTTTGTATTCTTTACAGGCAGCGTGCATCCGATGTTAACGGTTACGCCCAGTCCATTGGCCAGTGGCCCGAGCATGTTCCAGGCCAACAATGCAGCTCGTCGCTCTGTGGACTCGAGTCCTTCGCACTCCCAGACAAACCATTCGCAAATGTCGCGCAATTCGTCGAAGAAGAGCAACAATTCCGTTAATTGCAAAATTGATAGTGAGTATTAATTAGTTTCGTAAAGGGAGAGGGGTAAACAGGGGGGTAAATAGTAGTAGTTGATATGGAAAAAAATTACAATGTTCGTTGGAGTGTGAGTTTGACTTTCAATTAGGCGTTTATTGTGTTAGCTGACATTCTTTGGAGCTCAAGTCAATTGCAATTAGCCATGTTGGCACACACACACACACACATACACAATGTGGGCGTCTAGCAGCTGGCTGAGTTCGCTTGACTTATTAAGCATGCTATATACTATATATAGTATACTATATATTGGCTTATTTGCAACTCATGCACGCGGCAGCTGGTAAATTTCAATTGCAGTGCTGCAAAGCATTTGTAACTGTCACCATTGTGGCTGTCACTTGTAAACTGATTACTTTGGCGACAAAAAGGTCACAGCAACAAAGGGAAACAGCAAATTCAAGATGCAAAATTGCCAGGCATTTGCAGCACGCAGCATGCGCATAATAAATGAAAAGCTTCAAGTGCAAACTGCATGCCACATATAGAAATGGCAAGGGGAGGGTTGGTGCAACCAAGGCAACCGCCAACCAACCACCTAATCCCGAACGCAATGCCAGCTTAGTGAGAGAAAGCTCTGACTATCCAATTACCAACTGCCTGCCAGTCTGTCTGTCTGACTGTTTGCTTAAACTAATTCAGCAAACGGAATTTTGCTAAAAACTTTGGCGCACTTACTAATTAGTAAACGGAGCCCAACTAGAGAGGTAAACACAAATCCGTAACGCTAATTCACGGAGTGCAGGAGTTCATAAATTATGTAAAAATGGCAAATACCAAAAGCTGAAAAGTGAAAAAGGTATAAGGAAACGCAAAGTCAAAAGTTATACAAAGGCAAAAAAGGAAGCGGAAGCGCCTGCATAACAAAACAAACATGAGAAATGGCATTGATTGTGCGAGATGGGCCTAACAGTAAGATATCCTGTAAAATTGGTTGAAAGTAGATAAGCAGATTAAACAAGCCGAATGTAGAATATTTAAGCTAGAATGTTAACTAAACTCCTTTGAAACAAAAGTAAACTAAATGGCAGCAGTAATCATATTTGAATTTATATATTCGAATTGTATAGAAATTTTTATAAAATTAACAATGTTCTTAATTTTACATTAAAATTGGTATCATAAAAATATTTATAGATCTGTTAAAAAAAAAACAATAAAAATAACTCTTGGAATTTGAATTTTAGCTTGCGCTAAAAAGTATGCTATAAAAATTTGTTGGGATATTCAATTGGGATATTCGTAAAGGGAACAAAATTAAAATAGAGGGAAAATTTGAAAGCGAACTGGTAATTAAATTACCCTACTAAACTTTGTTACAGGACGTCAAAAATAGCCAGCATAAATTTCAAATTGAATAGATTGCCAATAATCCGATTAGATAAGCTGCCTGGCAGCAGTTAAACTATAAAAGGCAAAATTTAGGCTTTGAAGAATATTATTTGACTTACCTAAAAATAAAAGTTATAAACCGTTTTTATTTAATTAAATTTCCCTAAAATAAAAGCTAGAAAGCATAAGCATATAACTGAAACAATGCAAATGCAAAAATTAGCTAAGTTACCAATAGAAAAGTTAATGTAAGATAAGTCGCATCTGCACCCTAACTAAACACCTGTTTTACAGGGTATATAAAGTAAGCAGAATTAGCTTAGAACAAAAAAAAAACGAACGCCATTGTCTCAGATCATGTCGTAAATCAACGCCCAATTAGAACATTTTTGCATTTGCACGAAGTGCGCGCCCGCGCCAATGCGTAAAATTAACATTCATTGCGACGCAAACACACACACACACACACACATACAATTATACACACGGGCCTAAAAGTATGCTGCTAAAAGTTATTTGTCTGGCTTCGTTTGCAAGCTCACTTTCCTTCTGTTTGGCATTCGCATTCGCCATTTGCTTTCATTCATTTCGCTTCGTTTGAAATGTGCACGAATGATTAATGAACATAAATTTCATTATATTTTCCTTTTTTTTTCTCTCTCTCAATTTTGTTTCTTTTGTTTCGTTTTGCTTTTTGTGCAGGCCTAAAGTTTCACGCATTTTAACAGCATTTGTGAGGTATTTTTTGTGCTCGTTCTTTTGTACACATTTGTGCCCAAGCCTGGAAAAATTGCGTTTGGGGGGAGGAAAAAAAAAGGCAAACAACAAATAATGAGAGAGCATCGTGCCTCGGTTATTTTTTTGTTTTTTTTTGCTTTTTTCCTTGCCGGGCATTGCTATTAGCATTATATATTAAGTAAGTAAAACATGGAATAGGCTTCCATTTCTGTGTGTGTGTGTGTGTGTGTGTGTGTGTGTGTGTGTGGGTGCTGTAAGCGCTAATTGGATTAGTTTTGCTTTGGTTTTTATTTATTTTGAAGAGGGTCCAGAGATGTGTGTGTGTGTGTGTGTTCGTGTATGTAAATATATTGTTTCGCTGTGTGCTCAGGAAATTAAATTTATTGGCTGAAATGCGTTGACATTGATCGGGCCAAAGAATGAATACATGGCTAATTTATGCATTCATCAAGCACAATTTGTTTGCCCTGGCCAAAGACAAGAACTCTCTAGTTATTAATAGCCAAATGTTAATATTTGCCAATGTTTTAGCTACAACTCGTGGCATGTATTTTAATTTATTGCCAACTACTTGTTATATTCATAGAAATGTAAACATAATTAGCTGAAATGCACACACAATGGCAGGACCAAGTAATTCCTAAATCAACAACAAAAATATATAAATATTTATTTTGTTTTGCCAATTACCCAAGGCTCAACTATGTGTTTATATTACTTATAAGAATTAGACTAACATATCATCATCATCATCATCGGTAAATTGCCTGTCAAATTGGTAATATAATATATTTCACTCATAAAAGATTTCTTTTTCTTTGGCAAAGAAAATCAATATTTATATCATTAGCGAAAAATTCCTAGATACGCGAATTCAAAAATAAATTAACACTTAACAAATTCTTTGGAATCAGGGGTGGCATGAGCTCATTATAATGAGCAAAGTTTGAGTTCGCATTAATGAGTGTTTCCAGATCATTTTTGATTGGGTTCGTTCCCTGCAAGCTGGCGTTAAATTGCAAAAAAAAAAGAAATGAAAATAAAAAAAGTTTTACTACCTCTAGAGACGTTCACAATTTCAAAGAAAACACACAAAAGGGCAAAGTTAAAAAGCTCATGGGTCAAATCGAGGCAATCAGCATTACGGCATAATGAGTGTCAAACTGAAAAAACAAACAAGGACCAACTTTATACACACTTAGCACACAGGCAGCTGTCAGTTGCAGCTGCAACATTATTCTGCAACAATTCCAATAACAGCAACAACAATAAAAACCAGAACTCACTCAATGATAACTGCAAGTGCAGCAGCAGCAGCAGCAGCAATTACTGATATTGTTCAATAATATGGTAAAAAAAAATATTTCGAGAGCATAAAAATGCATTTAATTAAATTGGTTTTGCCGACTTAATAAAGCAATTAAAATAAAATTATTAAAGCTTGTTCAAATGCGGATAACCGAAAATGAATATAGTGAAAACTGGCTTAAAAGCACATTAAAGCTTTGATATATATTAATTTGATAGACATTAAATATTTAGATTAATTGTGTAGACAAATATAGCTCTTTTAACTGAAAATCTCATAAATTCTTAAAAACATATTTAAGCCTAAATTTATATTATTTTGTTAGATATTAAAAAATAGATTCATTATATAGACTTTTTAAATGCAAATATAACTCTTTTAACTGAAAATTACGCTCCTAGATTCCTAAAAACACATTTAAGCTTCTAATTGTATTATTTGGTTAGACATGAAAAAATTGATTAATTATGTTGATTTTTAAAATACAACTAAAAATTATTACAATAATGTTCAAAATCTCAATTTAATTCAATTTAATTTCATTCACCTAAACGTTTTAACTAGTGAAAAACTAAAGATAATTAAAATAACGTTAAAAACCTTAATTTACTTAAATTTTATTCACTTAAATGTTAAAATTTGAATAAACAAGAGGGGTAAAAATATATTGTCCATAAAGAGTAAAGGCGATTTAGTCTATTCAACTGAAATAAACAACTTAAGAAAAATAATTAATTCAACAACATAACATTTCAAAACGGGGAATATTTTACAAAAAAAAAAAACCCAAAAATATAATCAAATCCTTATTCTAATTTCTGATAATTCCAATTACTAATGGTTCTAATTTGTGAGCGTCGAGTGTATATATCTTTTAACTTTAAATTATAATTCATAATTATATATAGAAAAAAGCTTTTAAAGCATATTCTAGTTTTTTAGCTCTATAACTTTATAAAAAACAGCTTTAAAAACACTTTAAAGCTTCAAAAGAATAATATTGTATTATTCCCAGTATAATGCTCCATTTCTAAAAACTTTTAAAAATAACTTTAAAAATTTGTAAAACGCAATTCCTAGCATGTAACATTTTGTATGAATATATACTTAAATTCTTGAAACTTTTGTTTACTTGCAGCTGACATTAAGCTGCTGACACGCAAGTTCTCACACTTTGATCCATTGACACTAAAGGTCCCGCTGAAGGATGTCGTTTGCTATTTATCATTGCTCGAGGCCGGCCGGCCAGAGGATAAGCTCGAATGTAAGTGAAAATGTACCCAGAACTCTGGGTCCTGCGCCATTATGCACTTGACCTTTCCCACAGAGTACAGAGTACTCAGCTGATACATTCATTCATTCATTCATTCATTATTGCAGTCATGTTTCGCCTGTACGATACGGACAGTAATGGCGTCCTGGATACCGCCGAAATGGATGCCATTGTTAATCAAATGATGGCCGTCGCCGAATATCTCGGCTGGGATGTCAGTGAGCTACGTCCGGTGAGTGTTGAACAGGAAACAGAGTTATATAAACAATACAAGCAAAACAATTTAAAGCTCTACTTAAGCGGTTTACAATTAAAACTCATTATTGCAATCAGTGCCAAGGCAATTTTGCTTATTATATACACACACACACACACACACAGACATGATTGTGATGCCAAAAACACAATCAACCAATCATCAATCGCTCTGATTGTTTTCCGCAATTCCAGCAAAACTTTTTCAATTACTTACGACCATTTGGAGCTGTGGCAAAAACGAAAACCACTCGAAATTAATTTCATTTTATTGTTTGCCGATTTAAGTTTCTATCCCGGCATTCATTTCAATCACATACACACAGATACACACACACACACATACCAAACTTAGGAGACTTAATAGTTTGAATAACAAACCATAGTAACAACAAGTTAATAACAATAGTCAAGTGTTTGACTCGGATATACCTGTATTTAACAAAAAAAACAAAAAAAGAAAAAGTTTTTATATAAGACGAATTTGTATTTGGTAGAAAAGAAAGTGGAATAGATTTTCTTTTATTTATTTAATAAATCCATATACCTCTACAATCTATTAACGAAAATAAATGTTAAGAAAAGTAAAATAAATAAAGATTTAGAGAGTAATAAAAAAAAGCATAATTCGAATTTTGCAGAAAAAATTGCACAAGAAATGTTTTTTTTTTAAATGGGTTTATTTTTATGCAAGCTTCTAAATGCATAATCTAATTTAATAATATTGTATAACAGGTTTATTACATATTATATATATTTATTTATTTTTTTATTACCTTTTCAAAAATAAAATAAACACTTTTTATATCATTTAATCAAGTTCGGAGTTATTTCTCCTAGAGCAAAGCTACTTTATAGAAAATTAGAAAATCTGGCAATTTTCAATTATCTCGAAAACAATCCCGTCAACATACTTTTTGTATTTTATTTTCGGAATCAGCGACCTATTTTACATATTAATTGATTCTAAATAATTCGTGATACAAGGTTTTTTTATCAAATTGTTGCATAGTATATCACACCAGTTGCAATATCCATTGATTCTGAAATACATATCTATTACAGTCTTTTTCAAGTATTTTTTCCTTCTAATTCAGAGTAGAGCAGACCTTGTTGCAATAGTTTCACCTAAGCTTTCATAGAGTATACTTTGAAATAAAAACTAAAAAACTAACGAGACAGACAATGACATTTTTACAGCTCTACCAGTTAACCTCGTAACGCTCGTAACGCTCGTAGCTACTGGGGAGTTTAGTGACAAGCTCGTTAAATGTACTATAACACTCTGACTAAGTAACGAAAAAAAAAAAAACAAAAATGAACAAGAAAACAGCTTTAAGTAATCGCTCAATTCGTCAGCGAACTAGAAAAATAAGTAAAAGCGTAAAAAAAAAAATAAAAGTAAAAGAGAAAAATGTTAGGAGCCACATGGCGACCGCAAATAAAGTCAAAGCGCAACAAAACTCAATTAACAAAATACCCTCGGGTTATGCCGGAACGATGACGACAAGGACAACGTTAACTGCGACAAGGATGTGGGTGGGCAGGAAGAAGTGCGGCTGTTGGCCTCAGCTTGGCGCACTTTCAATTCCATTTCCATGATGGGTTTATGTCAGCAGCTAGACGGCGTGGGGGGAAAGTCAGCCACAAACATACTTTAAATTCTAAGCAGATACAAAAAAAATACAAAAAATATTTTTAATCAAAATATTTCTGGCCCTTTACTGGGCGGAGGCAAGTCAAAAGAGTTTACCAAGACCGTCAAAGTCAACTGTGTGTGTTGAGCATAGTTGAAACAGAAATAATGAAAACACTTAATGAATTGCATAATTCTGAAATTCATTTCCGGTTCAAATTGAAAGGGATGCCGCATAAATTTTCTGTACCTTGGTGGCATTATGAATTTCAAAACAGCAGAGCAATCAAATTCCATAAATTTCTCTATAAATACCAAGTACCGAGTATGATCTATATATAAAAGGCAACAGAGCATTAAATTGATGAAAATGGATATTGAACATTTGCCCAGACTTTTGGTTAAAATTCTCTTTGATATTTTTGCCAAATACAAACAAATTCTACAGAAATATGAAATAGACAATTCGAATTAAAAAGCATACCAGCAAATTATGGTGCAACTTCCAATTAGATGTCAAATTTTGTATGCATTTCAAGTCTTTGCATCAATAATGCGCATACGCAACGTTTCACACCCAATTATTAGATGTAGTAGAGAAAGCGTTTCGTACTGTCTGGCAACTGCATAAATGCAAATTGTCAGTGGCAGTAGACAGCAAGTTCTTAGATATGAGTAGATTTTATTGCCATGCAGCAATGCATACAAAATCCCAACACAATCGAGAACATAGTTGAAGAAAAAGTTCTTGGAATTAACATTTTTTTTTTTTATTTTCTACTTTTTCTTTCTCTTTGAGCTGACACAAGCAATAAGGTTATCTGCCTGGCAAAGTCAAAGTTATAAGACTTTAGGGTAAAATTACCTTTATTTCTTTTTATTCTTTTTATTAGTATACCCTTTGCAAAAGGGTATTATAAATTTGTGTCGAAATGTGTCTCCGTTCCGAATAGCTGAGTCGATATAGCCATGTCCGTCTGTTTCTATGCTTACTTCTTGGCTTTATCTTTGAGCTATCTTGATAAAACTTGGCACAGACAAAGTTAGATATTGTATGTAGTCTGTATGTAAAAATCAGTCCGATCGGACTACTATATCATATAGCTACCATAGGAACAAGCGACACTTTAATTTCATGAAAAGTGTTTGTATGAAAAACTTTTTTGATTTTTAAGCTATCAAAACCAAACTTTTCACTTCGATGCAGATTTACGATTTGTACAATCAGACTGTTTTTCAGTTTTTGAGTTTAAATAAAATCGGAGCACTATATCAAATAGCTACCATAGAAACAATTGTTTGAAAAATCAGTTAGTCTATGCAAAAGCATTCAAAATTTACTTAAAAAACAATTGCAAGGGTATATAGCTTCGGCGTGCCGAAAATATCCATTTCTTTCCTGTTTTTTTTATATTTTTTTTTGTATTTCACATTGGCGGCCGCAGAACGTCAATCAGGAAATCTTAGAGAGACAGTGCTAACCCAGGCTAACCCAGCGGCATTTTTAACACGCTCTGTGCAATTTTACTTACTTTGCAGATACTGCAAGAGATGATGGTTGAAATTGACTATGACGCCGATGGCACAGTATCCTTGGAGGAATGGCAACGTGGCGGCATGACAACCATACCGCTACTCGTCCTTTTAGGTGAGTGTAAAGCCCAAGTGGCTGTGAAGCCTTTGAATGCATTTTACCGGCTCAGTGACTCGATTTCTATCAACCCACCTGACAGTCACCTGTGCATTGGCTGCCTTCAATAATCAAGTCATTTGCAGAACGTGTGCACAGCTGAAAAAAATTACAAAAAGCACGAAATAAGTATACGTGCTCATACTGTGCAGTTTTTTTACGTTCGCACGTATGCAAAAAAATACAGAAACCCCAGATTCTGTGTTTTATGCAGACATCTATGAAATATATAAAAAAAAAAATAAAACTCTGTTTTTTTTTTCTCTTCAGGTGTTGACAGCACCACACTCAAGGAGGATGGCATACATGTGTGGCGCCTGAAGCACTTCAGCAAACCGGCATATTGCAATCTTTGCCTAAATATGTTGGTTGGCCTTGGCAAGAAAGGACTCTGCTGTGTCCGTAAGTATCGAGAGTACATTGAAATTTCTTTTCTATTTTCATTTTTTTTTTTATTCTTCGACACCCCCCACTGTTCACTGTGCCGCCCATGCAGCGGAAATTACATTTTTTAATATCAAAAGACATTTGCAGAGCACTTCATAAAATACGCATGTTGTTTACGTGTTTCTGTTTGCTTTAAGGAAATACATATAGAAGGCTATAAAAATGGTTTTAGCCAACAATAATATATTAAAGAGTAATAAATAAGAAATTAAATAAAAATAGAAGCAGAAATGTAATTAAATTTGCCAAGCAAAAAAAAACGATTTAGAAACTGAAAATATAAATCTTTTCTGCTTTAAAAGTTGAAATTCTTTAAATTTGCACATCAATAAATTGAAAATTGAAACATCTAGTATAAAAACAAATAAATTTAATATTTGCATTCAATTTAAAATTGAATATTCACATTGAACATTTAAAATGCAATTTATTCAAATATATTTGGTTAAAAGAAATAAATTCTTCAAAATAGATTTTCGATTTTATGAATTTAATTTTGAGTGTTCTTGACAGTTGAGATAGTTTGAAAATTGAAAATAATATTTTCCCACTTTTATGTGTTTAGTTTGCAAGTACACGGTACACGAGAGATGCGTGCAACATGCACCTGCCTCATGCATCACAACCTATGTGAAATCAAAGAAACCCAAATGTGGCGGAGATCTATTGCATCATTGGGTTGAAGGCAACTGCTATGGACGCTGTTCCAAGTGCCGTAAACGAATTAAGGCATATCATGGCATTACAGGACTCACCTGCCGTTGGTGTCATATGATGGTAAGTTGATTGAAGTTAAATTTTAAAAGCAAATATTAAAAAATAGAAAATTAGAAAAATTCGAGCAGTTGTCTAGCAGTTTTAAATCATTAAAAAAAAAAAAAAAATTAAATCCTTAAAGTAGTATTTTGTAAACACTTTTCGTAAAACTGTCCTCTATAAAAAAAATTAGAAATGTTCTCAAATCATTGCAATGCATTGTAACGTAAGTCCTTAAGCCTAATTTCTATAATAAGATTGTTACCAAAATGATAAGCAAAACATTCTAAGCCACATATAAAACTAGTTTGCTGTTCAATAAGAAATTTACTTCCACTGCAACTCTATATTCACTTTTCATTGCAAATACTCTCAATGTAGTTTTACTTAAAGGTAACTCTAGATGCGCAACTAACATGACAAATTCTCAAACTCAAATATGTGTTCAATCAAAGTAACTTTTCGCATACGTAAATATATATTGAAACTCTCTGCAAAAGCTCAATATATAGAAATTTTTTTGTTTGGTACAGAGTGTTGACGACAAGTGCCGCTGGTATTTTTGTGCTTTCTTCAAAGCATTTATTTAACTTGACAACAATCCATTGGAGGATGCTCTGACACTGTCACTCTCGAAGATGGCATTCCAATGTGCACAAGCAGGGAATGTATTTCTTTTTTCTTTCTCAATACTGGGAATTTCAATTATTTTGATCAACTGAACAGCGGTTGTCTCTCTAGTTGTAGTATATTTGTTTCTCTGTCTATCTGGTAGAAACTTGTTAAACGAAACAGATTTTACTTAACTGCAATGCCAGCTCATGTGTGTACACGCACAGTGCATACACACAGTATACACACACTCGATTTAAGTTGCACACGTGGAATCCTCTTCATCTCGCCGCTTCTCTCTTCGTTTTGGCTTCGTTATGGCTGCCAAATTGTCACGTCTCAAAGAAATTATGCTGCTGCATGCCACAAACGCCAGAGGCTGTACCAGATTCCATCTGCAACTTTGGCTCCGGCAAAGTCCTCGTCGTCCTGCCAGCTAAAACAACTTTGTTTAGAGACTTTGACAAGTGCAGCAGTCGAGATAATGCCGAATTCGTTATCTGTGGCACAAACACAATAACAACTAGTGCAACCAAAAATTGGTAGCAAACACCAAGAAATTCAGACAACTTTTGCCTTCAGCTGCTGCATTTGTAAACAATTCGTAAGCTAAATGTTCCTTGCATCTAAAACAGTCAATATTTGTATAGTTTTGTACATGGGTGGCTTCAGAAATATATTTCGAGTGGAAATCTAAGCTGGAAATCTAGACAAAGCATTTATAATGAAACTTTTTCTTTCCCTCGAAAAATGTTCTTTCTATATTTATCATTTTGTTTAAATTCATTAGATTTATTAGAATTTTTCTATGCTTATATTTTGACCTATAGATTGTTATAAAGTTAATTTCTAGCAGTATATTTTCTTGCTTCAAATCTGTCTTAGTTTGAGTTCAAGCCAAGAAAGCAAAAAAGCACGTTTAAACTTGATTTAAAGTTCAAATTTATTAGAGAGGAGAAATCATCATCAGTTATATATTCTGCGTGAAAATCTGTTTGGTCTTGACAACATAATGATAGTAAGATATTTTAGAAGAATAAGTTCCATGAATTTTTGGTCTAAAAGCCAAAATCTTATTTGTTTATTACATTAATTTAGTTAGAAAAATAAGCTCATTTAGAAGCAAATCGCATTTTATACTTAATTTGTTATCCGCAATCGATGGGGAGTGTAATTTCAAGATTTTAATTTTTTCAACATTTTTCCAATATTTGTTAGTTAACCCAAAAAAAAAAGTCAAAATAATCGATAAAATTTATTTTTAAAAATGCCATGGAAATTTAATTTAAATCACAAGTCATTAATAAAAATATTTTTTGCTTGAAAATCGCTTCAGTTAAGAGAATTAAAAACTTACAAAGTTAAATATGGTATTTTTTTAATTTTAATCTTATAATCAATTTCAATCTTATAATACTATAAAAAAATTAAAATGCCCCTCGCAATTTCTGTACACTTTCCGTATTTGTATTCATATTTGCATTTTGACAGCATTTAATGTGCAACGTGTGGCAGACACACAAAACTTTTTCACACGTACCACAAAATGCTTATTGCATTCTCAAATGGGCGAAAATGTTGCAATTACAGTGTTGCAATATTGAACATTGACGGTGGCATTTAAGCCAACACGGGCTAATATGCAAATTAAAAAGCCACGCTTAAATCTCATTTAAGCAAAAAATTAACAATTTGGGGGAAACGCGCTAACAAACTTTTTAATCGGATTCATTAAAGTGAAATGAGCGCTTAAGTAAGCGTTTAGAGTGCTTCTCAAATAAATACGTATACGCCCGGGTTGCCCAGGCAGCCCTACGTCCTATATAAGTGCTGCTGCCCGGGCAGCAATGAAGTGTAAATTGAATTTAAGGCCGCTAGATTTTTATGAGCTAGATTTTGAATACCCCATAAAAGTAAAAAAAAAATGAAGGAAAAAAAGTGTATAATAAAATTGTGGTTAGGTTTGTGCGGTAAGAGATATCTACGATACTGTAAAGTAAATATGTTTATTTCCGTTTAGCACAGCAGCTAACTTGATCTATTTCTATGCATCCTGTTATTTATATAAATTCAGAGACCTCAAGACTTGGGAAGAAGCCAGAATTCAAAGACAATTTTAAATAAATTTGTTATGAACCGAAGAAATATTGTTAGAAAATTAGAATTCAGTTTTTACTTGGAAAAAACACTGTGAGATATTTGTCACATTTCTTTTGGGTAATTCTTATAATTTTGTTGATATTTATTTGGAGTTAATTATTATAACATAATTATAATAATTATAAAACAGCTTCAGCTAGCTCCAAACGACTAGAAACATTTCCTTCTAAGTCTGAATGTACCTTAACTTCAGAACTTTGTTTAAATGCATAATATTTAATTGACAGAAAAGTGCAGCTACTGTAATGAATTCATGATTAAAAAATTTCATTATAATTGATTAATAAACAAAAGTTATTCAAAGAAAGGAAATTTCTGCACTTTTACAATAAACGAATACAGGGTACTGCCTAGTCAACTACTCTCAACTAGAATATTTTTAATTGACTTTCTTTTTTCATTTACATTTTTTGAGCTAATTTGATACCAAATTTCATTATATCTCAATTTTCGCCTGCCCCACACCTCACTCTCTCTCTTTAGCTGCATAATCGTTGCGCCTCATCCGTGAAGAAGGAGTGCACATTGGGGGAATATGCGGAACTAATTGTGCCACCCACGGCGATTTGTCCGGCCGTATTGGATCGTCAGCGTTCGGTTAATCAGGCGCATAAAGTAAGTTAAACTCTGTTTAGGGAATTCATGAAATTCAACTTATTTGCAAGTTAAAACCAAAATAATTGGCAATTGTATTAATCCATTCACTTTTAATGCACACCGCCCGTTTGCTGTATATTTTTTGTATATATGCTGGCTTTTGTCAAACCATAAAAAAAAAAAAATAAAAAAAACCCACACACAAAACCCCGTGTCGTCCACAACAACAACAAAATTGTGTCCTTGTTACTTTGCTGCCGTAATCCGTAAATCGTAAATCGTAAATAGAAATCACAAATGCATCATCATCATCATCACCAGGCAACACATTTTCAAATTACACCGCCGGATGAGCTGAGCTGCCCGCTGTTGGTATTTGTCAATCCGAAGAGTGGAGGCAGACAGGGCGATCGTATATTGCGCAAGTTTCAGTATATGTTGAATCCCAGGCAGGTGTACGATTTATCCAAGGGTGGACCCAAGGAAGGTGCGTACCGAAAGACCACAAATACACACAAACACAGACACACTGGGCGTATGCGTAATGATTACGTATGCGCGCACACACACAATTTAAATGCAAATTGTGTGGCAAGTTACTTAAATTCTGATTTCTGGTTTCGTATTGCATGTACGTGCTTGGCAGGACTCACGCTCTTCAAGGATTTGCCCAACTTCAAAGTAATTTGCTGCGGCGGCGACGGCACCGTCGGTTGGGTGCTCGAGGCCATGGGTAAGTTATAAGCAACAGCAACAGCAACTGCCCACAATTATTCAATGCCACTAAATTATAAACACACACACAGACTCCATTGAGCTGGCCACACAACCAGCCATTGGGGTTATTCCACTAGGAACTGGCAACGATTTGGCTCGTTGTCTGCGCTGGGGCGGCGGCTATGAAGGTGAAAATATACCCAAACTAATGGAGAAAATAAAACGCGCTTCCACTGTCATGCTGGATCGTTGGAGCATTGAGGTAACCAATACGCCACCAGTTGAGGAACTGCGACCAAAGGTGAGTCATATAATTAAGTATGGTTGTTATTTAAATTTAGTTAAACTGCAGCTAAGAAAAATATTTTAAATGTTGTCAAAATTGTTAACTAAACCTTATTTACAAAGCAATGAGTTCAAGAGAACTTTCAGTCAAGTAAAAATAACGTAAATTATGTCACAAGTTGTAGAAAAATAATATAGCATTTTTTAACAATATTTTCACAACAAATAAATATTTTACAATAACTTATGACCCAATGTAATTGATAGAAAATATTAATATTTTACTGACAGCTTATCTAACTACTGTATTCTCTCAGCACAAATTTATATATATTTTCTTAAAAAGGACATGCTTCTTTAGAACACATCTAAATCTATTTTGTTATCCCTGCAATTCTGTCAAATTCTACAATTAAATCTCCAACTCAAGTTTGCAAAATCAACTCAAATTTTTCTTCCAACAATTCCTAATTTATTTAAATGAATTTCTAAAGTATATATTTTATTTATTTAAATGAATTTCTAAAGTATATATTTTATTTTTGCATAGGAAACTTGAAATTGTTCTATTGTTATTAAAAATTTAATGCAAAACTAATTAATTAGACATTTTCAACGCTCTTGCAAAAGCTCTATAAATTATAGACAAAACTTTTTAGATTTTATTTGTTTTTTTGCCAAACTTTGTCCAAAAATTTGACAAGCTAACAGAAGTTGTAAAACAAATGTCGGCCTAGGGCAAATGGCTTTTGGTAATGCCAGGACAGTCCAATTATCCTGCACAGTTTTGTAGTTTGAATTTTGCACATGACTGCGGTTGAGGCGGTTAAGTCTACCAAAAACCGATTACACAAACTAATTTTGGCAACATGTTTTAGATTGGGGGTAGGGTAGGTAAGGGTAGGCGAATACTGACTAACTATGTGTGTGTGTGTGTCTATTTACAGGTAACTTTGCACTCAAACATGCAGAAGGTGATTGAATTGTCGCAAAGTGTTGTGGTCGACAAATCGCTGATCGAACGTTTTGAGGAAATCCAGAGACAGAGCTTCATGAGCAGCAGCTGTAGCAGTGACAACATGACATCTGGCAAACAGCCAATGCTGCTGCCAACGACAGCAACATCCGCCACATCGATTATGATGGCAACGGGTGCAACAACAACGACAACAACAACGGAATACACACAGGATATGACAGAAAGGACAGTGGGGCAGGATGTTGGTAAAGCTGCTGGCACGCGCACCACAACCACCAAGAGCATTTCAATGTCCACATTTGAAACAAGGCGCATGCAGAAAACACCGACAGGCACACTGAGCAACAACAGCATCAGCAGCAACAGCAGCAGCAACACAAGCAGTTCAAGTGGCAGCATTAACACCAACCTGCCACAACTGGGTACCGAGCTGCCACAGCAAGCAGCCGTGCAAGTGCCACCAACAAGAACAACAATAGATGCAACAGAAAAGCAATCGCTTGAAACGTTGCTGCTGCAACACAAGCAGCAGCAACAGCAACAACAACAGCAACAACAAAAGTTGGCAGAGCAAGCGGAAGCTGCTAAGGAAGCTGCAGCAGTATTTGAAAATAATCAAAGCGATAATAATAGTCGGTGCAATAAGCAGTACAACATTGTTAAAGAGCAAATTACATTGTCGTTGGATTTGTCGGACAAGTGCGAAACTAATAGCAACACCAACAACAACAACAGCAGCAACAGCAACAGCAACGAGCAGCAACAGCAACTGTCCAGTACACCACAAACACCCAAGACACCCACAACAACAGAGGCAGCAGCAACAACAGCAGTGTCAACACCCACAGCAACAGGAACAGCAACAACAACAACAGCAGCAACTAGCGCATCGCACAGCAGCAACAGCAACATTCCACAGAAGCCCATCAAAGTGCAATCGGACAAGGACTGCACTGTGCCCTATAACATTATCAACAATTATTTTTCTGTTGGCGTGGTGAGTACAAAACAAGTTTTCTTTTTTTTGCTGTTTGAATTAGTAAACAATATTGTAAGTGCCACATATTTAGGCTGCAATTTGTATGGCTTATATGGCATGTCATGGGCTTTCACATGCCACAGACACACGCTCGTTGCACTTGCACTGCAATGCATTTCAACAGCAGTTGCAACAACTGCCACAACAAGCGGCTTTATATCCCGCTGTGCTTAGCCACATTTTCATAATTAGTGCAAATTGTAACTGCAAATGCAACAGAGTTTTTGCAAATGACAGGCCGTATAATTCATTTAATTACGTGACCAAGTTTTGCATTTTTTTTTAAAGGATTTTTCAAGTACAGACGGTAGTTAGCATAACTACATAAATTAAATAATTTATGCTAGAAATAAATAGTTAAATATTTCATATGTTCTGAATTCTGACGAACCTGAATTTAATTCTTTCTAAAATTAGATTAAAGTTGTAACACACTTATCCGAATTTTCTCAACTTTTTAGTTTATACAATATCCTAAAATTTGTCACAAATTTTGTTATTTTTTAAATGTTTATTTATAAGAATGGAATGATAATAAAGCCAATCCGATTTACCTTTAATTTTTCATTCAAAATACAAACGTATCAACATGCTAATCTATATAGATTTACACTTCAACCTAGCAACATTATGCAAATAATTTATAATCATCAACGTTAACACACATAACAATGCAATAGACAAATTAAGCGATTAATATGCATTAATATAGCAGAGAGATTAAATACCTACAATGAACTAAATTTCAATCTGAAAGCCAATAATAATAATAATATTATTAAGAGAAATGATTCGCTCTCAAGTTAATTCAACACATAATTGTGGCGCTGCAATGCGTTCTATTCAATAATTCATATAAATGTACATTTACTTAATCATTTATTCAGCATTTATGACGAAATAAAAGCCACACGATATTCAGCAAATAAAACTCAATTTTCATATGCAAAGTTCACACAAAATTTTTAGCATACCAACCAGATCCAGACTCAGACCAAAATCAATCAAATTATAAGCGCTGAATTGAAATGTTGGAAAAAAACCGTAGCTCTTTCTAATGCAAATTTTCCCGTGGCATCGTTTAGAATAGAGCCATAAACCGCGAAGGAGAAAAGAATTGAACTCAAACAATAGCGCTTCAATAAAGTAACAATGGAACTACGAAAAATAAATGTGATTTAGGGAGAGAGATAACTATAAGATACCCTGTTTGCATTGCAAAAGTCGAGACTAACAAAAGCAAACACCTATAAAATAAACAAAAAAGTTGACAATTTGGCGGCTAAAAAACTAAGAGATATGCTATACCCTATACTCAGTCGTCTGCAGCTTGATATAACAAAACAGTCTGCCGGTGGGTAGCATATGACTATGAGATACCCTCTAGTCAGCTCAACAGTCTAAGTTTGTTTTGAAAAAAGCTGTTTTTTGAGGCTAACACAAGTAATTTTAAAAACAACAAAAATCGACATCTAAAAAAATTCGAAGCTTTTTTTATTAAGAGAGTAAACAGCAAAGAGATACCCTTTATTTATGCTTGGGTTTTAGTAACTAAAAAATACCCTAAATTAATTTTAGCTACAAAAGCAAACAACAGAAAATTTCAATACTTTGAAAGTTCTACCTAAACTATTGCATAATATAAATCCCTTTTGATTTATATAATACAGGGTAATGAAACCGCAAGTAGTGTAGAATTTCCAAATTTACACTCTTCATCTCTCTCTATCTCTGGCAAACGATTAGAGCAAATGCAAAAGTGTTGCACAAACACATGCAAATTGGCCAATTGCGAATGTGGCCAAAGTTGATTGCCAACAACAGACAAGTGGCAAGCAAAGAGTTGCACACATAATCATCAGAGACTACTTTGAATCAGTGATGCATCAATGCATTTTGGGTTAACAACATCTAAACAGGACTCAAAGGACTCTTTGCGCTGTTAAACGCTTGAAATGAAAAGCCAACAATTCTGGCTTTTAAAAGAGATTTAGAAAGCGCAATACAGTAAATATGTACAGAAGTAAAAAAGTTTCTTAATTACATGGCTGAGTGTTTAAATACTTTAATTTCTTAATTAACTTAATTAACTTGATTAACCAAATTCAATCTAAATTCGATACGCAAGCCATGCACATTGAAATTAATGAGCAACAGCTTGATATCTCAGAGTCCTTGAGGCACTTGTTTAATTACATTTTTTTGGGAGGTGGCAGGTCAAGTGTAGAATTGGTAACTGTCCCATTCAAAAAGTCAAAGACAACACATTGTGCCCCAGGGACAATTTGACAAAGTATGTTCCAAAAAAAAAACACGCCCAAAACACAAACACACAAAAACAATAAATTCCAATGAGAAGGAGCATAGGAGTAAGGAAGAAAAATCAGATGGCGAAAGGATAAAACTTTAGAAAGTTTTATTTCAGCTAAAGGCTTTTGAATAATTTAGCATGATGCATAGATGAAGATATGTTGTTGCTGTTGTGTATATATCAAGGTCCTTCCTAGCTCAAAAGATACTTTTTTTTTTTTTTTTTTTGGTACGTGCGACTAAGTAGCTAACGAAAGATTTAATGCGGTCATAAACTAAGGTTAAGTGGCAAATTTACAGTCAGTCAGGCCACAAAATGTTCAAGAAACGAGAAACCACAAAAGGATAACAAAAACTAAAAGCAACTGAAGAGTATGGTAACTATATATACAGATAGATATGTTGTACAAATCAGCAAGGCGCAACTTGAGTCCTGTGTCCTGTGTCTAATCAAAATGAAAACACGCCCACATGGGACCACAATCAGGATACTCTGATAGTGTTTTTCTGATTTTATTTGCACTTTTCTATATATATATTGTACATTTGTGTGTGTTTTGTAATGTTGCACCATTTGTCAAGTGCGGCTAAAGTTAAAATCCTTTTTGTGCAAACATTTTGCCGAAAATTCTCCCCTCAAATTGTAACTGAATATGAGCCTAATACGCAATGAGCTCACACAATTGCAAGCCATGCGATTAAGATCCACAAAATCCTAGCCAAAATAAAAATATAACCAGCAAAACACAAACAAAACACAAATCCCATAAAATGTTGTGTCTACTTTTGTGTGTGTGTGTTGTGAGTGTGCGTGTGTGTGTGTGTATGTGTGTGGGTGTCTTAGTATGCGGGTGTTAGTTTATTTATGACCTGATGTGCGTCTGTTTAAACTGTAGGCGTCTACAGCAAACTGTCGACGATGTTGTTGTTACATGCGTAGTATATACCCCTTTTTGCATTAATATTGCAAAAAGGGTATAATCAACGTAAGCCTAGATGAAGCTACAATTGAATTATAAAAAAATATAACATTTTAATTAACTAAATAAATAAAAAAATTTAATTAAATAAAATTTTAGTCAATGAAATTTTTGACATTAATTAAAAATAAAAAAAATACAATAAAAAAAAAAATTTTAATTAAATAAAATTTTGACATTAAAAAAAAGAGACTTAACACAAACAATCTGTATATTAAAAATTTAGAACATACTTCCCATCTCATAAAAAATAAATACAAGATTTTGGTCAGAATGAAGAGCTAAATTTTGATAGATTTAGATTTGGTTTGTCTATTCTTTTTTTTTTTTTTTCCATTTTACAAAAATTTCTTAGATTTCAAATTAATAAATTTAATAATATTAGCCTATTGTATTAAAAAACTTTCATAGAAACAATTGAACCAAACATAAAATTTTTAAAATTAAATTTTTTTTTTTTTAACAAATATTTTGATGCATTTGTAAAGTTTTTTTTATGCTCTATTTAAATTTTAACCAGAGTAGCCCAGTTCATTTGCACTTCTGCACTTTTGTCATTGTCTCTGTAAAGGCTTGCTTATAAGCAAGCTGAAATACCACAAAAATTAGCATATTCCATTTTTTCGTCGACCGAACAACTGCGTCAAGCACTTTCCATTGTCTATTTTCGTCGACCGAAACGTTGCAACAACAATTTCACATGCTTCGTTTATATAATTGTGTTTGCACATCATTTAGGCGTTCCTGATTTTTTTTTATAAATGTAGCTTTGTTTCAAACACTTACAGGGTATCAGGATAACCGACTTAATCACTTCAACTGTCATTGTTATTATTGTGCATGTTGTTGCTGCTGGGATTTCACTTGTCGGCTTCATTTCACACAGCCTCCTGGCTGTCCCCAGCACGAAATCCATTTAGCACTCCATGTACATCATGTGGATGTCTGAGAACGTCCCAAATGTAACACGAGCAACTTGTCATACATATGTATGTATGTACAATGAGTATAGTATGTGGGAATGTGTATATATTTGTATGACATGGTGGCTCAAGTGGCTACCGAAGCACATCAGTCGCAACTTTGCTCCTTAAGTTAAGGGTTGAAGGAGCTCTGGTGGGTGGCCCAGTATGGGCTTGGAGCGGGTGGAGACGTGTGGCGAGTAATATGGCATGAAAAGTATTTCACGCTGACGCTTTGGTTTAACGTCAACAATTGACGTTAAGCGCGAACTTGTGCGTACTTCTTTGGAAAGTGCCAACGAAAATGAGGAGCAAAAGTTAAGAAATTGTGGGCCAAGATTGGGTGGCAGGGGCACATTATGGCATTGTGTGGCACAAATACACCCACACACACATATGTATGTAATTGTGTGCGTTGCCTTGACTTTACGTTTCCACAGAACCCAAAATGTCAGAGACAGAGACCAGGTCGGTCGTCTTATGTATTATATTTTACTCGCATTTTTATGGCATTCGATGTGCGCTTTATGCGAGCTCTGATAAACCTCTCCAACGGACTTTATGGCTTTAAGGTGACATTTTGTAAGAGTTGTACAAATTTTATTGCCCATATATATATAGGAAGATCACACTAGAGTTGAAGTAATGAGCATATTAATATCGACAGTTTCATGGCAAATATTTAAAAATAAATTTGTAGATTTGTTTTTGCGAGAATAAACATAAATCCAAATTGTAGTTATTTATATTTGATATTTTAAGCTCGTTTTTGTCATTTTAAACACTCTGACCAAATGACACGGCAATTAGATGCTGTCACCAAATTAGTTTTGGCCGCATCAACTTAAATAGACTGACACTTTTGGTACGCGAAGCTAATTAAAAAGTTTTGTCAACCTTTCGCCTTTCCACCTGCCACGTGCGCTTTCCCTACTTGACAATTCAATTTGCGCTCGAGCTGTAATTAATCTTATTTACACTGTAAAGGCAACAACCACAATTTAGACGACCACAGCGCAAATGCCGAACGGGAGGCCAAACCACATGCCTGTCCCCACATGCCTGTCGTACATCTTTATTTTTACTGTGCTGACATGCATAATAAATGCACCTACAAATGTGCAACGTGTCGTATGCGCAACCAAAAACTGGGGACTTTGCCAGCCCCAAAAAAAAACCCAAGCCCCCCCGCGCTCCACTTCATCGCCATCCAACTAGCTGGCAATCTCAGGTATTCAGGCGCGAAACGAAAATGCAAAAATTAATATTCCGCCAGGAGCTGCTGGCTGCGTGTTTGTAGTATGCCACAAGCTGCCTAGAGATGAGCGAAAAAACAAGGGAATAAATTTTGTAGTTCAGAAAGAAGTATACGAATTGGGAATATACCCTAAAAGAAGTTCTAAAGTAGCCTTAAAATAGAAACAAAAGAATGCTCTAGAAAAGAATACATATATAGAAAAAACATTGCGCTAAGTTCT
Organism: Hirtodrosophila alboralis; assembly: GCA_035043045.1. Lineage (NCBI taxonomy): Eukaryota > Metazoa > Arthropoda > Insecta > Diptera > Drosophilidae > Hirtodrosophila > Hirtodrosophila alboralis. The sequence continues at coordinate 96,078 of JAWNNH010000761.1, read as the reverse complement.
AAGAAAAATATATCAAATATTGGAATGAAGTACAAGAACTCAGTACTCTAAGTTTACAAGGAGACACTCTATAGTTGAGAGGTCCAATCAATGTGTACAAACAAAATTTTATATACATGTACATAAATAAATTAACAAATAAGCTTAAGGACAGCAAAAAGTCCATAAAAAGTCAAATTGCGACCAACTTTGTGCTCTCAAAACATTTATTTCAATAAAATAAATTTCTTGTATAGTTTTTCGTTGAGATGCCGAAAAATCTTAAATAACAATAAATAGCTTTACCAACTGTAACTACAGTTAAAAAAAAACCTTTAAAACATTCAAAACTTTAAAGGACACAACTGATTTAGCTACGACATGGCTGCAACCTCGAATATCCTTGCAAATTAAGTGAACTGTCAATTTTCTGCAGCTACGTGACCAGTAATAATGCAATTCTATGTATTTATATTTTAACAAACACTGATTGAATTGTCTTGATTATTATTATGATTATTTTTTTTTTTTTGCCGCAGGATGCTGCCATTTGTGTCAAGTTTCATTTGGAACGCGAGAAAAATCCGCATAAATTCAACAGCCGCATGAAGAACAAACTTTGGTATTTTGAATATGCAACGTCAGAAACATTTGCCGCATCCTGTAAAAATCTTCATGAAAACATTGAGATTGTGGTAAGTGTCCAATTGAGTTTTTTTTTTTTCAAGTAGCTTGTATATACACAACAACAACAACTTCAATTTATTTTTGTTCATTTTCCAGTGCGATGGCGTTGCCTTGGATTTGGCCAATGGGCCGCATTTGCAGGGCGTAGCACTGCTCAATATACCCTATACACATGGTGGCTCCAACTTGTGGGGTGAACACTTATCCCAGAAGCGTATACGCAAGAGTGCAGGGCCCTTTGGCAAGAGTAAGAAGCTTAAATCCAGCGATAAAGAGTTTTCAGCCACCAGCTTTAATTCTGTGGATCTGTCAGTAGCTATACAGGGTGAGTGTTGATTCTAAAGGATAAGAAAAACAGTTTAAATAAACAATAAAAACCACAACAGATTTTGGTGATCGTCTGATTGAGGTGATTGGCTTGGAGAATTGCCTGCATATGGGACAAGTGCGTACAGGATTACGCGCTTCCGGACGCCGTTTGGCGCAGTGCAGCGAGGTTATTATAAAAACCAAGAAAACATTTCCAATGCAAATCGATGGTGAGCCTTGGATGCAAATGCCATGCACGGTGAGTAAGGCGAAGTATAAATTAAGTAAGGATATATTAAGTATATATATAGTATACCGAAGCCTCCAAGATTTCGAAAAATCATAACTTTGTCAAAACTCAGTCGATTTTCATGCGGAATGTCGTTTTGAGCATGGTTTGCGCTTTAGATTGTTTTTTTATTTAAATCTGAAAATAAATTTTTTTTGGCATTTTTTATGTTTTTTAACAGATTTCTAATTTTATAGACACGGCTGCCTCCTAAACTTCTTACACCCATAGCTTTGTCAAAACTAAATCAATTTTTATTCGGAATGATTTTTTGAATACTATGATTGCGCTATAGAACAATTTAATCAATCAATTATAATCCGGAGTTTTTTAATACTATGATTGCGCTATAAAATAATTTTTAGTTTTATATTTGAAAAAAAAAAAAGTTACTTATATTTTTTGGCCATTTTTCCTAAATATTTTAGAGAAAAAATGTTACTTCCAATGTATTCCGATCAATATAACACAGAATTTTGGTTTATTTACTTTTTTAACTTTTTTAAAATTCTTTATTAATTTACTGTCTTCTCTTTTAAATGTATTTCAGATCAAAGTAACGCACAAAAATCAAGTTCCTATGCTGATGGCGCCACGCTCTGAGAAAGGACGAGGATTTTTCAATATGCTCTGCAGCTGATTCAGGCGCAGCGCATCGACGGACTTCATAGGCCGACGACAGGCCGATGAATCCGCCGATGAGCTGGAGGATAATTTTCGTATAGTAACTAGAAGCACCACCGTCCATAACTTACCTTAGCAAGCGTAAATAGCTTTAAAAAATTGTTTATCCACAGGCTTGCATTTGGTTTTGATTCGTTAGGAATATATATATGTGTATTTAACAAATATATATATACATACATGCATATATACGGATTAGTTATGTATATATGTGAGCAGTGAGTTGCAGAGCTTTACAATAATTTTAATATTTTGATGTAGTATCATAAAAAAAACTTACTTATATGCATTCCAGGCGGTTCCGTGTGCTGTATATGTATATTTGTAAATATGCATGCTGATATGATAAGTTGAAAATTAGGAATTAAATAAAAATTATAAATCTCAGAGTTATATGTGCGCATCAGTTTTAACCATGTGAAAGCTTTAGATGTACTGTAAAAACAAAACAAAGGTACATGTATTTATTAGAAATGATAAGAAACCAAACACACAGAAATACACACACTTAATGAAAACTTGTCCAATAATGCAACTAAAATGAGACCAAACATTGTAGTGCGAATTTTAAAAAAATAATATAAATATACATATACACATATTTACAATTAAATCCGTCGTAATTAGTGCGTGTTGAATGCTGTGTGATATCACATTAATTTTATTTCATTTTCTGTCATTTTATAAAAATCAAATTCTAACTTCTTTTTTATAATTTGTCTTCAAATTGAAACATATCATTGACTAAATTGGAATATACAAGTATTTATAAAATTATGTTGCATTTGTTAAAAGTTTCAACACACAGCATCATACAAAATTATAAAGAAATATATATATATATATAAATATATTAAAGGTATATTATGCTATTTATTTATTATATGTATATTGTATATAGAACAATGTAATTTGATATATATAAAATATCAATGAAATGGTGCAGCTTTAAATGAATTTTGATAAAAAAAAAAATAATACATATAATGAGGATACAAAGAACGAAGAACAAATGCTATAACTATATTATAAGCGAGACATGTATATTTGATATAGTCATATATGTATATGTATAATGTATATAGGGGGTACTTGTCAGGAAAATACTCAAAAACCAATATACAACAAATGTATACACAAATATATTAATTAATATTATTTATTTGGTTCCCAAGTTGGAACCAAAGCCAAAAAACTACATACACCAAAGAAACTAGAATCGAATTAATTTTCTGAAACGAATCTTCGAAACTATAGTGTAAGTACTATTAGACTCTTGTGAGATTGTATATATACAAAAACTATATAAAGCATGAAAATATATATACTATAATATAAATTAATTAATCATTAACTAAGGAGCATAGATCGTAGATTATATTGGAGATGGGGTTAAGCTCCATAAAGCTTGGAACATAAGGTTTTTTAGATTAACTCGTGTAATTTATAAAATAGACTCTAATTAACTGATATTAATCAAGCATTCCTTGCAAACATATATAGTATAGTGTAAGCTAAAAGAAACCATATACTATAAAATACAGATATTCAATATATATACACAAAGTACCTATCTAACCTATAATATATATAAAGGCATGATTAAAACAATTTTAAAATTTAAATTTTTGTATCACATATTATACTGTTTTTCCAGCCCTTATTTAAATTTGTATATCAAAGATATAAAATATATAAGTACGAATTAGATATATATATTTAAAATATTAAAAATTGGCATACTTACTTTTATGTAATTGAAAAAGCTAAATATGTTGCTGAATTTGACAGAACTTTTTAATTTCTGAAAACTTGAAAACTTACAAATTCAAATATTAAATATGTTCTAAAATAAAAAAAAAAACATCAGTTGATATATGTTTATAAACAAATGCCAAAATAATAGTTGTCCTCACTTTAAACATACAATAAACGTAAATATATATTTACTCTCTAAATGTATGTGTACAGTTGTATAACAAATACATATTTTTTTCGATTTACCATGCAAGCAAATGTGTACACAAAATCAAAACAAAAAAAAACATATATAAATCAATTTAATTTCTTGCAAAATAACATTTTTCAATGCAACTCCTTACGCCCACAGAACTGTATTCGTACTAACTTGTGTCTTGGCGTCGGGATGCAAATGCCACACAGTAGCCAGTTAACATTAATTATAAATGAACAAACTTACTATTAGGAACAATAAATAAGCAAACTAAGCAAAACAAAACAAAACATAATAATAAATTACAATTTATACAAGTAGATCAAGGACTACATATGTACAGTGTAAGTAAGAAAATATATAACTACAGACTAAATTGTATTTATTTACATAAAACTAGTTAAAGCTAATACACTTCAATTTAGCAAAAATATACTATTTAATCGAATTAGACAAATTATATTATAATAAATAAATGAACTAACTAACCCAAAAAATATATATAAAAGAAACGCATACTTAAAAAGTGAATGCTTTTAGAAACCAATTGCTTTTTGCATGTATGTACAGATATATTAGATGTATATAATTTAGTTTAATATAAATATCTCAACAGAGGTCATAAATATGTATAGAGTACATATATACATATAAATACATTTTTGTCATAGTTCTATCAATGCAAATTCATATATGTGCCATTAAATGTAGCTTCAAGTGCTAAATATATTATATTAATTAGGTAAATCCTATTTAGTTTCAAACATGATTCGCTTTTAATGGTTTGCAAAAAATAAATACACATACACGCGGCGTAGTATTATTATAAACAATATAAATTGAGTTTTCACTTGTGCCAATGCTCTTCAAAAAAAATATTTAGTAATAACTACAATATAACAAAATGTGTAGTAAATGTATAGGTCAAGCCATATATATTATATAGTATTAAGATTCATAAACATTTATGTAAACCACGCCTGTAATCAGTGTTTAAAACAACCAAATAATAAATACAATCTATCTATATAGATGTTATAAATAAATTCGTTTAGTTTTATAAGGTATTTAAGCCGTAGGCATTTGATAAATTCAATTTAACATGTGGACCGTATAAACTAATAAAGGTAAGTAAATGATTTTTACTTTCTTTGCCAAATTGTGCCAAGATTTCGGCAGTACGGCAAGGATGCAATGCCATATAAGGACGAAACAGCACAGGATGTTCCATTTGTGTAAGCATTTGGTAAAGGTCACTGCGCGGTGCTTCAGGCATAAAGACTTTCCAAGTGGCCTCCAAATCCAAAAGGCTGCCATCTGTAAAATGATGTTTAGTTAGTTATGTGAGGCATATTATTTAAGATACAAAAATACCTGATCTGTGCGCTTGAAAGTACAGCATTGGCACTTGATAGGATACACTATATACTATATGATATTCCACATTTATCAGTTCTTCGTTTGCTTTACATTTGATCTTTTGTGTGTACTTGAGAAAACTGTTGGGCTCCTGGTCGTCCTAAACATAAAAAACTTAGTACGATTTAAAAAAAAAAAATTATATTTTATTTACCTTTTCATAGAAAATCCAGTTATCGTCCAATTCCTGTGACTTATGCAGAAACTGTTTAGCCTGGCTAACAAACTCTGGCCATGATAGTGTTGTTGTGTTGTTCATGTTGTGCTGTACAATAAAATAATTTAAAAGAACTTGAAATGTGCACAGTGTAAAACACTTATTTACATACTTTAGGTTAATACAAACATCATACTCTTTGCTTTGCATAAAAAGCACATATATATGCCATATATATTTGATACGTAATCGAAACAGTTGAAATTTTAAAGCTCCTCAACTTGAATGCTTAAGATAACACATAATTAACTTTACTACAAAGCAGCTCAGTAAAATAGAATGCCATTTGTTTTTTTTTTTAAACTTATGATTAAATGCCTCCCTCCATTAAGAGTTACGTTTCTCGCCATCCAGTGCGGTCACCTGAATGTTTTCATTACGTCGCACTTGCACCACGGTAACTGTGCCAGCCTTGTCATCAAACTTGCAGGTGACAGTGACCTCGCTTAGTTGAAAAGTGAAAATTTGTGAGCCATATTTTGTGCGCAGATATACGGAACGGGGATCCGCCTCTAATATATCTACAATGCATTGTTTGTGCACCTGCAGCTCCAGCAATTGAGCCTCTGCATGCTCATTAAAGATAACACTCAGCCTATGACCGGCCACCACCCAATTGGGTACACGCACAGCGCTGGGCAAGGGTGGTGGCGGTAAGGGCTGAATCTCATCCGCATTTAGATTACTAGCTGTATAGCCAGCGGCGCCATATAATTCCAAATCGGATTCTTCACCATCTGGCTCCTGGCGTGAATCATAAAAGTCAGCACTGTTTTCATTTGGAATAACAGAAGAGCGAGCTAAATGTAGACAAAGAATGTATAAATAAAGGCTTTAAATTTTGGCGTGTTTACGAACATACCTGGATCAACGCTTAAAACTGGCGCATCATAATAGGGTATATAGGGCTTTATATCCAACACAGGCGTGCCATCTACCATATCAGTGCCATAGAAGCTTAATGTGGAGCCTTCGATCTTCTCTATTTCCACCAACGACAGCCCAATGGGACAGGGTCGATGTGGTGAACGCGTGGAGAAAACGCCAACACGTTCACCACCCAAACGTGGTGGTGCTACTTTAGCCTTAGGATGCGCATTGTTGCGATGGAAATGATAGATGAGCCACATGTGTGAGAAGTCTGCCAGGCCCTCCAGCGAGTGCTCCGGATTGGTAAATATGCCATCGTTTAACTGAATAATACTACGAAGTCGACTGCCCACGCTCGATTGACGCGGCACGGCGCGCTTCTCTGGGAAGGCGGTGCGTATAACGCCAATGTGTTTAAAATGAGCCACATCATCGCAACCGTTTACATTGTTATCATTGTTGGTTGCCTAGAGTTAGATGACATTAATATAGATTTCAAACATTTCAACTTACCTGCAACGCACCTGCAGCAGCACCGTTTCCAGTTTGTCCTTGCCCTTGGGATTTTTGCTGGCGCAGCCTTCACAGCGAAAGTCCTGCAGCAGCCGGTTTATTGTTTCAATGTCCTTGCGCTGCACATGCTGCAAGTTGCGCACTTGCTGTCTGCACATGTAATCGAATTCAAGGTACATAAATAACTTTGAACTTGAACTTGAGCAACATGAAGGTTTTTTTTTTATTGTACCTCAAGTTGTTAATCTCGTTCCGCGCAATTGTCAATTGATTTTTCAAGTCATCCTCATGCATGTTCGCAATGCAGCACCAACAAACCGATTATATATTTAATAAAACTCCTTAACATACGCTTAATATTAATAATGTTTGTTTTTTTTAATATCGTATATTTACCTTTTACTTTTTATAGTGCCATTCGCGTTAAGGCAAATGAAGTTCACAATTGCCATTCGCCCAAGAACTAATCGATAGACTTTACGTTATCGCTCGATATAGCGATAGCCCTAGCCATCCCTGGTCAAGAATGACTTTATAAATTTCATCTTTGAGGCAAAACCAAAAACCAAGCACACTTCGAGTTGTACAATTTGCAATTAAACGAAAAAAGTAAGTATATTTAACAAAATTTTACGAAATTATTTGTTTAAACGTTTGGCTCTAATTGGAATTGCAGTAAAATCAACAAACGTACAAAATGTCTCGAGGAAGTTCTGCCGGTTTTGATAGACATATTACAATCTTCTCGCCTGAGGGACGCCTGTATCAAGTGGGTAAGTTTTCCGGCAAATATAGAAAATAGAATGAAGAATTTATATTTTAATTTTAATTACTTTAATTTTATTTATTAGAATATGCATTTAAGGCCATTACTCAGGAGAACATCACTACTGTGGCACTGAAAAGCGGCGACGTTGCAGTTGTGGCCACCCAGAAGAAAGTGACGGAGAAAAATATTGTGCCCGACTCTGTGACACATTTGTTTGGCATTACCAAATATATTGGTTGCGCCATGACCGGTCGCATTGGTAAGTTTTGCAAATATATTTATTTATATATTCGTAATACATTTTATCATTTCCATAGCGGACTCACGTTCGCAGGTGCAAAAGGCACGCTACGAGGCAGCCAACTATAAGTACAAGTACGGCTACGAGATGCCCGTGGATGTGCTCTGTCGACGCATGGCCGACATTAATCAGGTGTACACCCAAAATGCTGAAATGCGTCCACTCGGTTGCAGCATGGTGTTAATCTCATATGACGATGAGTTGGGACCAAGTGTCTACAAGACCGATCCGGCGGGCTATTATTGCGGCTTTAAAGCCTGCTCTGTGGGCGCCAAGACGCTCGAAGCCAATAGTTATTTGGAAAAGAAGTATAAGAACAATTTATCCGAGGAGAAGGTCATTCAATTGGCCATTACCTGTTTGTCCACTGTGTTGGCTGTTGATTTTAAGCCCAATGGCATTGAAATTGGCGTTGTAAGCAAGTCAGATCGTCCGTTCCGCATGCTCGACGAGAAGGAGATCGAGGAACATTTGACTAAAATTGCTGAAAAGGATTAGGACGCCTAGCGTGCAAGCCATAGATGTAATTTCAAATATTTTATACAACCTTTAAATGGATTTGTGGAAAACAAAACAAAAACTGTATTTTTTATTTCTTATTTACAATTAATAGCTTGTAAGTTGTATACAAAATTATTTTTCTTGCTTTTTGTGCACTTTGCCGCCATAGCGGATTACATAGGCATTGACATCGAATTTACGTTTGCAGCCTTGATAGTTCATATAACGTATTTTGCCAAATATGGCACGCTCCTTCCAGCCTTGGTCATGGACACCACCGATGGACCACATGCAGCCGACATAGCCATTGGGATCGCGTCCATCCAGACTGTACTTGTCATTTAGCAATATGCTGTATTCGAGTGCCTGTTCCGGCGTTGCCGTCCATTCAAGTATCTTTTTAGCCCAATACATGCGTAGAAATCCATGCATTTTGCCTTCCTTCACCAACTGCAGCTGCGCCGAGTTCCATAGGTCATCATAGGTGCGTGAATGTTCCAATTCCTCAAGCGTATAGCATGGACTACGCTTATCCTTGCGATGGGCATCCAGTGATTGATAAGCCCAATCGTGAAGACCCTTTAAGCTATCGTAGTTCTCATTGTAGTAGCAATAGTTGTCTGCCAGCTCACGACGTACAATGACCTCTTCGCAAAAGGCAGCCGCCGATGCCTTGTGCTGTGCACTAAAACGTTGCACTTCCAGCACACAACGTTGCGCTGATATTTGGCCAAAATGCAGCCAAGGAGAAAGACCTGATATTGCATTAGCTGTGGGATCATTACGTTTCTCATTAAACAAACGCAAGCGACGCGTACAAAACTCGTACAATTGACGGCTGGCAGCTGTGTAGCCGGGTTTGGCCCATTCCACCTCATCCACGCTCATGTCGCAGGTCAGCATCGCCTGTGCGGCAGCCCAGTCGACGGGTTTACATTTTGTTGCCTTGTCATGCGGATGTTTAATAACAGGCGGAAATTCGCTTAAAAATTCGCTCAACTTTGAGTTAATTTTGTTGCGTATGGTACGAGCTGCATATTCCTGCTTCTCAGATGTCACCCAAAGCGGCACAATATTGTGAGCATCGACCTGTGTCAGCGGCACATCGTTTGGCAAAGCCTTGACAACATCCGTGACCCATTGACGCGGCACCCTCAAAGGCGCAAAGTCGCAAACCACGGCGCCTATATCCTCAGCAATAACAAATTGCGGCAAACGCTCTACAGCTGGACCCAGCAGCAGCTGAAAGGATATGTTTAACTCGCGGCATTGCTGCTCCACTTCCTGCAGTCCACCCAGCATAAATTTGTAATGTCTCAGCGTAGCATTAAGAAACTTTGGCACCAGACAAAAGACCACCGTCAAGGGTAGATCAAGCTTGAGTGCCAAACGCTGCGCATATAAGAGCGCCCAATTGTCCTGGACGCGTGCATCCCTTGACATCCAATAGACAATGCCGCCCTTGCAATGCTCCTTGACATCGCTCACTGTGCTCAGGACACGCACACGCTTCTTTTTAAAGGCAAATTCATGTATATCAGCTGCTGCAAAAATGCGTTGCTCTTGCATGTGTATTATGAATTGTTCAAAGTTATTGTAGCTTGGCTTGGATTGTTTGGGTGACGCTGTGGAAACAGTTGCAACAGACTCTTCATCGCTGCTGCTGCTAGTTTTGTTCTTTTTTAGCTTTTTTGCGGCAACTTTACTTGTACCGCTCGTTTTGGTGCGTTTCATGTTTAAACTGAAAACAAAACATATTAAAATAAATGTTAAATCAATGCTAAACAAACATACATTCCAAATAATATACGACAACCGCCAAACACAATAGGATTTCTGAACGCAGACCTTACCATCAGCATTTCAGTTTTTTAATAGATTACTAGCTAAATACAATTTGGTCACACTTTTTATGGCAATGCTAATAAAAGTATCGATATGTATTTGTTTACTGCAGCGGTTATTTCCGAGTCTTTTAAAAATAATTAAAATTTAAGTTAAAATTACAATAAAAATCTTCTTCGCTACGCAATTTATATAATATTTTACTAACAAAACGCGAAATACTTTATAAATGCCTAACGCCGTGTTAATATTATTATAACGTAGCTTAAGCGATCACTTACTTGAATTAAAAGCTAAATAAATAAATTCCAGTTGTTTTTAATGATTTATATATTTACTCAACTGCATACAGGTTTTTTAAATAACTCTCTTGATATACAGATATATTCTTCTTCTCCATACATATAAATTGTACCATTTAGCAAGTGTTTCAGTTAGCTTTTATACGCGCAACTTTCCCATGATTCTGCTCATATTTTGTTTGTTTTGGAAATACGTTTTACATTACATTCGGAATTTGTTTATAATTTATATAATAAATGTTTAAACGTGTATATACAGCTAAGGAATTTTGGTAGTCAGTTAATTAAAATATATATAAAATATTGAATTTGTTTTAAAATATGCAATTATACTTATTTTTTTAAAAATAAATCTATCGAGTTTTATGCTACAATTATTTTTTAAGACGGCAAAGCGAAAAATTACAAAACAATAAACAAAATTATCACAAACAATAACAGCACACATAGTATAAGAATGGCGGCCCACTGACGCTTATCTGGGGAAAAACATAAATAAATATTAATAAATTTAAATATATTTAGTAATATACTCTTACCATTATTCATGTGTAAAACTTTGGCAACTTTCTTCATTGTTGTATCCAGTTTGGATTCGGTTGTATCAAACTCATTTCCAAAATCATCCAACATGACCGCCTGCTCATCCAACTCGACGCCAATTTGGCGCGAAACAGTCTTAAGAGTGCCAATGGAATCACTTATCATATCCAGCTGCTCATCCTGACCCTGTATCATGCGCTGTTGTATGGACACCGTTTCGCCCACATATCGATGACCTGGACTATCCAAACCGTTGCCCTGACCTCCATAATGACTGGGACTATCAATATCCAGGGCATTCTCTAGCTTAGAGTATTTGGTGCCACTGTGTCGCGTTGCGGCTGCTGCTGCCGCTGCTGCAGACATGGTGCCAGCTATAGTATTGGCTACTGACTGTGTGTTGGGACAATCCACCAGATAGGTGCGATCGTTGTGCGAATGATATTCGTTGTTTTGGTTATGATTATTCCTCTCGTTCTCGAGCAGTGGCTGGTGTGCGGTTATATCTCTGTCCCTGTTCCGATTCAGGCTCATTTTATCCTTCATCTGTTTGACCTCATCGCGTGTGTTGTCGATGAAATGACGCCTGCTAGAAAGTTCACGATTATCTATGCGAAATTTCGTAGGGTTCTTTTCTACAATGCGTGTTAATATAGAGAGAGTTAAGGGGATGCCAGATATAAAGGTGTATTTAAAATAAATTTTTAAAATTTTAAGTGCGTTCAACACAACATGTTCGTGGTGTCGAAAACTTAATAAAAGTATTACGTATATACTACTAGAATTATCTAGTAATATGAAATGTGTATGAAATTGAATTGATTTTTCGCACACATTTCATATAGAATTGATTTGTGTTAAAAGGATATTGATAGTGTCCTCCAGATCCTCCAAGTCCCATTCAATGCTGCGCAACGAATTACGCAGCTCCGTTGTGGTCCATTCAACCTCGGCGCCGCCGTTTTCACCCAATTCACGCCAACGCAGATAGAGTCCGCGTGTTTTGTTCAGTGCCTTAAAAACCTCACTGCAAAGATACAAAGGGGTGGTAGGGGAAGAGATACAGGGTTGCATCAGAATTTATTTATTGTTGCAATTGCAATAATGTGCATACTCCTTGACAACAAAAAATGGATCCTCCAGAGACATGACCCCACGCTCTGTCACGTATCTCTCTACTTGCGTTGAAATGGAATTTTTACTGGTTTTTCGAAACGGTAACGTTTAGCGCACTTGACTTTTATATTCATGGATTTTTTCGCCTTTTTGCTCCTTCTGCTTTTTACACACTTATATTGAGCGTGTGAGCGCAACAACCCCACCACAACTTTGGGGGTGCGTAAATAATGCAAGTTAAAAAATATATAAGATACTATATGCGCGTTTCTTTTAGTTTTGTTATATCTCAATGCCAGAAGAAATAATAGTTTTTTGTATTTAGCATAAAATTCAGTATTAACTTGATCTAATCTACAGTTATTTTTTATTGGAAGTTTAGTTTTTTTTAACAGCGCTTTTATTGATTATTGCACTTGGCCGTCTTATCTTTATTGTGCAGGGGGGGTTACTATAGACCGCGTTCGCGGCCAGGCTATTGCGATAGCCAAATGTAAACTGACGTTATTTGGCGCTCAGGAGCGTGAATGGAGTCTAAAGGTGAAGGCATTTGTTTATGCCGCTCCAGCGTCTGCGCAGTATTTAAAAACCCCTGAGCGACAGACAACAAAATAGCAGTAGCTCACAGTAAACAAAAATTGTATATTTATAAATATAAATTTAATAATATTAATTAAAAATTTAAATCAAAACAGCAACATTTCTTTTTCTTTGAAAAATTGCATTTTGCGCCATAACAAAATTGTAATCCCAGCTGCGTGCTCTCACTCTCTCTTTCTCTGAGCGCAGCGACCTGCTTGTTGTTTTTGTTTTGCTATCTGGTCATATTACAACTGCTGCTGGGCCTATTAAGCCTAAATAAACTCACCTGCTGCACGTTGCCACCTCATTTAGCAGATCCTTATGCACAAACAGTCTGTTTTAAACAAATGAATTGTCTTTTTAGCCTATATTTATCACTTTTTTAAGTTTCAGCTGTGCTCTAGCGTTTTGTTGTGGCTCACCTTTTATGAGTAACGTTAACGCAAAAATGACAACATAACGCTACGTAACGCAAACGAACAACGTAAAGATAAGAAAAATGTTTGTGGTATTTTAACAGTTAAATACTCTGGTCACACAGTTAGTTTGTCCGTTGATTTGTTTTTATTGCCAGCGTTTGAAAACTGCTTCAAAAGAAAAAATATAATATTAAAACAAAAATAAATTAATTAAAAATGCTACAAAATGATGCAGTGCGCACTCTACAGTACGACAGCGAAATACGTGTAGCTCAAAGCAATAACAGCGAACCCAGAGGTAAAACGATTTATTACCTTAATAGTGTGAAATTCAAATAATATTGGCATGAATCATTTCAAGTGTTTAATGTTTTTTTTTATATATTTTACTTTACTAGCTGATAACTACTGATATAGTAGGTGTATTGTAAACGCTGCACTTGGATTAATTGGCATGGTGTGTGTCTGTGTGTCACACAAATTGCCCATATCTGTATCTTATCAGTAAATGTTTTGTTGTGGGTTTTTATGACCATTTTGTCAAAGCCATATCAATTGCCTTTGTTTAGAGTTAATTTTGACCAAGTAATCGATTTAAGAAAGTGATATTTAAACACAAATAAGCTTCGAAGTCTATCTAGTTTCTAAGTATTCTAAATTTTAAGTGGTAAACTAGGTGTAAGGTCAGGTATCTCTGACTTTATCAAGTATGTACATTTACAATCATCATTTAGAACCTAATCAATCTTCTATTTTATTCTAATCTATTTTTGTATGTTTGTTCAACTGTTTAAGTAGCTAGAAAAATTATATTTTGTAACTAAAAATTATTTTATTATTTACTTAATTACATTTGTTTTATTGCAGTTTATGACTCTCAAATAAGCATTACAGCACAGCCGCGGCCAGTTTCAGGTAATATAAACATAAAAAGTTCTATACTCAATAGTAAATTAATAATTATATTTCTTTTTATAGAGGCACCACGCATACCATTGCCCATTTCTACGGTTGCTGGCAGTCGCACCTTTATACCATTGGCGGGTTATGATTGTCTTGCGGATTTGCCCTCGGTGCATATTGAACAAACCTTTGAGCTAAATGACTGTGCGTAGAAAGAAATCTAAAATTTAAGCCAAAAATCAAACTTAATAATTTTCAATATTATATAGCGCTCACTGCTGTTTCATCCGAGAATCGTTATGTGGTGCGTTCACCGTTGGGTGATGCCATTTTTGCTGCCTCCGAAAGTTCGACAGAAAATAATCGCATGATATGGGGCGCTGGACGACCATTTCAGATGCATTTGTTGGATAAAACACATCAGGAGGCTTTAGTATTTCGCAAGAAATTGGCCATGGGCGCCATGTGCTGTCAGCCCAAGAATCTAGAGATTTGGATACCGCCTGGCAATGTGCTGGGTCGTGTGGTGCAGTCACCAACATTTACACAGCCCGAGTTTTATATCGAAGATGGCAATACCAATTCGCCCATATTTTGTGTGGAAGGACCTGCAAATAGTGGCTTCTGTTGCTTCTGCCTGCCCAAGGAGTGTTATTTTAAGGTTGGAATGTTAACATATAATTTGAAGCTATCTATAATACTATTTTTTGATTTCTTTATAGATTCACTCGGGTGGCGATCTGCGCGCTTCTATTGATCACAAATGGTTGGCCAGCAAATCGCAATATACTACAAATATATATTTTAGCGATATCAAGCTAACAGCCAAGGAACGTGCTCTAATACTGGGCTCAGCATTTTTGCTAGTAAGTTCATTTGAATATATTCAATTTCCCAATTTTTAACTATATATATATATTCTTTTTATCCTGCAGGAATATATGTTTTTCCAAAAACGCATGTAAACTAAGCCAAACAATTAAATAAACATTGAAATTAAATTTTTCACATTGATTTTTTTTATTTTTTGTGTTTTTTGTGTGGGTTTGTTTTTGTAAAGTTTTTCATTTTCAGTTTTTGATATATTTTACAATAATGTAATAAATCACTTCATTTTTTGTTTTTTTTTTTTGTTTTGTTTAACATACATATACATTCAATTTTATATATTTACCATATAATTATACATAAATATATGTAGACTTTTTGCTATACTTTTTAGCCATTTTGTACAATAATTTTCCATTAATTTCTATAAACTTTATCTGTGTGTGTGTTTGTTTAGCTAGCCTACAAAACTTAATGTATATATGACAACATAATGTTTGTTTATTTAAATTTAGTATAATTATTTTTCCATCCTTTTTGATTTGATTTTCAAATTTGCTTTCGCTAATTAAATATATAATCATTAATTAATTAAAACAAACAATTGAAAAAGAGTCTCGTGGTCTCGTTGTTTTTTTGTTTTCTTTGTTTTTTAATCTAAAAAAAAATTAAAAACATAAACATAATCGATAATAAAGTTTTCATAACTCCAGCGTAGGTAACAAACTTCTAAATTAGGAAGAACTACGTGATTAGATTGGAAAACCGATTCTTGGTATTATACGGGAGGGGTGGTTTTTGGTGGGGAAGGGGGGGATTGGGCTAGGCCTTAATTTATATTTAAACTAATTACGATATTTACACACAAAATGGATTTGTTTTTTACTTTGTAGATACGACTCACAGCACTTCAGGAGTTTTGTATTTATAACATTTCGAAAAAAAGAAATTAAATATATTTCTATATATATATTTATATGTGTGCTTGTATATATATTAACTTAAAGCTAAGAGCTGTACATATGTATATATAGCATATATATATATATATATATACTATATATAAGAGTTGAACAACTTATCATAGTTGAGAGTTGACAATAAACTAAACTAAATACTTAAGTTGCAAACAATTTTTGTTTTTGCCTTATAAACTATAATGTATATATCGTACATATGTTTGACTTGCCTATATATATATATATATATATACACACTCACATATAATATGAGTAGTTATAGAGTGACTTAAGGAGACAAGCTTAAAGTGACATGGCATTAATTGTGGAAGAAGCTTTAAGTAACTTTAAATTGTATATTAAATCAATACAATTAACTTTGCCTAAAAGCTTTTACTTAATCAAATGTTTAAGCTTGTCTTGAGTAGTTAAAGCTCTATGAGACTAGCTTAAAGTTGTACTTAAGCATTCAATTAATTGTGGAATTGTTTAATCAAAGCTGTCAAAGCAACTTGATTTGCATTCATTGACATAAAGCACATTATTGAGCTTTTTTTTAAACAAATATTTGACAATGCCACTTTAAGCTTGTCTTAGACACTTAAAATTCTAAGTTTTATGTAGGTGTGTAGAGTTTTTTTTTGTTGTGTGCCCAAATGCGATATGCTTAGACATTTGATATGCGCTCGTTGATGTTTTGGTCATTGCCGCTCCCACAGCTATGTTGCTGTTGTTGTTGTGTTGGCCCTGGCCAGGCATAGCCTTGGTATGGATAAGGCCAAACTCAGGTGGGCTGCAGCATATACATATACTGTCAGTTGCTGGCCGTTGCCGTTGATGCCGCAACCGGCAATTGTAATTCATTTGTGTTGCTTCTGGCGCGTTTCTCAACAATCTCCAATGGATTATCGCTCTCATCACCGTTGCTGCTGAAGCTGCTGCCAGGCAGGCGTCGTTTCAAACTATGACTATGACTATGACTATGGCTGAGTCCATTGGCTAGCGTTTCATCCTCAGACATGGAACTGGCACGTTGTGGCGTATTGCCTGCACTATCATTATCCAGTGAGGCAATCGCTGAGGCTGCAGCACTATTTGCCGCACTAAAGCCATCCTCGGAGGCGCTGTCCTGGCCAGCAGTTGAGGCATCTGTTGCCAGCTGCAACATGCCCGATGGCGTTGTATAACCGCTCAGTTTATTCGGATCCTTTTCGAGCAGCTTCTGTGCCAGCAATTTCAATGATATAAGCGAATTCTCACAATCGCTGGTATCAATCTCAGTTAGACTTATTCCGGCACGCTCAATTTCCGCATAGGTGCCAAATGGCAACTTCTGCAGACACTCCAATTTCTGGACATGCGTCTTGGAGCGCAAATGTTTGGCCAAATGGCCGTGTATGCGAAAGGCGATCTTGCAGTCGGTGCACTCGAATGGACGTGGATTCAATGTGGTTGGCACGCCAAATGTCGATGTCATCATTACCTTATTCTTGTGCGCCTCGGAGCGTTCATGCTTCTGCAGATGTCCTTGCGAACGAAAGGATATGCTGCAGGGTTCACATTTAAATTTACGCTCCATATAATGTATATTCATGTGCAGCGTTAGCTGATGTTGCCGTTGAAACGTTTTGTTGCATATGCTGCAAGTGGGACGCGCATCGCTGGCAATGGGCAATGGCGGCGGTGCCGCAACACGACTAGGATAATTAGTAGCTGCTGTCGCAGCAGCTGTGGCAGCCTCTGTGGCGCCGCTGCTTGTTGTTGCTGCTGCTGTTGCTGCTGCTGTTGCTGTCTTGAAGTTGTCCTCGCCAACAATAACAGTGCGTGTTGGTGCTGTGCCTGCTGAAGCATTGCTGTTGCTGTTGCTATTGTTGCTAAGCACGCCTGTAAAATCTGTGGCATCTGGCTGCTGCACTGCAGCGGGCAAATTGGCATTATGTGGCAGCGGCTTAACAATTGCTGTTGGCTTCTCCTGATCCGATTGGCATTCACTTTCCTCGCTCTCCTCGGCGGTTTTGATAGATGTTGCCGCTGCTGTTGTTACGGCTGTTGTAGTTGTTGCTGCTGCTGTTGCAGTTGCTGCTATTGCTGGCATTATTTCTACAACTGTTAGCGGCTCTGGCGTCTTCACCTCATGTACTTCAATGCTGGGCAGCTCTGTGAGCAGCAGAGGCTGCTTCACATGCAACAAACTGCTGCTGCTGCTGCTACTCACCATGGGCGTGCTTATGGTGCTGCAACTGGTAATGCAACTGGTGTTGCTGCTGCTGCTGACCAGATAATTGCGACTGCACTGGCTCTGCTTAATCTTGACATGCTGCAGCGCCTGCTCCTTCAGGTATGTATGCATTAGCACATCTTCACCTTCACTTTCACGCTTGGCCAACTCCTCCATTTCAGCCGAGATGCGCACCTTGTCGGACACCGAGATGAGCGTCTTCATAAAGCCACCGCATTCATTGTTGCCCGCACCAAAGATAACATCACGCATTTGCTGTGCCTGAGATTTGGGTTGCTGCTCGAGTGCAACAGCTGTTACAGCTGTTGGAGCTGGTGAGGTGGCCAACATCACAGTTGTTGCAGTTGCTGTTCGTGGTTTGGTTAAATCCATGGGTGCGCTGCTTTCATCGTTGGGCACGCCACGCTGCTTGGGTTTCGACTCCTCCGGATTGGAGTAATACTGTTCTTGCTTTTGATAATCAAATGGCGGTTTGGGCGATGTAAAAGAACAAACCAAACGTTTGGGTTGTGTGCCGCCGCCGCTGCCGCCACCTCCCGCCGCACTGCTGCTGCCCGCCGAGGAGCCAATGCTATTTGCCGGACTGGCAGCTGGCACGGGCGTATCCTGCAGCTGTGCTGGATACGGGGAAACACTTAGTGGTATTGGCGGCGTCATGGACAAAGAGAGCAAGCCACGCGCTGCTTCATGCTCCTTCAAACGTGACTTGGACTCGTCAGTGTCTGCAATATCGTAAAAAATATATTAATTAATATTAAATTTAGTGAAAAATATGCAAAATTAAACTAACCGCTGCTCTCGGACTCATTATCACTATAATCATCTGAATCAGATTCGCCTGCCATGGAGGAGGTGCGTCCGCCTGCAGATGTTGAGGATTGCTGATCAAATTCAACGTCCACATCAAGGAATTCACCATCCGCGGGCATGGGACCCGGATTAATGCCCAGCTCAATGCACTTCTTGAAGTGCGTCTTCGATTGCATGTGCTTGGTCAGATTGCCCTTGGTTTTGAAGCTTAAGAAATGAAAAGATGGATAAAATTTGTTAGAGAAATTTATACTCTTAAATATAGATTATAAAAAAAATAATAAAATAAATAAAAACAAAAATATTTAACATATAAATAAAATAATAATAAAAAAATGAGAAAAATTAGTTATAGAACCGATGATATACTCTTAAATAAAAATTATAAAAAAAATAATTAGATTAAAAAATATTTAACTTATATTACAATATAATAATAAAAAAAAAAAAAGCTAGTAAAGAACTATAAATTATAAAAAATACATATAAAAATAATTTAATACAAATAAATCAAATTAATAAATATTAAATCAAAAATAAAAATTGTAAGTAATACAAAGGTATTAAATTTAACGAAATAATGGTAATTATAAGAAAGTTTATCCATAGGTATATTTACTCTTAAATAAAAATTATAAAATAAATAAAAATGATAGTATATCATAAGCAAAATTTATATAGAAAGTTATTTAAAATAAATAAACAAATAACATATAGGCATTTCCGCAAAATCCGCAATCAAAATTGGTTAAAAAAATATTTTTTGTTATTTTCACAAATAGATATGTTTAAATTTTAATAAAATATTAACTTTATCATTTATTTTAATTTTTATTTGTAGAAAATTGAGCAGCAAGCTACATAATTAATTCTGTTTATTATTATTTAACATCTTGAAAAATATGTAACGTTCGCGATAGTTGCAAATGTTTCTTTCCTTTTTTAAACTATCTCAATTATTGCAAAATGATCAATAAATCTTGAAAACTATATTATTTCTTTATAGTTTGAAATTATTTTGCAGACTTTTTAATTTTTTCAGATACTATTTAACGAGACTTTTAATTTTTTTTTGTAACGTTCGCAATTGTAGCGTTTTCTTAAGTATTCAAAAAACTTCAAGACTATGGAATTTGACTTTTGCATTAAAAAAAAGTGTTACTAAAAAGCAATAATATTAAAAAATATATATAAAATAAAAAAATATATATAAAATAAAAAAATATATATAAAATAAAAAAATATATATAAAATAAAAAAATTATATATAAAATAAAAAAATATATATAAAATAAAAAAATATATATTTTTGTTATTTTATTTGCAATTTAAAGGCGAACGAATTCGAAAATGCCCATACAATAAATATAAAAATTGTTGTAAATCATAAGCAATAATTAATAAAGATATTAGACTGACTAGTTCCCTAATATGCGTTTAAATAATACTTGTTGCACTCGGTTAACAACTAATGCAATAAATAAATTTTAAAAAATAAATTAAAACTTTTCTAGACTTACCTAAAATTGCAGTGACTGCAGGTGAAGGGACGCACATCTGTATGGGTGCGTATATGCTTCTTGAGCATCGATGGCTTCTTGCAACGAATGCCACACTCTGAGCAGACATAACGACCGCGTCCACGTCCACGTATATATGTATAATCCTCATGTGATTCATAGCCACCAACTAGAAGTTGTCCCGTCTCTAGTTTCTTAGCTGCCGCCGCCTCCTCATTAGCCTTGGCAGCAATATTTGCCTCACTCAATGCACCAATTGTTGCTGTCGTTGCCGGTTGCTTCAATTGATGCTGATAGAATTTATTTTGAACATTTATTGTGGTGGAGCAACTGCTCACAGTTTGCTGTGAACTGACCACAGAGTAATGTAGTTTACCCACACCGGCCATGGCTGTGGTGCAACCTGTGCCCAACATTTTGTGTCGCGAATCATATAATGCCATCACCTGTTTGGGCTTGAAGCCCAAAGGATGCGGTTGATTCTCTTCACAGACCTGCCAAACGCTATACATGGATAATTTATGCATGCCGGCGACATACGAAGGCTGTGGACAGTTTACTGTACAGTAAAACATTTTGGTGCTACACTTAAGACCCAAATAGGTATAAGCATGTCCATTTAGATAAAGTTGCACGCACGATTTCGAAGGACGTGGCGTTTCTGGTGAGATCAATGGCAGCGTATTCGCTGTCGGTGTAATGCCATGATGACGCTTGGGCGTAAAGGTGCCCGGTTTAAGGGGCAAACTGGTGGGACGTAGAAATTTTGATTTGGCATTGCTGCTGCTGCTGCTGCTAGTCGGTGTTGTTGTTGCTGTGCTGCTTTGTGTTGTATTTGCCGTAGATTCCTCCGGCGTATCCACATGCAGCGGCGCCAGCGCCTCCGCTTGGCTTTTATTAACATTATCAAAATTAAAATGTCGCACTTCCTGTTGCTCCTGCGTCGAACTCTTGATATTGTCAGCCATGCGTAGAAAATTGAAGGGCAACTTTTTACTAAGCGAATCTACAGCTGCTGCAACTGTTGCAACTGTTGCTGCCGTCTTGTTGCTGCTGCTAATCCATTGCATTGCATTGCGCTGTGCTGGCGTTGGCGGCAATCGACTAAATTCGCTGGGCAAATTCTGAACGCCACCAAATGGTGACAAAGCCTTCAAAGGCATCTCAACAGCAGACAGCAATGTATTGGGACTGGGCTGTTTGCGATTGGGACTGCGTCCACGTGTTGCCACTGGCAGTTGCAGCTGCAATTGCTGCGGTGGCGGTGGCAGCAATGTTAAGCTGCCAGGACCAGGTATGCCCGGTACATAGGGTATAGCCTTGTTAGGCTCAGCTTGAATGTTGTTGCTGTTGTTGTGATTGCTCATTGGCGGCAGCGTCAAGGGATTGAAGGCAGTTATTGAATTAATGGGCGGAAATTGAAAATGTTGCGGTGTATTGCTGCTGTTGATGTTGCTAATGTTGCTGGCGCCCAACAAAAAACCATTATTTGTTGTCAATTTGTTGCGTTCCTTGATTTCACTTAGACGTGGCGACATCTCCTGAAAGCTGCCGCCCGACAACAGTGGTGTGCGTATCATTTTGGGACTTTTATCCAATTCGGGGCACTCGGAAATTGGTATCATGCTGCCACCCGATGAGGTAAAGCGACGCAAACGTTCCTCCTTGCTGCTAAGACTTGCCGCCGAGTGCAACTCCTGGTTGGCGCCAAACAACAGTTGCACGCCCGAGGGAAAGGCAAAGGAACTGGGACTGGAATTATTGCTGCTGCTGTTGCTGCAGCCAGCGAGATCGTTATTTAGCTTGAGACGCTTTGATGGCGTCTCAATTATGACATTTTCCAAACGATCCTCATGCATTTTAGTTATGACCACCTGAGCATCTTGAGATTTACGCGGCGCTGCATAATCAACCAGCGGCGTTTTGCCTAAAAGTGGACCAGGTGAGGGCAGAGGGGCATCTACAAAACGTAAAGCCACGCTGTTGGCATCAATGCTGGGCGGAATTATTGCTGGTGTGGCAACTGTTGGCGCTGCAATTGGTGCTGCTGCTGCTGCTGCAATGCTGTTGGTATTGTTGCTGCTGCTGCTGCCGCTACTGTTGCTAGTTGCTGTCGCCGTCGAGGTGCGCGCTGGCGATTGCGATGCACTGAGGCGACTTAATACCAAACTGCTGGGTTTAGTTTTCAACTGTGACCAGGCCAATTTGGCCAAGGATAATGGATTCTTCGAATTAGCCATGTGAGACTTCAATTCGGGCAGCGTAAATGAAATGGAATTTGAGCGAAAGTATTTACTACTTGGCGATGAGGCAGGACTCATTGGGGCACTCGTATTGGCATCATGACAATATGTGCTATTATGATGTCTTAAATCATCCGCACTGCGAAATTCATTGGCGCAGATGGGACAGGAATAGACGGCATCGTCGCCTTCGCCAATTGGCACAGCCAGACCGCGTGCATTTAATAATAGATTCTTAATAATTGAATTATTTGGCGGCGCTTGTACGGCGGTTGTTGTGCTTTTCGTTGGTGTTGCTGTTGCTGTGCCGGCAACAATTGTTGCCGCTGGCTTTTGTGGCATTTGCGGCATTTGTGGCACTTGTGGCTTTGGTTTGGCAGACAAGTTCAATGGCTGTGCATGATTTGGCATCGATTGCTGCTCCAGTTTCGGCACTGGCGTTGCTGGATCCTGACGATATTGCAACGATTGCAGCGGCAGCGGTGATGGCGGTGGCGGCAACTGTTGCTGCAGCTTGGCATTTGGTATTGCTGTTGTGGGCGTTGGTGTGGGCGCGCCTTTAAGGCTTATATAGCCGCTGGTCGAGCTGCTGGAACTGCTGTTGCTGCTGCGTTTCAACAGTCCATTAACTGGCTCCAATTGTTGTTGCAAATACATTTGGTATTGTTGATGTTGCTGTTGTTGCAACTGTTGTTGCTGCAGCTGTTGTTGCAGCTGCTGCTGTTGCTTTTGTACTATGGCTTGTGCCAGATTAACCTTCGTTTCGCCCAATTGTTGATTGTTGTTGGTAATGCTGTTGTTGTTGTTAAGTTGCGTTGTTGTGTTGTTGTTGCTGCCACTGTTGCTGTTGTTACTGTTACTATTGTTGCTGTTGTTGGCATTGTTGAAGCTGCGCGAACGATTCAGCTGCTTTGGATACTTTTTCTGCAACAATATTTCCTTATTCTCCACTATGGCCTCGTTCTGTGAGATCAACTTTGATATATGCTCCTGCACCTTTTCCACATTCTAGATTAAAGATTGACAACAAAATAAATAATTATTAATTATTGCAATTCAAATAATATTTAAATAATTGCATTTATTTACCACTTGCATGCCGCCGCTGGCACTGGCAAAACTACTTAAATTCGCAGTTGGCGTAGGTGTTGCTGGCGCGGGCAACGCTGCTGTTGCTGCTGCTGTCAGCGCTACCTGTTGACTGTTGGAGCGAACCAGCTGAAATTATTGAAAAAAGTAAAGTTTTAGATTAAAGTTTGAAAATGTAATTATTATATTTGTTCATTCGTCTAAATTGTTCGTTGTTGTTGTTTGTTTGTTTATTATAGAAATCGCATATAACTATTATTTTCCTATTTATTTTAATCAACAAAATCTTGTAGTTGGAGCAACTTTATAAAAAGGAGGTCTACTCCAATGTGATCGTTGCAGGATAATCTAGACATATTGTGCATTATTTTTATATTTTAAAGTTTTGGTCTTTTTTTCAAATCAAACTATTACAATTATAATTTTAATATAAAAATCAAAAACAAAAATTTTTTTTTAATTAATAAAAAATAAAACTGAAATAATTATTTATTATAATCACTTTAAAATGAATTTGTTTTTTCTCAATAAATAAAACTTCATAGCCTTCCAAGACTTTTTTCTCTTAATAAGAAAACCTAGACAAAACTAAAAAAAAAATTTTTCATAATATAGAAAACCTTTTTCCAAAAAAAATTTGAAAATTTGAAAAAAATATTTTTTTTTGCATTTTGATATTTTTAATGAAAAAATATCAAATTTTCCTTATTTAGCCAAAAAAAAAAAAAAAGTTACAAGAGGATTTTAATTATTAATAAAAAGCCGAGACAAAACTGAAAAAATAATTTTTATAATTTAAAAAATCTTGTTCATAAAAAAATTGATAACATTTTAAAAATATTTTTTTTTGTGTCTTGGTATTTTTAATGAAAAAAATATCAAACTTTTCTTATTTAGCCAAAAAAAAAAAGTCACAAGAGAACTTTAAGTATTAATACAAAATATAACTCAATAATGTTTATTTTTGAATTTTATTTTTTTATTACCACACATTATTAACAATTAAGAAATGAATAGTTAAATACCAATTTATACAAAAAAAAATGCAAAAATAATCATTGGCATTTTGATTTTTAAAATTAAATTCTATAATCGTTTCGGTTCCTGGTTTATTATTTTTTTTATATTTTAATCTACAATTATTTATTTGTTTTATTTAATTGATTTTTATATATTCTGTTCGTTGAATTTTCTTCAACTGAGTTATATATTCTGTTCATTGTATTTTTTGATAGTTCTGTTTGTTCATTTGAAATATTTCTACAATTTCATTAGTTCAAGAAGTTTATTCGTTTCGTTCGGTTCGTTCGTCTAAAGAGTTAGTTTCGTTCGTTTTTCCAGCTCGTTAATAAACCAGTTCATTTATTTTTCTTCATTTTTTTATTCAAATTGTTGGTTTATTTATTTAGTTCATGTTGCAGATAAACTTACCTGTTGCGGCTGCTGTTGTTGCTGCAGTGGCTGTGGCTGTGGCTGATGCGTGGGCGCTTTCAACAGCGGCGAGTGTTGCTGCTGCAGTTGGTGCTGCTGCTGTTGTTGGTGCTGCTGCTGCTGTTGGTGCTGCTGCTGCTGTTGATGTTGCTGCAGCTGAAAGTGTTGCTGCAACTGCAGTGTTTGCATGGCCATTGCATGTTGATGATGATGCATTGCAGCTGCAGCTTGATTGTAATATGGCGGCTGCCCCAGATAGTAAACACCCGTGGGCAGCGGCGGTGGGGGCGGCAGTGCTTGTAAAGCAGCGGGATTGGTTGCTGCTGCTGCCAGCAGCAATGATTGCTGTGCGTGCAGCTGCTGTTGTTGCTGCTGCTGTTGTTGCTGTAGTTGCAATTGCAACTGATGCGAGTTAATGTGATTGTTGAGCTTCAATTGTGTGCTGGCCGAGATTGTGGGATGATGTGCCAGCGATGGTTGCTGCGTGGACAGTTTCTGTTGTTGCTGTTGCTGCAGTGCCTGCTGCTGCTGCTGCTGTTGATGTTGTTGTTGTTGCTGCAGTACCTGCTGCTGCTGTTGTTGGTGTTGTTGTTGTTGCTGCTGCTGCTGCTCTTTGCTGCTGCCAGGCGCATAAAGCGATGCATTGTGAAACTTGGGCTTATATGGCTTATAATCAATTGATTGGCGATGTTGCGCCGTTGCCGAGTGCAACGTATCTGCTGTTGCAGGTGGCAGTGTGCCAGCAGCGGGCGAACCCAGCGGCAACTGTTGCATATGCTGTGGCAGTGGCGGCTGTTGCAGATAGGCGCTCTTAGCAGCAGACAATGTTGATGGCGATGGCGTGGGCGATGCCATGGGCTCATCATATGGCGAATCTGCGCGACTTAGCTGTAATAAAAAATGTGAATAATTAGATTAGAAGAGAAGATTTAATCAATTTACTAAATGGTTAACTTTTATGCTTAATATTTCTTTAAAAACTGTAAAAGAATTGTGTTTTGTAAAGAAATCTCATGCATTTGGAATTTATGCTAAATAATTGAGAGCTGAGCTAAAAAGCGCGTTAACAGCTGCTAAATTGCGTTAACAGCTACGCAAATTGCCAAAATACTGCTTATTTAAATACTAAGTAACCTATGTTATTTGTATGGTATATTAATCTTTTAAATAGCTTAGTTATGACCAAAATTGCAGATTGATCTTTTGCTTTATAAAAAAAAAGAATTAAAAATTAAAAAAAATTGTCTATCGATTTTTAAACTTGAAAGTGAACGCTACTTTGGTATTAAAGGCATCTACGCTGGATTTCTTAAGAAATGTGTGGTAGAAAATATTTATGTTAATCTAACAGCTGTCTAACATAATATAAATATATTGAGAAATGTTGCTGGCTAGCATAGCAAATGTTAAAGCTTTTACTATACTAGTAATTACTATATACCTAATATAACATAAATATTTAAAAACATAAATGTTACTGGCAAATCTGTCCTAACATCTGGGAAACAAAGCAAATGCTGGTAAATAAACACATAACAGCTGAATAATGTAAAATATATACTAGAGAAAAATATATAATATTTGCATATAAGAAAGAATGTTAAATTAAACCTAAAAATGTTAATTTGAAAGCTGTCTAATGTGACTAATAGGTAGCTAAATATTATTAAAATAAATAGAATATAAATAAATGACTAAAATGTTACTAAGACTGTCAATGTTAATCTAACAGCAATGTAACATTTTAAGCAAATGTTAGTTAACAGCACTTAACACATAAATGTTATTATAACAGTTTTCTAATGTTAACTACAAAATACACTTACAATTTCCACACTTAGAAGCTCCGAACTGCTATTGCTCAGCTCACCATCGCCATCCTGATCGGATAAACCATCCGCCTCATGGGCGGGCACATCATAGCCACGTATACGCGCCGCATGTGAACGCGAGCGGCAATGTTTATAGAGATTGCTCTTGGTTTTGAAGGCAATGCCGCAGGTATCACAAGGATATGGACGCTCATTGGTATGGGCACGTATATGCTTTTGGAGCACCGATGGTTTGGCACAGCTCATGTTGCAATAGGGACATATGTAGCGACCAGGCTTTTCAACAGGTTGTGTTGTTGCTGTTGTGACTGTTGTTGCTGTGCTTGTTGTGGTTGCTATTGCTGCAGCTGTTACTGTTGCTGCTGCTGCTGCTGTTGTTGCTGTTATCGTTGGCTGCGTTTGTTGCTGATGTTGTGCGAATGTTGCTGGCGATAATGTTGCATTGCTGGCATAATTACTATTGCTGTTGCTGGTGCTCAGCGGTGTGCGTGTTTTGGGCGCACTGGCAACAGCAACACTAGCATTTTTGCCACTACTGTGATTGTTGTTGTTGTTGGTCTCTTCATGGCTGTTGTTGGCACTAAATTCATGATGATTTATTTCCAACAACGATGTTTTCAAATGTCCATTAAATAATGGCATTAATGTTGCTGCTGCTGTTGTTGTTGCTGCTGCTGTTGCTGTTGTTGTTGCTGCTGGTGGTGGCGGTGGTGGTGGCGATAATGAGCTATTCGATGATAGCGATGTGGTGCGCAATGCATTAACTTGTTCCGCTTCGGTGGTGCTGGCCAAACGTTTAAATTTCTTATGCAAATAACGCAAATTTGTTGAATTTGTCCAATCGGCGGCAGCAATTGTTGCTGCTGCTGCTGCCGCTGATGTTGCTGTTGCATCATCGCTGCTGCTGCTGCTGATGGCTGTTGTGATGTTGCTGTTATTGGTTGCTGTTGTTGTTATTGTTGTTGTGGCAACGCTTGCTGCGCTGCTTGCCACATGTTGTAGCGTCATTTTGCTATCACTTAGGTTCGCTTTATCTCTAGCCTTAAATTCATAATTATTTTCACTAATACTATTATCACTGTTGTTGTTGTTGTTGTTAATGTTGTTGCTGCTGCTGTTGTTGCTGCTGCTGTCAGCAACTTTAGCTGGCAACTCGTTTAGTTTATCTCTTATGCTTGTACTGGATTTGTTGTCAGTTGCTGCTGCTGCTGCTGCCGCTGCTGTTGCAACTGTTGCTGCTGCTGTCGCTGCTGCTGATTTGTTGTTGACTTTGTTACTATTTGTTTTCGGTGTTGCTGTTGTTGCAGCAATTTCGTTGCTGCTGCGATATGTTTGCTTCTTAGTTGTTGCTGTTGTTGTCGCTGCTGCTGCTGCTGCCGTTGCTGCTGCCGCTGCGGCCGCTGCTGCTGTTGCACGTCGCGTGCTGCTCAATTTATTATTAGTTTTATATTGTTTATTTGTTGCCGTTGTTTTATATTGTTTCGCTGTGTTTGTTGTTGTTGCTGTTGTTGCATTTTCCATAGTATCAACAAATTTATTCGCCTGCGATGTATTGGCAGCGGGCTCATCTGTAAAAATAAAATATAGAAAAATAAAAATCAATTAGATTTCAATAATATATTAAAAATAAATATAAAAAATCTTATAAATCCATTCTGAAAATGGGAAATATTCTATAAAACTCACAAATTATATTAAAAACCATTTAAAACTCTCCAAATCAATAAGAAAAAATGAATTTTCTGAATTTCTAAATTCCCAACAATTTTTCTGTATTGTCATTCTGATTAAACACCCTAATTCAATCATAATTAAATTTCATATTTTTAGCAAATTTTACAATAAATTAAAGCAAACCAAATTAGATTAAATTCTTATGTCATGTCATAAATAATATAAAAACCAGAAAAGACAGCAACTTTTTGACTTGAACTTGGCTAACAAAAAACTGTCCAGAACTTGGTCACAATTAAATATTTATTAGCATGCATTTTAAATTTGTGCTTGGGGCAATATATGAAACTTTGTCTAGTTTTGGCCCAACGAAGCAGGAGAAGCTCTACCCCTCCCTTTGAATTATTCAAGTGGCTTCAGCTGTTGTTGGTTTCACACAAAAAATAAAAATAAAATAAAATAAAATAATGTATATACAAGTTAACACGTTGCTATCAGGAGTCTAATTGAGCTCTCGAATCTTATCAGGAGGCGACAACAGCTGATAATTATTACTGGGAATATCCGAAATAAAGTGAAATGTTTGGCAATATTTCACAAATTTAAATAATATATATAAGCGAATATATATATATAATCAATATGAACAAAACGATAAGCAAACATTTTTTTTATTTTTATCAACTTTCTATTTTGCATTCGTTGTGAATTTATTTCCGAGTTAAGCTCACCTGTTGCTCAATGAACACGCATCGAAATCAAAGCCATAAATTAATATCGAAACTAAAAACTAATGCAAAAATCAATCTAAAAAAAATAGGAATTTATTTTGTGACTAGAAAATACCCTTTATACGGTTTTGAAAAACTCTACGGGACTTTAAATGATTTTGGCATAAAAAAAAGTCCTCCTGAGACTAGAAAAAGTCTGCTTCAAAATCTGTAAAATACTAAGAATAGTTGACTTGGGAATAAATATATTAAAATCTATTATTCTAGAAATGTTCTGAGATTAGGATATATACTATATCCAAGCCTAGAATATTCTAACAGATATAAAAAATACTATCCGATAGTTAAAAATTACATTCAACAATCCTAAAATAATTATGGAATAATCTAGAATTTTTCTGAGATCAGGAAATATAATAAAATCCAGATTTTAGGTAACCAAAAACAATCCAAATGATAAAACTTTCAGCACAGGATTTTATATAAATTTTTTTTTTCAATAAAAAAAAAACTTAAAAAAAATATAAATTTCTTTTACATGTGAATCCCAGACAGATAGACGTCTAGCACAAAGCAGCTATAGACGCTTATCAGAAATACTACACATATTGTATATATATATAGTATAAACTTTATAGGATCGAAATTGATTATAAACCTTTGCACCATTTTATTATAAGCATTTTATTGCTTACAGGGTATTAAAAAAAACAACTTGAAAGCAGCTCAAATGGCAAAGTGAAGTGCGCTGATTGTTGTTGGGTCGCCTTATCAGCTCTCTATATAGGCTCTATATACATGTTTATACTCTGTATACATATTTATACTCTATATAAATACACACATGTGTGTATAGTAACGCTCTCAGTAAAGATTAAAGAGAATCGAGCACAACAACTCAAAACTGAGCAAGAAATAAAATCTTGTGTGTTAATTGACTTTTTGCACATATATATTAATTCTAAATATATACTATATATAAAGTTTTTTTTTTTGTATATTTTTATTTCTACGACCATTTCAACTTGTGTTTACTTATGTCTTTATCAGCAATTTATAAAGCTTTAAAAATAAAATTATAATAATCATAATAATTTGTTTTTTTTTTTTTTTTTTTTTGACTAAAAATTCCATTGATAATGTTGAGCTGGTTGTTATCAATAGTTGAAATAGTTTCAGTCGTATTACTCACACAACTGCAGACTGAACTAAATGATAAGTGATTACTATATATAAATAATATACTTATATTGATAGGTAATATATATTTGTATGTAAGTAGACTTATAGACGACGCCTTTGACGTCAACAATTAAACAATTTTCGAGTGTTTTATGGCAGAGATTAGAAGCTACAGCGATTAGGAAAATTTAATAAACAAGTTAAAACATTTCGACTGAGTTATACTCTGTTCTTAATAATTGTTTTAATTTAAATTTAAATTTATGTGATACTTTTTTTCAATTAATGCAAAAAATCATTTTTACATGTACCACCTTGAATTTTTGAGAATCGCAAAGGAAGGCAGCTTACAAAAATAATTTATACAATTTATTTTATTTTTATATTTACATTTAATTTGAAAATAGAAGCAGTTACCGTATATACCCCTTTTTCCTTTAAAAACACAGTATAATAATGCCGTTTAAGCATTAATTTCATAAAACTCATAAACAATTTCATTATATGATTAGCCCCCCCTTATTGGGATGTCAATGTTTCAATTAGCAAGGTGACAAAAGGAATTTCCCCCATAAATTGCAAACATCAATTAATCGATGGAATTTCGAATAATTCGCATTATAAGCCAAGTTCAGGTTGTTTACTAGATATAGTAAATATATATATATAGTATATACAAATGCGAACTTTGTCATATTTCAAACAGAAACTGGTTCTAAATCTGTTCATCCATAATACAGTTATGCCAGATAGTATGTGCACACTGTAGGAAATAATTCAAGTTTAAATAAATTCAACTATTGAAATGGGGGTAAAGAAGCGATGTCACCAAGGATTTTAGGATATATTGGAAATTTTTTATCAATGGAAAAAATATAATGAATCTCTTATTTGATTTATAATGCTTATAAATTGAATTGTTCCATAAAATGTGAGGCAATTATTCATAAAATAAACATAAAATCAAAAAAATTCGGTATTAAAAAAAGTTTGATAAAATTTACAATTTTTTCTTAATTGGCGAAACCTTTGACAAATCAAGATAAAAATCAAAAATCAATAAAAGACCATTTTATGCCATAAAAATAATATCTTTATGATCTGTGGTTCAATAATCTCAATAAAAAGATTTACAAAACGTTTTCCTTTTCATTTCTTTGATAACAAAACAAAAAAATTGCTCTACTTTTAGCTGTCACTGTATTTGCAATATATATTTAAATGATATGCTATTAGATTATGATCACAGTTGAATGGTTAAAAGGCTATCATTAGACATATTATAATCCTGTTCTACAATTTTAAACAATGTCAATAGCAATTTTAAAATTCAAAATAAACTAAACTAAGCGATAAGAAGAAAATTAAATATGAGAAAAAATAAAAACGACAACCTCCAAGTTTTAGTTTTATACGAATATTCCACAGTTGAAGAAAATAATAAAAATAAAAAAAAAAAACATAAACAAATATTTAAATGACTTTATTATCACGACTTTGACTTTGTTTAATGATTTTGCGTTGTAGTTGTTGGTTTTTATTATTAGGAATGTTGTTTCAAAGTTTAAAGAGTACTTTGTATATGTATATGTATATGTTTATATACATATATATAGCACTAATTTGTAGTATAAACTATCCAGTCATAGTACGCACATAGCGTGTAAATATAAATAGGTTGAAAATCTCTTTTTAAGCTTTACACATGCATGTGCAATTTTTAATAGTCTGTTGTATATTCTAATAAAAAATAAAGTATGACACTGTGCAACAAAAATCTATAAGTTACAAAAGTGACTAGGTAAATGTGTATATTTTTAGTTTGCTTAGTTTTATTTAAAAAATATATATATTTACGTTTAAAAATATGCAAATTATACAGCATAGATATTTACAGTTTTGAATAAAATTTATACTTTTTTTTTTTTAATTTCCACATTTTAAAAAGTAACAAAAATTTATAATTTATTTATTTTATTTATATAATTTATAATTATCAGTTTGTTAAAATTTGATGTATAAAAAAATATATTAAGGCTTGTTCTTAATTCAATGCAGAATTGTTTAAGATTCTGTATGGCCTTTTTCTATAGTTCTTTATTTTTTTAAGTTATGTTTAATAATTTTACTCCAAAATACTCAAATAGTTTTTAAAAGAAATTTTTTATAATTTTTCGAAATTTAGAACTGCAGGAAACGGAATTGAAAATCAAATAAGAATACGATTTATTTTCTATTTCATTTTCGTATTCACAATAATTTATAATTAATAATATAACACACAATGTGTTGCATAGTGTAAACATGTACTTATTTAAAAGTTCAACTGGTCACACTGTGCCTGGCCTACGTCACACGAGCTTTTTTTTTTTTGCATGCTTGCATTTGCCATACGCCTGATTGACGGCCTCTCACTCACGCGTGCCCCCTCCCACTCCCACTCACACACACACGCAAACCGCAAGCAAGCGAGCGAAAAGAAACGAAGAGCGAGAGAGGGTAAGGAAGAGCGAGCAAGAGCCACCCACATGCCAATGTGTGTAATAAGCACAAGGTACGCCGATAACGTTTGCGGCGCCACACAGCACTGTCTGTCAGACAGTTTGTCAGTTTCACAGTTTGTACGTCATTTACGACTGTAAATGACAGACATGGCAACAACAACAATAATAACAACAACATGTATGTACATAACAAGTAAAAGCTTAGCTTTGGCCAGCTGCCACTTAGCAATTGTTAATAATATATTAGCAACCCACACACAGACACACTCAACAAATAAAATAATTGCGAATGATGGCCAACAAGAAAACGCGTCAAATTCGCGGAAATGATACGGAATTCCAATGAAGCCAAAAACGTTTGATAAAAAGCAACAGCAAATAATAAGAAACCGAGCAAAAGGAAAGCACAGCAAAGAGAGAAAAAATGATGAGCACACACAAACACACACACACACAAACACAACTAATTTGCATAGTTTGCAATATGCGAAAACTTGTCGTACCTGTGACTCAATCGCACTTTATACGAAGATCAATAGCAACTGAAATCGATAGTTGCCGTTATCGATCATAGAACGCACCAATATCGAAACAACGAAAACAACGAAAAAAAAAAATAAACCGATAAATGTATGACAGTGTCCATCGACAGCGAACGAGCCGACCAGCGAGCATGAAACAGTTAAAGACAACTAGACGAGGCAAGCTGAAAAATTCATTCAAAGACCAGTGCCCAAGTGGCAAAAGCAATAGCAATAGCAACAACAACAAACAATAACAACAAAAACCAGACAAATCAGTGTGTGCGCGAGTGTGCAAAAGAAAACGAAGAAGCGACGCGACGCGACGCGACTAACTGGCGAAAAAGCAGCGCGAAAACAAAAGCAACACACACACAATACTCAAAGACAGGCAGCAGCAGCAGCGGCAGCAGCGATACGAGTAGAAATGAGCAAAAATAAAAATAAAATAAAAAAAACCGTACAATAATCAAATAATTGAGCGCGCCAAGGGGCGGCAACAGCAGCAGCGGAGCCAGAGGTAGCGACAACAAAACGTCAACGTCGCATACCGCAATATACGCTCGCACACTGTTGCAATTGTCAATCAAAAGTAAGCACAGGGTCGCCTGACGCTAAGAAATGATCAAATCAAGCAAAAACGTAGCCCCCTCCCCAACTACAACAGTAATAAGAACAACAACAACACCAACAACAGGTGACGTGAAGTGCGGGGGTATAAAATAAAACGACTGTCGCCAGCCCGTAGCCGTGCTATTGTTGATTACGTACTATGTACACATACACACACACATATATACATACATACATACAGGCAGTGTGTGCCGCGCCATAAACACGCGCACGCATACATTCGCAAGCCCCCCACCAATAAAAATATATGCGAATTTTTGCTGACTAAGGAAGGTCTGGGGAGCACCAGCAACAGCAGCAGCAACAACGACGACGAAACGATAACAACAAAAGCATTTAAAACGTAGAAACACAACACAAAACGTACCAGTAGAAAAAAAGTGATAATAAAATAATAATTGCTACACACACAACAACACAAGCTCACATACATATGCCATGTACATACATATCGTGAGCGTGGCGATCATGTGAGAGCGAGAGCGCAAAAGCGCTAGAGTTGCCGCAGCTGTCTACACACGAGAGAACCCCCCCTTTACCTTGCCCGCACATACTACAACCGAGTGGAGCACGACGAGTAGCCGCCATGTGGCGACGTTATATAGCCTGTTTTCAATGCTCATTCCACTGTATACATATGTATATATATGTGGTAAGTATGTATGTCTATATAACATGACTAATCCAAACAACTTGACAACACTGTCGTCGCCGTCGCCGCCAACGCTGGCGTCGCTGTGACCGTGCGCTGACGTTGCCTGCGCTTTGCTTTTGTGTATTATATTGAGTCAATTCACAAGAAACGAGGAAACCCGCCATCGGTGTTGTTTTTGTTGTTGTTGTTGCCGTTGCTGTTTGCATTTGTTTATATTTATGTATGAGTGTGAGCATGTGTGCTTTTGTATGTATGTGTGTGTGTCTGTGTGCGAGCATGAATCAAGCTAAAATTTTTTAATAATTTTGCTCGTTTTGTTGTTGCCTGCTGTTGCTGCTGCTGCCCCCGGCCTGGCTGCAAACGAGTTTAGCTTGTTGAATATAACTGTGTGTGCGCGTGTGTGTGTTTGTATATATGTGTTAGTGAGCGCAGTTGGGGCCTGTGTTTTGGGCAGCGCTACTTGTTTTTTTTTTTTTATCGACGCAAGCGATAATATGACACCAACACAAATGCAAACGCCTCTTTGAGCTTTCTAGAGCGCTTGATAAGTGCTTTTTTACTTGCACGCTATGTATGTGTGTGTCTGTCTGTCAGTCTCTCTGTCTCCTGGTATTCGCCTATGACGTACTCGCTTGCTATTGCCGTGTGCCCCTTCTTCTCCCTCTCCTTGCCATCTAAAACACTTGAGTGTTTGTCGGAAATCAAATTAATGCGATTAAGCAGCGCTAACGACGATCGTTGGCTCTTCTTCTTCTTTCCCACTATTCGCATTAACCACAAAAGGCAAAGAAATTACATGTGTCTGTGTGTGTGTGTGTGTGTAGGTACATGTGTATGTATGTATTGCTGATAATTTAAGCAGAAAGAACAGCTAGATATATTAGGGATATTCGAAATTAAATACCCTTGATCAAAACATTTTTTTTATAGAAAATCTAATTTTTGATTTTGACTATAACAGTAATAAGATATAGCTATCCGATTTTTTATAAGATTTTAACAATTTAAATATATTATATTAAAATTCGCAATATCTGAGTTTTCTTGAAATTTTCCCAATTTAAATAAATTATATTAAAATTTGCAATTGCTGAGTTTTGTTGAGATATCTAGAAAAACAAAAAATTTTTTTACATATAACAATTTTTTACTTATTATTCCTATAATATATAGTTCACCGATTTTGCTAAAAATTTGCATAAAATTATAGATTATAATAAAATTTAAAACTGCAAAGTTTGGTTGAAAAATTCCAAAAAACAAAAAAGTTTTTCATATAAAAAATGAATTTTAAATTATTTATTTCTATGTTAGCTATTATCTGCAGTCAAAAAAAAAAAGTATCAAATTTTATCAAAATATATACATATAAAACTGTCAGAGTGAATTTATTTATTTATTCATTTAGATCGATATTTGCTTTATAGTAAATTCCTTCCTTAAAATTATAATACCCCACTGCAAGTAAAAAAAACTTAAGAGCTAGTGTTTCCACTCTAAAAATTTGTTTACTTTCCAAAAGGTTTATAAATAAACAAATCTCGAAATAATACACATAAATTTCACGCTAATTTGCTGATAAATATTTTTTTATACGTAAAGTATAAATTACCAAGAGGCAGTTGCCTTTTTCCAGTTAAATGATAATACTACAAACGATATATATATATATTTTTTTTGTGGTTTATATTACTTTTGGGGGAACGCTTATCAACATGAGTTTGTGGTTTCTTTGTCAAGAGTAAAAAAAAGGTCAAGGTACGAGTTGAATTTGATTAGATACGTATGTTTAATAGGAAAGTAGTCTCCTTATCAGCTGACAGCAGATGGACCATGGACAGTAGAGATTACAATTTGTTAAAAGTAAAGTTCAGAAAGGTTTCTTTATAATTTTGAGAAAATTTGAAGTAGCTTTTAGATAGATTTCCTAATTTGTAAATTATCTGCACAGAACGTTCCGAAAGTAAACCCATTTTTTGGGGGATTTTTTGACAGGGATTTTAATAATTAAGATAATTATTATTTTAGTTTTATTAAGACTTTATTTCACAAGGAAGATGCGTAGTTATCGATTATTTATAGTTGATCTCGATAACTTGATTACAGTGTTGCATATATTTTATATCAGGGTTACCTCAATTTAGGACTACATATTACACGGATAATTCTCTAAAATAAAAGTTTATAATTTTTATAAAGATTTTAACCAAAATTTAAAGCAAATGTTTTAGGTTACATATATTCCAATTTAGGCAGCTTACAAAAAAAAAACATATTCTATATTTGTTACCCTACAATTCCATTCTGAATTTCTACTTAGCTCGGACAATATTTTCATAGTTAATAGAATTTAATTAGCAGCCATCTGGGGGGCTTCTTAAAATTTAAATTTATGACAGACGCATGAGTAATCGGAACATTTTAAAATTGCGCATATATTTGGCACCTAGAAATTCACAAGACTTTTGTTGAAATTGAAATTTTTCTGGTGCGGAAATTCCCAAAATGTTTGACGTCAAGAAAATAGAAAATTATACATAACATATATGTATGTAATGTAAAAATCTATTAGAAATTTGTTTTAAGAACCATGCCAGTGCCAAGGTTCCAATTTACACAAATATATATGTACGGATCTTTAGTAAAATCTCTGTGTATATATAAAAAAAAAAACAAAAATTATATAGCTACTCGCCTGATTTTTCTGGCAATGAATGCACTTTGAATTTAGTATATAGTATGGTTATACTACCAACTAGATGTGTGTATTTAAAATCATATTTAGCTATATTAATGGATTGCAATTCATGAATTTTGTGGCCATAATGAAATTCAGAAATGGCACATTAAAAACTTGAATGCAAAACGGAAATTTTGCTGTATTTCCCTTTGCGCTTAATCCATAAACTTAAAAATAAAAATTATGCTTGAGCAAAATTTTGGGGGCAATAATTAAGAAATTGCGTATAATTTTCAATCCTTTTGCTTTATTTTGAAAAGAAACAAATTTAGAAAACAAGTTCAAAGCGACTACGAAAAAGATTCAAACGTTATAATTGTTCAAAATAAACATAAATATAGAAAAGTATTCTGCGCCAACACAAAAAAAAAAGTGTTAAATAATTGCCAGCCAACAAATTTTTTGTTTACATACAAAACATTTGAGATCAGGCGGAAAACACGAAATAAATAATAGATTCGATTATGTATCTGCGAATATATAGTATCTATGTTTAGCTAAATATATATAAACCATTTATGTGTGCTAAATTGTGTTTTAGTTGCTGTCTTTTTAATGCCCTAGAAAAAATTATAAAAATTAAATAAAATAAAATAAAATATTGAAAAAATGTGTAGGATTTTAGAAAGTACTAACATATATAATTTTATTGATTTGTATAAAAAAAAGAGTTTAACTTGTTGATCTTTGATTATTTTTGCTGCATGTTAAAAAAATCCGGATTAATTTAACATATCATATAGCTCAAAAAAATTCTAGTTGAATTAATTTTATCATAATCGGAAAACTATATTTTGTACTTATTTCTCTTACAAATGTTTTTTAGAAAATTTATTAGTTAAATTAACAATTTTCTTCTTTTTTAAGATATCTCAACCAATCTCAGAGATCTCGAAGGTTAATATCATATTTAAAATTGTTAAACTTTCTCAAAATCGGATGGCTATATCATAGAGCTAAAATAGAAAAAAAATAAAATACTTTTCCTATAAAAAAAAGTACTTTTTCTATAAAAATAAAAATTGCCTTTTCTATAAAAATATAAAAGTACTTTTCTATATAAAAATAAAAATGACTTTTTCTATAAAAATAAAAATTGCCTTTTCTATAAAAATATAAAATTACTTTTTCTATAAAAATAAAAATTACTTTTTCTATTAAAATAAGAATTACTTTTTCTATAAAAATAAAAATTACTTTTTCTATAAAAATATTAAGTACCTTTTCTATTAAAAAAAAAATAGTAATTACTTTTTCTATAAAAAAAAACTGCTCTTCAAGGGTATAAATCTTTTGGCAACCCAAAAGATATCTTTTTCGATCTTGTTGACTTTTGCTTTCCTTGTGCTGTACGAGGGAATTTCATTTAATTTAAATTTTCTGTGTTTTTATTTCCACTTTTTGCGTTGCCAAAAAGAAAAATAAAAGAAAAAAATGTGAAGAAGATATATATTTTATTTTTAAACGCTCAACTACGTAAGACGACATTCAAGTGTTTTTATTTAGCCAGTACGCAATTTGTAGTATAGGTTTTAAGCATACATATATAGTTAAATCTTAAAATATAATTATAGACATGTCTATTGGCATTTTAGTTAGCACATTTTGTGTTAAATTTATGACAGCATCTTTGAGATACTTTTTATCTTGGTATGCAAATCTAATACTACTTTCGAATGCAGTATTTGATTTAATTTAGTAAATTATGTAATGTGAATTTGTTTGTGGGGTATTCCCATATATATTTTGAAATATTCTTCATTTTTGCTTAAATATCACGTAATGTCTTTAAGTGTGCTTATAAATTTTTGTGGTCAAAGTCATTTCTGAGTCTGCTGGCCGCGTGCTGAACTAAAAACAAAATATAATTAGAATAGGGAAGGAGAAAAAAAAAAGAATTAAAAATTTCTTAAATCGTGCATTCAAGCGCAAAATGTTTTAGAGACAAACATATTAATAGTAAAAATATTATTCAAAATTCTTTTATTTTGTGTGGCATTTTGAAGGACGGAAATACTTTGTATATTATATTTTTTTGCATATTAGCAAAAAAAAAAAAAAAATAGAGACGCAAATAAAACCAAAATAAAGCAAAAACTCACCTAAGAATTTTTATGTGATAAACGTGATATACACTACAATTGTTTTAAATGAATTCGTGTGAATAATTAAATAATATAAGAGCTAGTAGTAATTAGTAATTATAATTATGAATTATAATTTAATGAAATTTGTGCTTTGAATTAAATTAAATTGTTTTGAATAAAAATTTCTTGAATTTCATCAAATTTTTTCTGATTTGAGGAATGATTTGTGAATTGATTTATAAAATATTTTCAAGAATTGTTCCATTCTTTATTTGGGCAATAATATAAGAGCAATTTTTTTGGTTTATTTAAATATATAAAAATCTATTTAAATTCTTTCATACTAGTTCTTTAAATATAAACGATTCTTAGTTTATAAATGTGAGCAATTATATAGGAGTAAAATTCCTTTTGATTCTAATAATGATATGTATTTAAATTCTGTTTCTTTTTTAACATTTTTTGAGGAGATAATATAATTATAATATAATATAATATTAGTTAAGATTTTTTTATATAAAAATTTATTGGATTTTTATTTTTCCGAAAGATTTTTGGTTTCCTGATTTAAGAAATTATAATAATGGGAAGCTTAATTTCAGTTTCAGCATAGTTCTAATATGAAAATTTCTTGTTTTCTTTTATTATAAAAATTCTCAATTCTAATTTTCTGCCTTGGGAACTTAAATCTCAGCTGTTCTCTTAATTTTTTTTTTTTTAACTGACAAACTTTATAATGAAATTGTTCTAACTTTGCTGCTTAGAGTATAATTATAATATTTGTTAAATTAAAAACGCTTACGTAGCGTACACAAAATGCTTGCCAAACTGGTATTTTTGTTCCCCCCGTGCATCCCACCACACCTAGTTTAAATGGGGGCGGCAAAAAAAAAAATAATAGCCATATATCTATATAGTTAATGTCTATAGATATGATTGGATGATGTGTTGCGTACGCTTGAATGAGCAGTTAAAAATGTTTTCCAAGCTAAATTATAAAATGTCTGGTTGTTTGGAATTTGCGCCCACGCAGCGCAAAGTATTTTGTATCTGTAGCTGTTGCTGTTGCCTGTTTCATGTATCTTTGTATCTTTTAGCTGTTGTCAAGGTCAGGGGTTGCCTAAGCCCCTATATAAACCATAAAAACATGTGTCGTAATTTTCGTGGCAGAGGGCATTCCTCAAAACACACACACACACTTATACACACGCACATATGGAGACCAATACACAGATAGTCCATATAACTGTTGCATGCTTAATTGTTCTCACATCACTTGAGCACAACATCCTTCCCTCTCTGTCTCTCTCTCTTGCTCTGTTTCTATATTTTTGTTATTCTTCCAGCTACACACCCCACAGTGCTGAGGTGCCTTTTGTTGTATGCTCTTAAGTGGATTTCCACCTTTCGTCTCATTGTTTAGTCGCTTTGTTCTATGCCGTTTTGCCTGCCCTTTTTGCTGTGTCAATGACGTTGCAAGCCTTTTGTCTCGCTCGCGCGCTCACAACAAGCGACGCCTCTGCTGACGTCGCCGTCGTCGTTGTCGTCGCCGTTGACGGCAGGTATCCTGGCGCCGGCTTAATTTACGTTCAGGTAGAGAGGCAGCGTTAAGTATTTAGTTCAAGTCCAATGTGTTCCTTATTGCTACAACGTGAAATTGAGCGCACAGTATGACACACACACACACTCTCTCTCTCTCTCTCTTTCTATCTCTTTGCTTTTCTTTCAATGCCTGCTGCGCTGCTGGTACTCACCCAAGCACATTTGTTGTTGTTGAACTCGAGCAGTATGGGAAGAAGCAGAATAAGCAGCAAGAAGATGAGCAGACCGACCTCAAAATCACGACGCCACACAAAAGAAGCAACTACAACTACTACAGCGGGGGTTGCCCTGCTTATTGTTGTTGTTTTTTGTTG
Organism: Hirtodrosophila alboralis; assembly: GCA_035043045.1. Classification (NCBI taxonomy): domain Eukaryota; kingdom Metazoa; phylum Arthropoda; class Insecta; order Diptera; family Drosophilidae; genus Hirtodrosophila; species Hirtodrosophila alboralis. Next base: position 54,282 of record JAWNNH010000761.1, on the reverse strand, counting down.
TTGTTATTATTATTATTCTCGTGTTGTTGTTCTTTTTTTGTGGCGCGCTACAAATCGTCGCTGCCGCTGCTGGTTCGTCGTTGCTTTGGCTTTGACTTTTGTTTATTTTGAATTTTCACAAAATTTCTTGGAATTCCAACACTGCGCCGCCTGCCACTCCACAAAACACTACACAATTTGTTGCTTTTTATTTTCTAATTAAATACACACAGCAAACGTAACGACTTTTGCACTTTGTAATTTGTATTTATATATACATATATTTGATTTATTAGCATATTATGACAATCGTTTTCACTCAAAACTTTAAACTCACTTTGCCATTGCTGCTGCGATCTAATTTGATTAATTCAAAACTTGTTGAGTACGCACTCTCGAACTCGTATATTTTGCACTCGTATTCACAGTTGCCGCCGCCGCACTCTCGACTCTCGCCTACTACACGTTGCGTTGTCGTCGTTCTTTTTGTGGTTTCTTATTATTGTTGCTATTTGTTTATGTTCACTACTCATGCCTTTGGCTCTGCCTCTATCGCTGTATTCGTTTTTCACTGCGTTCCGTTCCGTTCCGGGCAGGCCAACTTAACAGCACGACGTTCGATCTTCGAATGTTCGATCAACTGTTGCTACTGTGTTGTTGTTGCCAGTCGACGTCATCGTGTGTGTACAACCGAGCGGCTGCGGTTAGTTTGAAAAGAGAGGCGCCCAAATGGTCTACCTTGAGATGTATGTGTAGGTTTGCTGTATGAATATGTTTAATTATGTCTTCGTTTTGGATTTGTTTTAGTATATTTTAGGGCGTTCTAATGCAAAAATAGCGATTTTTAAAAAGGTACTCAATTGTGATATAAGTTAAAATTAATTGCTGTTCCCAAAAATATTTTATTTTATACTTTTTAAAGTATCCAGCAGTAAAATTGTATATTAAAAAAAGTGGAGGGTATAATATAAATCGAATATCTATCATAAATATTGCTTAACATTTTTAACAATGATGAATAAAATAAATACAAACATTAAATTTTAAAACCTTGCTAAAAAATTGACCCAATTAAATTATTTATGACATTTTCAATTTCTAACCCGCACTAAAAGAGAACCGGCCCTGTACATTATGGTACATACAAGCATATCATATGTATGTACTGGCCGCCGCAGCGCCGCCAGCAACAGCTCTACCAAGAACAACAACCACAGCAGCTAGTCAGCAAGTGCCAAGTCGTCGTCGGCTGTTGCGCGTCGTTGTCGCTGTTGGTTGTGTATGTGTGTATATATATATATATTTGTATGTAGGTGTGTGAATGTGTGCGTTGTATTTCATACATATATATGTATGGCATACATATGTACATACGTATGATATGCTTGTTGCTCAGGGAAGCCCCAAATCACCCCGCGCGCAAAAAAATTGTTTCTATTGTTGTTGTTGTTGTAGTAGTATGAGCAAAAGCGAATAAAAGAACTCGCTGCGCTGCGCTGAGTGAGCGCCGCCGCGTTCTTGGCTTATTAGATCAATTGACTTTGTTTTTGTTTTGTGTATATTTATTTATTTTATTTTTTTTTTGCGCTTTCAGTGCGCCATTTTCTGCTGGCGCTGTTGACAGGGGGAGGGTTGGGTGGTGTATGTGTGTGCTATGGGCTACACACATTTCTTGCTATTGCGCCTGTACAGTTTTTTTTTGCGTTAATTTTATTTTTTTTATCAGTTTTTTTTTTCGGCATTTGCAAATTTTTTATTTTTTTTTTTGTTGAACATGCGAGTTTGGTGTTGATTGATTTTTTATTGGCTTTATTTTTGAGTGTGTCTGTGTGTGTGTGTGTTAAATATATTTCTGCTGATATTGCCCTTAATAGCTGATTTGTCGGATATGGATACGCTTTTAATGTGCTGATTATTGTTAATTTAATTTTTAATGCGAATTCAAGTACAGTTATGCATGATTAAGTTACTTTTTGGTTAATTTAACGATTAGCTATCGGGCGAAACTAAACATAATCGTTAACTGATTACAGTAATCTAAATTCTTTTATAAATATTAACATTTAAAAGAGTTGACTGACTTTTAAAAGAAATTGATATTCGATAACATATGTATGTAGATTATAAGTTAAATAATTAATATGAGATCAAGTTAGGCTTTTTTAGAGGTTGTTTCCCTCCAGTAGATAATCTAAAAACCCTTGTAAATGATTTTTAATAAAACAATCGATACTATCGATAACGCCCTCGATTGCTTATCCAGCTCTAATACATGTGTATGTCATAATATTAATACATTCATACATACATAACTGCAATTTAACAGCAATATATCAATATGAACTCGTTGTCTAGTCAAGAGACCCAAATATCAACGCAAATCGAACGGAAGCGAATCGATAAGACGGGTCTATCGTCAATGCACATCACAAAACAGACAAACAAACATAAACATTAATAGTTTTTAACACACGCATACATACATACATAAGTGTGCACATATTTAGACAGTTGACGGTACGATAAGGCACGACAGCAACAGCGTTGATGATATCACAAAAAAAAAAAACAAAAAAGGTAAACAATCTAATCAATAAACACAATAAAACCATGACGAGCGGCTACGCATTCAATTGCATGTATATATGTAACTGTACATCTATATGCAATGTGAGCAATCGTAGAGTCTGACTCCCCCCCTTCGTTGCTCTATCTCTCTCTCACATGCACGCGACGATTGATTACAGGCAATAAAACGTCTTTCGAACCGATTGACTTAAAAATAAACGAAGACACACACGCATACATATATAACAATTAATACAGCTGCGCGCTTCAGTGTGTGTGTGTGTGCGGGAGCGATAGACACAAGTGGCCCCAAAACTGCAATGTTGACGACGTCTTATTCATTCACGCATTGGGTAATCGATATACAAGCGTTAGTGTTGACATTTTTAGTTCAATTGAAAAAATTAGTTCACAAGTTCATTTGTGAACTGTAACATTGAATAAAGGGCTTTGTTTGTTCTACTCACAACATTTGCAATAAAGTGATAACAATAGTTGCTAAAAAGAAATTGAAACCTAACAGCATAAGTTCAGTTAATCATATAAATGAACCGTTCAATGGAACTGATTCCGAACGCAATGCAACAGCTCTAAGAGCAAGCCACACTCACACAACGGCAGCCGCCAAATGAAACCATTAAGCGCAACATAAAACAGCCGTCGCGTATGAGAGCAATTGAGTAAGTGGGGGAGAGACAGAGAGCGCGAGAGCGAGAGCGCAACGATTGACGAGACGAAAGCTGAGTAGTTGAAGGAGACGGCGACAAAGAGAAGGCAGACAGTGCAACCAGAAGCTACGGATCGGCCAGTGCCGCCAAAGTGGCGACTTCATTGCAGACGGACAAGCAAAGCACAAACAATCAGTGGAGCCAAAAAAACAACAACAACAACAGCAACAATAACATGCACAACAACAACAAAAACAACGACGACATGATCATGTCTGGACAGTTCAGCAATGCTGGCGACGTTGTCGGCTCCAACTTTGTTATTATTACCGCTCGTGCACATGCCCCTCAAAACAACAACTGCCCACGATTTAATGTTGTTGTTGTCGCTGTTGATGAAACAGGTTTGAACTCTGAGCGTCTGGGGCCGTGGGGTACGCTGGCGTCGACGTTGCGTCGATGTTGCGTCGCCGTTGCGTCGATATTAAACGTAATCAATAGAGTTAACTTCTTTAATTGAGCGGCAGCAGCAAGCAGCAAGCAGCAACAATAAACGTGCAACGTACTACAACGAAGCGACAATCAAAACTAATTGAATGTACATATGGCAAATATTAAAGTGAAGAAGAACAAGTGTAGAACAGAGAAAAAAAAGAGATGCGCCCCATTCACGAGACATTTAAAATCAGTCTCAATATGATTATTTAATTATGATTAAAAAAAAATAATAATAATAAAATATGTATGTAGGTACATATATTAACATAAGTATGTTGACCTGTCGAGCTTTGGAAAAAAAACAGCTAACGCCTCATAAAACACAAATACAAGCATAAAATGCGAAATTATCTACTTGGCTAATTAAACGTAGCATAGTTTTAGGCGTCATATAACTTTACAACGCCGAAAACAGTTAGAAAAGCAATAAACACGTCGAAAACATAAAAAGTTTTAAGTAATCTATGCCAAACTTTTGCCAGTTTATGTTAGAGCTGCTAATTAATTTTCTAGTTTATACATTTTGCACACTAATCAGTTTTGTGCGCACTTTTTTAAGTATTTCTCTCCCAAAAACTCTCGCAAACTAAAAACAAACAAGGAAATTAAGGAAAAAGTATTTGAAACTGGCAGGAAAGTGTTCTTTAGAACCTCATGTATTTCACAATTTTATAGCATTCGTTACACTTTAATTATTATTCATTCTGTTATCAGTTCAGCTCTTATTTTATTTTATTTTTTTTAATTTTTTGTGGGTGTTTTTTTGTTTTTTTATCTTTTATAGTTGACAGAATATGGCTTCTACTATGGCTCAGACGGCCTGGAGGCCAACTAATGTAGCGATGCGTCAGCACTATATAATTGTGGACCTTAGTCAACATTAGTCAACTTATAGACAAAGGTGTCAGTTCAGTCAAGTGGTCAAACTGCTGGCATAAATGTTAGACAAAGATGGGGCTGCATATTTAGAAAGAGACAGCGTCTGAGCCACAATAATGGACGGTCGATGGTCAACGGTCGTTTCGAACAGGCCACTAAAGTTGGCTATTATAACAGGCTGATTGCTCATTTGTTGACACGCAACGTTTGCCGTGTGTCTATTTTAAGACAGAGACACAAAAAAAAAACAGGAAAAACGATATACATATGAAAACTATACTATATATGGGGTATTTCAACAACTAAAATGCCCTGCAAATGATAGTTATTTTAGAAATGGGAATTGTTTATAAAATCCTTTTTGATTGTTTTTTGGTATTTAGGAAATTACTTTTAAAAAGTCTCTTGATATCTCTCATAATAGAGTTAGTTTACAATCGTTAATATAATCGATAAAATTATGATTTTTGAAATGTTTTTTTAATCTAATTAAACTGAGGAAATTTAATATAATACCCAACCTTAAATATGCAATTTAAAAAGCAAATTTTAGTATATAGAAACTCGTTTATAAAGCTAAAAAAAAACAATCAAAAATCAAATCGATAGTATCGACAGTTTTTAATCGTTTTTTGCTTATTTAATAAATTGATTTTAGCAGAAAATTTAGCTCTAAGAAAATAGCATTTTCTCAAAATATTCTTAATAAAAAGGTAATATTTAATACAAGTATTTAAAGCTAAAAAAAAAACAATCAAAAACAATATCGATATTATCGACGGTTTTTTAATCGTTTTGTCCTTTTAATAAATTATTTCTAGCAGAAAATTTATCTTTAAGAAAATATTATGTTCTCAAAAGGCAAAAATTATTTTGATATTTAAGCTAAAGAACAATTGTAGATAATGCCGAAAATATCGATAATATCGATAATTATTTTAATAACATTTTATCTATGAACAATTAAAACTTGGGTGCATAAAATGCAAATTTCCTTTTTGCGCTTTATAAATTACAACATTGTGTTATAAAAGCTTATAAATTATAAATGTTGTCAATATAAACCGATACTACCGATAGCTGCAAATATTTCTCTTAATAGCGCCACTAGCTATAGCATTTATATACCCCCCTTCTATAGAGTAAAAACAGTGTCAAAATCGGTTAATATTTGCACAACTCAAATGCCTCAGTCAAAAGCCACAACGATTGTGCATATATATACATTTATATAAATATCTATCTCTGTCTATGAATGAAGATGACTGCCAGACCATAAAACTAGTAGAAGTAATAACAACAACAACGAAAATATTAACAACAACAACAACAATCTCAAAATTGCGCACACGTCATGAACATTTGCATATTTGTATTTTATATCTACGTGAAATGTATCTGCAGTCATGGCAATTGGCAATTGGCAATTGGACATTGGCAGCTGGTTGTATCTGTGCTTCACTGCCAAACAGCCATTTTTCGATCATTTGCACACAGAGACAGACAGGCAGACGGATAGACAGACAGCAAAAGATACAAACAACAACATACATACAACATTTAAGCAGCAAAATTTGGAACTAGTGAAATATCTACAGAAATTAACATGATTTCTCATGTGTTTACAAAGAAAACTTGATAGAAAAAAAGAATTAGGAATCTGTAAGATTTTAGTTTCTATTGAAAATATTTTGTATTAAAAATTTAGGTGTTCTGAATTCCGCAAAATGTTTAAAAACCTAATTTTTATTTAATATCATATTATTGTTGCTGAAAAATGATAGGTGTTCTGAATTCCGCAAAATGTTTAAAAAGTATTGTAAATGTATTTACTTAAAAATAAAATAAAAATAATAAGATAGGTGTTCTCAATTCCGCAAAATGTTTAAAAACTGAATTTCTATTTAATATCATATTATTGTAAATGTATTTACTTAAAAATACTATGAAAATAATTTGTCCTATTCATTTGATCAGTTTTTTACTTTAAAATTCTTTCCAACTTCTTGATAATCAAGTCTTAAAACCTTTCAGTATTTTATAATAAAATCAAATATGTATAAAAATGTAAACTAATTTCTCAAAAAAATCACAGCCAGAATACATAACAATTTTATTTTAAGCTGAGTATTATACGCCAAGTATATTTATAATTTAACTAAATAAATAATCATAAAGCTTATCATAATTGAGGCAATATAATAAACATTTTTTCAACAGTGTTGTGTGTTTATTATACATAATATGAATGCGCAAAATACACAAAAAAAAAATGAAAAAAATATAAAGTATCTCTCACTCATAGTGCGTTCAATATTTACCATGTGCTGGCCTCCCTGAGTGTTGTTATGTGTGTATCTGTGGGTGTTATAATCTATGTGTATATATATATACGTATATATATATATTTGCTATGGCGTCGCACTGTGTTGTCTATCACTCGATTATAATATTCTTACTCTATAGTTGCTCTGTGTTGTCTCTGTCTCTGCTAGATTATTGTGGAGGTATCAGGCACAGTGCATGAGTTTATTGTGTGTCATGTTGTTGTTATTATACTCTGTTTGGACAAAGTGATGATGGGTATTTAGGATTTCAAAATATGGAAGCTATAAATAGCTATGTTATTTTTAATTTTAACTCCGAAAATAGAGGAATTATTGTGTATTTTTTACAAATTTTAAAGCTAGCGTTAGAAAATTTGGTAAATGAACTTATGATATTTTTGAAGGATTTAATCTTAAAAAATCTGTATACAAAAATATCCAAAAAATAGAGGGTAAGATATAGAATAGCCGAAAATCAATATTTTTAATATATTTCCCACAATTTCAAAGTTATAGCTAGCAAATTTGTTATATAAATTAATTCATATCTTTAATTTAATTTAATCTTAAAAATTTGGTAAATGAACTAATGATATTTTTGAAAGATTTAATCTTAAAAATTTGATAAATGAACTAATGATATTTTTAAAAGATTTAATCTTAAAAATTCTATATTCAAAAATATCCAAAAAATAGAAGGAAAGATATAGAATACCCGAAAATCAATATTTATAATACATCTCCTACAATTTCAAAGATAGATAGCTAGCAAATTTGTTATATAAATAATTTCATATCTTGAATTTAATTTAATCTTAAAAATTTATTAAATGAACTAATAATATTTTTGAAGGGTTCAATCTTAAAAAATCTGTATCCAAAAATATCCAAAAAATAGAAAGAAAGTTATAGAATACCCGAAAATCAATATTTTTAATTATATCTTCCACAATTTCAAAGTTTTAGCTAGCAAATTTGTTATATTAATTAATTCATATCTTTAATTTAATTTAATCTTAAAAATTTGGTAAATGATTTAATGATATTTTTGAAAGATTTAATCTTAAAAATTCTATATTCAAAAATTCATATCTGCCTAAAAACTTAAACTAATAATATTTAAGCTACGCACACTTATGCCGCCAGAAATAAGTAATAATAAAAATAGAGTATAAAGCAGTTGGTAACATAATTTTATACTTGTTGCTGCTGTTATGCATAGAGAACTATGTGTGGATGTGAATTTGCCTTGGCTGTCGCTGTTGCTGCTGATTGGGAATCGCCAGTTGGGCGACTGTGCACACACACACACTAGAGGCATGCAGATACTTACACACACATTCTTTGCCACTTCTTCGTTGTAGTTGCAACAACGTCTATGAAATCGTTTTTATATTAAGCAGCCAACTCAGATCGCAGACTTGCGACGCCAATGAAAATATGTTGTGAATGTTTTTCAGCTGCCGCTGTGTTGCTGCTGTTGGTTGTATCTGTATCATTGTATCTGTATCTTTGTATCTGTATCTTTGTATCTGCAAAGTTTTCTTTTAGCATATTTGTGCATTGTGGCAGCTGTTTGCACTGATACTTGGCGTATGTGGGCCCCCAGACAGCAGCGAGACAGCTTAATGACTTTTGCCTCAATGGATTTTGCCTCAACAAACGAATTTTTACCTGATCTAACCCGATATTTGAGCCCAGACAAACTGGCATCATTAAAATTACATTTTGTAGCCGGGCGGGTAAAACCCATAAAATCATCAATAGAAATTCGCGCGCAGGCAAATTTTAGCGCCAGCTCAGATACTTGACATTTGGCCAAAAAAAAAAGGGAAACATATATATTAATATTCTTAGACCTTCAGGCAGGTCCTGCAGCGGCAGCTTAGCACAGATCCTGACAGGTAGTTGTCCTTTTACGCTCTACTCTGTCGGAGCTCAATTGTTTCTTGGGAAAAACCCAAAAGAAACGTGTCATTGGCCACTTTATAACAATCTTCGTCTGCATATCCTTGCAATATCCTTTAGCACTTAGTTTGCAGCTCATCCTAATTAGCTTAGAAGTGTTCTTGGAATACACATTGTTAACACAACATAATTAATTGATTTCAATAGCGAAAAATAAGCTAGAAGTATCTTTAAATTATGTTAATTGTGAATTGAAATTATTGCTAACTTTTTTTTAAAATAAATAAATTAATCAATTAAATATGAAGATTTTGAAGGTCAATACGGAAAGGAATTTCCTATACATTTGTAAATTAAAACTCCCAAGTAAGAATATATTATTATATTTATTTTTAAATTTTTTTAGAATCAATTTTATAGACAAATTGAATTTGTTTATATTCCTCTTTTATTGCCATTAGTTTAAACTTTGAGCTAGTAAATAAATAGATTAAAAATTGATTATAGTAAAATAAAGTATTGCATATTTTGAAATAAGAAAACTAAAAAATATCTGAACATTTTTGCATTTTCAGTAATATTAAAAAAGATTTCATTCTTTACTATATTTAAATCAGAAATATTTTTTGGAAATTTATTCAAGCTAATTTATCAAAGCGCTAATATTTTCTATTATAATTAATTAAATGGAATTTTTAAATTTAAAAATCTTTACTTTAAGTGATTTTTTTTATATTTCAATAAGTTAACAAATTTAAGAATTATTTTCTTTATTTTTTCTTTAAACTATATTACAAACTGTATTTTAATTTGCAGAGTTTAACACAAATTATGCTGCTTTATCACATTTGTTGGCCACTTGGCCCAAGCGAAATTACATTGCCCTCGGCTTTTTTATATACCATAAAAATCGTGAGTATATATCATATCATATCTACGTCACGTAAATGCTTATCAGCGCAATTTGATAATGAAAGTGAAATGGCAAAAAACCAAAAAAAAAAAACAAAAGAATATTATTAAGTAAATAATAAGCTGGGTAGGTTTGCATATGTATATAAATAAATACTTATATACTATATGCCATGCTTATATCATAATCTTTTGTTGATACGCGCAAATTGTTTATAGACATGTTTGTATATATGTTTTGTCAACGTATATTTTTTGATTATTATTTTCCTATTCTATCATGAATCACGCCACCTCGATTTTTTATTTTATCAATCCAAAATGACTTTTATTTTATGCTCAGGAATATATATAAACATATATATATATGTGTACTTAAAGCACGCATTTTTATCAATATATTGCCCGAGCATTGATATACTATAAGTAGTATATATATAGAGTATAAATGTCCGCTTGTCTATATGTGTAATTGCCTGCTGCTTGTCAGACCCCATAATAACTGTATTAAACGGCATTACCCATGACAAAAACTAGCACAACGGAAAACCCAAGAGGGGTACAGAGAAGGGGGGGTAGGCGAAGGGGCATATCAGGCGATACACTGAGAAATTTGTTGAAGGGGAATTTCAATTTTGTAGTCACTGATAAGCAACAATTAGAATTGAATAAAATAAAGAAATATTGTAGATAGACAAACCTGTCGAGAGGGTCAAGAAGCTGGCATAATATTTTTTTTTATAATTATAAAATGATTTTTAAATATATTTTAAATATGTGGCGATTATAATAAATGTAATAAAATTGCATATTGCTGGCTTGCTGTAAATGCAACTCAATTTTAATTTAAATACAATTTATTTAATATTAAATAATTGTTTCAATATTTCACTTTCTTTGTGTGTTTTATAAATACTAATATATTATGCCATATATTGACAGTTAGTTGTAATCTTTTATGAGTCAGTGTCAGTGCATTAGACATGCCAGACACAATCAATTTTGACATTCATCTAGATAAATGTAACAGCCTATAGTGATAACAATAAAACTGACAAGCTGAAAATACACAATGTGATATAAATCAATCAAAGGCATAAGTTCATTTCAGTTAGCTCAAAGTGCAGAATATTATTATTATTTTTTAATAGGTTTAACAACGAGAAAAATATTCTTTCCAAAATTAACGAAATTATGAACATTTGTTGACTTTGATCATCATGTGTTTTAAAATATTTAATATGAAATTATTAAGGTTTAAAAAAACATAGTTAAATATCTCATTTAAAAACAAATTTGTTATTTTTTTTTATTAAAATTTTATAGGCATTTTATGTGTGCTAAATTTAAGAATATTGCTTAAAGTTGATTTTAGTTAAAAAAAAAAAATCCAATGTATAGGATTAAAAGAGATAATACCAGCAGGGGGTCAAGAAGCTAGTTAAATTTCAGGAAAAAGCCTTTTATGCAGAATGCTCAAAAAAATCTAACAAAAAATAAAACTTCAGATAAAATAAATAAAATTATTTCTCATGATAATCCAATTATTACCCCTAAGCCTTATATACTGTTGCTTAGACTCTTTGAGAATTATGGGCGCACAGATGTGCAACAAACAGTCCCTACAGGTATGCAACACTTTCCAGCTTATTTAAGTGGAGTATTATAGTTTATTTAAAATAAAACTATAATTTTTTATTATGCTAAAATTAAAAATTGTTTCTATATTTTCAGGAAATAAATTGAATTAAAATAAAATATAATAAAAAAGATCAGTTAAACTTCATTTTTAAACCACATTTTTCCTTCAGTGTGGCTACTCTATAAAGTTAAATATTAAACTAAGTTTTTTTTATAGATAACTGAATTAATTTTAAACAAATTAAGTACTTATCGAAGAAAAATAAATCATTTATTCAAAAATTCCCAAAAGTTCATAAAGAACAAGCGGAATTAGTGGTCTATGTGAAGCTTCCGGAGAAAAGGGAACTACCATCTTTATCTTATCATAAAAAATATATAATAATTCTTAAAATGGTTTTTCAACGATACCTAACAAAAGAAGGCTTTAAATATATAATTATTTTTAAGATATTTGAGTAACCGCAAAGTCTTATTAAACTCTAATAAAAAACCTAATTTTTCCAGTTCTTAAGTTTAATAATTTGTTAAACTTACCTTTTAACTTTTCGCGTGACGTTTCTAAAGCACTTTTACGTGAATTGACAGTGGATTCTGTAAAAGAAAAAAATTCATAAAAATTAATAACAAATTAATGACTTGACCAAAAAATTCAAGATATTTAAGCAGAAAAATTGTGCCACATATTTAAATGTTAAAGCAAAAATTTATAGTCGCAAGACAGATACATCTCTATTTTGTTAAATGTGCACACTCTCCCATAAGAAAAGTCTTCAAATGATGCCAAAAATATAAACAAAAGAAAAAAAAAAGAAAAGAAAATTCTATTTAATCTTTTATTTATACTAAATGTCGAGGCTCAACCCACGCATTGACACTGACATTTCGTTCGGTGACGTCAAATACACAAACAACATAAATATACAATCGAAAAGCTAAGAAAATTCTTTTGTAGCAAAAACAAAAATATTTGTTGTTGTCATTTTCCATGAAGCATCAAACATTATATACATACTACTACATCTTATTTTATATGTAGTATATACATATATTTTTTTTATTTTTGTTTACAAGCAAAATTTTTTGCTAATTTTAAACATATGTCTGCCTAGTCATCCACATAAGTATTTGTACATTGTACAATTTTCAAGCAAATTTTGCGTCTACGCTAAATTGAAAGAAACGCATAGACAATGTTTAAATGTTCTATAAATACAATAAAATACAATTCTCAAAACTTTGCAAAATGTGGCGAAATTCCCAGTGATGGCACCATAAACGAAAAAAAAATGAATAAAATAATAACAAGTTAATTTTTTATAAAGAAGATAAGACGACTTGAGGGGTACCCTGTAATTTGTGATCTTGTCTATTCATTATAAATAACATTAATAGCTTTTGTTATTATAATTTAATTTTAATGTTAAATTTGGTGTGCAGAGAATTGTAATGATGTTGAATTCAGGAGATCACTTCTGAAAATATCTTGTAACCTCTACTTTTTACAATATATACTTCAATACCTTTTGTATAAATTATTCGATTAAAATAAACCATAGTTAGAAGTAATTTTTAGAGCTCAGTGATTATTATTTAATTAAAATGTTAAATTTGTTGTACGGTGATTTGTTATGATGGCAAAAATACCATATCATATTTATAATTAAGAATCTTGAATTTTGTAGTGCTCTACTTGAAAATATCTCGTAGATTCTACTTTTTAACAATATAAATATAAATCAATACCTTTTGTATAAATTAAATAAACTAAAATAAACCGTAGTTAGAAGTATTTCTTAGGGCTCTACCTAGTAAAACCCATAAATATATTCCCTTTAGTACTCACAAGATCTATTTACTGCTATATATATTTGAGTAGTTATCACGTTTTTAAACCGATCTGAACAAAACATTTGAGACTAAAAGATTTCACTAATGCCACAAAAAAAAAATAAAATAAATGAAAAAAATATTAATAATTTAGAAAAGTGTATTGAAAAATGTTTAACTGACAGATATTGTCCACTTTTCAATCCTTGATTTAATTAGAGAATATATTGAAATATAAATAAAATGAAAAAATAAAGAATTTTCGACTGAAAGATATTCTCCACTTTTCAATCCTTGATTTAGTTAGAGAATATAATGAAATATAAATATAATGTTTATACAAAAAAAGTCTGAACGAAAGATATTCTCAGCTTGATTGATTTAATTACAGAATATAATGAAATATTGAGGTTACTTCGAAGACACTTCTATATAAAAAAATTATCTGCGATTGCGATTGATAGAGGCAAATAGAATACAAAAAAAAAAACGCATTCATTCTTATACCCTTATAACTTATACCCTATTTAAAACATTTCTTTGACGACTACAGGGTAATAATAATAAAAGTAGCTTGAGTTTTTTTTTTTGGCTACTCATTACTCGTATATGACATTTGCATACATTTATATTTATTTATATATATATATATATATATATATATATATATATGTAGGTATATGAATGTTTTTGACGAATGACGCACTTTTGAATGTTCATCATTATTCTACATTCCCAGTATTAAACTCAATCTCATCTCATACTTGATTGCCTTTTGTGTTGGGGGCTGCGTAGTTTGCCTTTTGCACAATTTTGTATTTTTTTATTATTGTTGTTGTTGTTGTTATTTGATAAGAAAATTGCCTGCATATGAAGTATGCGCGTAATTACAAAATACAAAGCGATTAAACGCGTCTTATCAGTGAATAAAGCAACTGAAATATATACATATAATATAGTACAGTACATATATGTTTATATATTGTCTTGCTTTGTGGCTTCCTATTGTAAAGTGAATAAAGTACGAGTAGTCGCACTTTAATCGCACTCTAGAGAGCTGTGAACTTTGAACGTGATCCTGATAAGCTATAGTATGGTTTATAAGTATATTTAAATACATATATGATTATTTGCCAACTCGAACGCCTTAAAGTATGCAATGATTTGAGGTTTATTGCGAAAGCTGCATTATTGTTTTTTTTATCCACCCTCACCCGACTATAAAATGCTCTGTTATGGCATTTTTTCCTTATCTTAAAAATTCTGTGTTCATATATTTCATAATATAGCACAATTGTTTTTGATTCATTTTCCACAAATTACGCAATCTTGGATGCCATCTGTGTGATGTCATATTTTTGTGCATATTACGCATACGCCATGTGTTGCAGTTATCTAAAGACTTTGTTAGTCAGCCCTAGCTAGTTGGACAGAGTTGTAGTTCAATAAGGAAGGAAGTAGTTCAGCGTTTAGTCATTAAATTTTTGCTTAAAGCAGATATTGTATTATTTTAGAAATATATTAATTTATTTTTTTAAAAGTTTCCATTGCCAGTTACTGCAGTAAACCAAATGTAACAAAATTCACGCGTTCAATTGAACTAGTTCACAACGAATCGCTGCTAAAGCTCAGCTCATTATTTACACTCAAACTCACACTCACACTCAAGCTTTTATGTTAATTGTTTTGATTAACATTTGCGGCCACAATTAGCAAAGGCCAAACAAAAAAAAAGAAGACGCATAAAAAAGAACGTAACAATAAGCGGCTTCCCCAGCACACACACACATACAAAACCGCTTCACACTTTTAATATAACATATGTGTGTGTTTTGTCTGTATGTATTTAAACTGGTTGCTTGCTACGTAACCAGTTTTAAACTAAAGCAAAACAAAAAAAAAAGAAATGAAGCTTGAGCTGATGACGATGGCATTGCCAATTTCAGCCATGTTATATTCACTCTTCTTCTGTTGCTGCTTCTTCTTTTTCTTCTGCTTATTAATCTTCTCCTTGTTGTTGTGGTATGTAAGCTTATTTTCCTAGTGTGTGTGTGTGTGCTTTGATGCGCATGTTTCCGCTTTCGTTTGGCTGCGAGCATCGACGCCAACAAGTCGGCGGCCATAAACAAGTGCGGCAGGTGGTAAAGCCGCCGCAGCAGCTGAGACATTGGCAGAGACTTAAAGCAGCGTGTGCTAGGTGTCTCCTTTGCTCCTCCTTCTCCTCCTCTTCGTCATCATCATCTTCTGCTGCTTCTTCTTCTGGTTCTTTTGTGAATGATGCGTGCACAAAAACGAGGCCGCGTTTTATGCTACCTGCGCTAACAACTTTTTCTCCTTCCTCTGTTTCTTCTTCTTCTCCTTGCTTGCCTTTCTTGTTTTCTGCATTGCGCGCCCAAAGCGCTGCTGCTGCTTCTGCTGCAGTCGCCTGCCATAAATTGCTGTTTGCCTGGTCGCTGCTTTAATTTGCATGCAAACTTTTTTTCGCCTTGAAGATGCTCTGTAGAGAGCGCTTGCAATATATCGATTTCAATATCGATAATATCGCATGTTTATTTAACAATCTCTATTAAGCTTTATTAATTACTCTACAAATATGTAATAAGCAACTATTAATGACTTTATGACTCATGCACTGCTAAGATGTCTAGGTATTGCGCATAGATACTTTGTTTAACTATTAATAGCTTTTTTTTTAATTATATTAAACCAAGTTTGAAAAACCTTTGCTTCATTTGTAATATAAATTGCATATACGAATAAATGAATAGAGTAGTATGTATGTACATATATATGTACATATATGAGTATATTTATTTAGTTACAAATGAATGTTGACACATTGCAGGCACTGTTTGCTGACTGTTCCATGACTCATAAGCCTTCCCTGTCCCACCAACCTCTCAAAAACGCTTTAAATGCCATTAACCAACTGACCGAGTGCGGGAGTTAACTGCAAATCCACTCGAAAGTTCGCAATGCAAACGTCACTTACATGATTTACAAAAAAAATACAAAAATATATATACATATGTATGTGCTAACAAAAAATGGAAGCAAATCAAAGCAGGAGGTGGAGGCGCAGCAGAACAAGAAGAAGAGCAAAAGTCACAGCCTTTCAATAGTTGATTTCAATTTCATTTACACGTCTCACGCTCTCTCTGTCGCACTCGCTCGCTCGCTTGCTATTTGTTGCTCCCTCGCTCCTGTCATTCCCGTTCTCAATGCGGCCTGTGTGACGTATGACAAGCGCAAAGCAGCCGCAGCAAATGAAATATGCGAAGCAGCACAAAAACGAATTGAAATGAAACGTAAAGCGGCAACAATAACAACAATAAAAGATTTTTTTTCTTCTTTTTGCATATGCGCCTGTTGATTGCGTAATTAAAGTGCTCGAGTTTTGTTGCTGTTTCTTGTTTTTGTTGTTTTATTTATATATTAATATTCTTATTGCACTGCACAGGCAAATTTTATTTGTATATTAATATATTTATGTATGTATGTACATATAGAGAAGTGCCGCAATATTATCGATAGCTTAAATAATCGATAATATGTGTTAGGGAGGTAAATCAAAAGCTCATTTTTTCGAATAATTGGGTCAATTACCGAGAAAAACGAAATAATTACCGACAAAAAACTTTATTTAAAATTAAAAATTATTTTTAGTCGCTTGAAAAATATTCTTTGCCGCATTTATGCTGCATAGCTATCGATACCGATAGTTGATTGAGTATATCAATATCTTTCTTTTAATATTCTGCATTTTAATAGATTCAACAAACAATAGAGTAATCATTATCGACAGTGTCAGCGATAATTTTGCCTTTTTAATAGAAACATTTTTAGCAAGCATTTTATTTTAAATGCAATATTCCGCGCTCTATTGCTTGGAATTTGTAATAATGCCAAACACAATCAACAAAATTGAGCTGAAAAAAATGTAAAAAAAAAATAAAAATAAATGAAAATAATATAAAAATAAAAATGCATGTGGCACATTTTTGTTGTTTTTTTTTTGTTTTTGTTTTGTTTTCTGTTCCAACGGCTGCCAATTTCTGCAGCTGCTTGCACATTTCATTAAAAGAAATAAAAAGGCATTTTTATATACGTATGCAAACGGGTGGAACGTAAACGGGGTGGGATTGGAACGGGCGTTGGAATGAGGCCCCAAATCCAGTTACGTTTTACAGCTGCAACAGACGAAATCGGAATTGCAGTTTAAAAGAAACCCACGTTGTAAGACTCTCTGAGAACTATTCAAGGAATGTGTGGCAGGCAAAGTGCGTGGGACTCGTAAAAAGTTTAACAATTAAATTCAACTTCAATGTTGAGAAAAAAAATAGTGGAATAAAGTGGAACATTGTGGAGGTAGGCTAGAATTCCAAAGTCATAAAACTATTTCAAACGTGAAATAAAACTAGAAAATTGGATTAGAAAAACAATATTGAAGTTCTACGAACTTTAGGAATTATTTAGGGAAGAAAGTAAATATTTTCAGAATTATCGATTAAATTTAAATCAAATTTAAATTATTTACACCTAGAATAAAGATTGAGCAAAATTAGGTATAATTCATTCAAAAATACAGAAAAACTTTATTCTTTTTGCATTATCATTTATTTAATTATTTTTAACTATCCAGTAAATGTCATTGTTTTTAAGTCTTTGAAATTCTAGTCTAATTAGCATTAAATTTTAATTTCTTGGCGAAATTTTAAAATGTAAAAGTGGAACAATTTTTATAAAGCAAATTTTTATTAAAGCGAAACTTGAATAAAAAACTGAGAATTTCTAAACATATTAATTTAATTTATGAGTATTATTATTATTATTAATATTATATTATTATTAATTTATTTAAAGCTAGACGATTTGAATTATTTGTATATATTTCTAAATTTCTGTTGCCTTTCTTCCTCTCAATGTTCCATTTTCAAAAGAAAATTTCATTTTCAGCATTTTTAACCTCAAATTTCATTAAACTATTAAATAGTTGCAAAAAAAATTGCAACTTAAATTAAAAATTTATTTGAAGGAAAAAAAATGATAAGATAAACATAAAAATACCAGAAACTTTATAGTTTGTAAAAAAATCATAAAGAAAAATTTGATAAAGAATAAACAAATCAAAATAAGTCAAAAATTCCAAAAATATAAAGAAAAAAAAAATTAAAAATTGAAATGATTAATTAGCATTGAAGCGCTGAAATGTACTAAGCACACACCTTAACACACATATGATTAACTACTATGATGAATTCTCATATATGTAAATAATGCACAAATCACCACACAAAAAAAAAAACAAATAAAAAAAAATGCTCGTAAATGATTAAACCATGTGACTATGTAAATGATGAGCAAACACAGTTAACCAGAAGATGAGATAAGCACAGCAACACACACACACACACACACACACATGCACACAGCATCTGTTAACCTTCATCTGTGTGTGTGTGTGTGTGTGTGTGTAAGTGGGTGACCAAATGTCGTTTAAATATATGTATGTATGTACTATATGGTCACACTAAAATGAGCGCAACAAGCGAAATATAGTATAAAAATAAAAATGCCAAAACGGCTGACAAAGCAAAACGCAATTAGCAAAAGTTATTCACTTTTATGCTTAATTTCCTTTGAATTATACGTTGCTCATAAAACGAGCGTGAGTTTGTGCACTCTCTCTCTCTCACTCTCTCAAGCGCTGTCACTCTTTCATTGCTGACGCCGCTTTTGTGCTCTTAATTTGGCTTTCAATTTGGTCTGACGTTCAATCAGCCGCAGCAGCAGCGGCAGAGGGAATTCCCTGTTGAGTGTTTTACAGTGCGTCTCTCCGTCCCTCTCTCTTTCTCTTTCGTACTTTCTGTGTCTGCCTTTTCTTCGTTTATTTTTTCACTCAAGCTGTGAGTGTGATTCGCGTTTGTCGTGTGTTTGTTTTTCAGCTTTATGAAGCTTTATTACACGCACTTTGTTGTTGTTGTTTTATTGCTATTGCTGTATTTGCTTTTGCTTTGCGTTTCATTTCGACGATTATCATTAGCTGTGACTTGCTTTGCATTGTCTTTGTTATTGCTGCTGTTGTTGTACAGTTAATTGCTGTGCATTTGCTTCGATTGTTTGCTTCGCTAAGATAAGATTTCACGCCTATTTAGTTTATTTATAGTACACACACAGTTGTGTGTACAGTTTTAACAGTCATTTGTCTTGGCTCTTAACGAAAAAAAAAACAGTTCAAGTTCGAGGCTGGCCTTAAGAGAAGGTTTAAACAGCTTTAAGCGCATTAAAAGCTTTGATTGGGATTAATCTAATCGTTAGCTTAAATATCAGTTT
Organism: Hirtodrosophila alboralis; assembly: GCA_035043045.1. NCBI lineage: Eukaryota > Metazoa > Arthropoda > Insecta > Diptera > Drosophilidae > Hirtodrosophila > Hirtodrosophila alboralis. Next base: position 34,739 of record JAWNNH010000761.1, on the reverse strand, counting down.
AAGCTCAAAATTGGCTTTTTAGCCATTGCAAAAGGCGTCAACAAAGCTCATTAAAAGCTTTGATTGAGATTAATCGTTAGCTTAAATATCAGTTAAGGCTTAAAGCAAAAGCTTGCTTTTGTAGCTATTTTTGAATTTAATTAAATTTCTTCTAGCTTTTAGCTTATTTTTAAAAGTTCCACAAAGCTTCAAATTCATTTTTTTTTTTAGCTATTTTTGAATTTAATCAAATTTATTTTAGTTCTTAGCTTATTTCTGAAAGTTCCTTAAAAGATTCAATTGCTTTTTTTTTTTTTAGCTATTTTGCTATTTTTGAATTTAATCAAATTTCTTTTAGCTTTTATCTTATTTCTAAAAGTTCCTTAAAATCTTCAATTGCTTTTTTTTAAGCTATTTCTGAATTTAATTAATTTTTTTAATTTCTTTTAGCCTTTAGCTAATTAATTAAAGCTTATTTCTTAAAATTTCTTTAAGCTTCATTTTAAATTAATAATGTTTGCTCAAACCTCCAAAACTATTATTACTAGCTATTCCACAATTTAATCACATTTCTTTTAGCTTTTAGCTTATAAATAAAAGCTTATTTCGAAAAGTTCCTTAAAATCTTCCATTTCAATTAATTATATTTTCTGAAAGCTCAAAGCTTGTTTGTGTAGCTAAATTTAATCAAATTTATTTTAGCTTATTAATAAAAGCTTTTGTGTAAAAGTTCCTACACTTTAAATTAATAATATTTGTTGAAAACTTTAAACTTTTTATATAGCTTCAATTAATTATACTTTTTTCACTTTCTAATTAAATGTTTTTTTGCATAAAGTATTTTAACTTTAAACAACATTTTACCAATTGCTTTAATTTAAATCACAAAGCTAGATTATTTTTTTTGCTACAATTTAATAAAATTTTGTTGCACCTTCTAACCATTTTGGCACATTTCATAGGGCTTATCAAAAGCTATCATCTGGGCCAAAAACAAAAGTAAAAAAAATAAGAGAATTTGTTGCCGCTTTCCACCTTGCCCAGAGGCCACTTTACACTGAAATTTATAGCATGCTACATTATGGCTAAAAGATTTATTTTTCGATCTGCGTTAACATAAATTACAGCACAACCAAAAAAAAAAAAAGTAAACATAAAAACGAAGAGCTTACACAGACTTGATATATACAACAATAAGTACGTATCTGTATCTTTGTATCTGTGCGAGCAGCAGGCAATGGGACAGACAATTTCATTTCATTTATATTTTATGCGTTGCTTTACTGAGTTCGCTTCCTTTGAATGCGCAAAAAAAAAAGATACACACACACACAGATACTCACGACTGTTGCGATGTATCTGTTGCTCCATCCTGTGGCAACAGCTGCTGCCAGTTTTCTTTTTTTTTGTGTTCTCAGCGAAAGGCGCAAACTAAGAGCTGTCTGTCTGTCTCCCCAAACGACGACAACGAGAACGACAACAATTCTCAATCAACTGGCCTGCACAGCGTCTTGTATCTTGTATCTCACAGATACGCATGGCACTTGTGCCTTGCCTTGTGCTTTGGCTTTGGCTTTTGTTGTTGTTACTTATTTTTGCTTTTGCATTTCATTTGGCAACATTGCTCGCTACTTGCTTGCTGCTTTGGTATTTGTGTATCTGTATCTTGTGGATGCCGTCGCTGGCACGACAAACGGTCTATAAACAGAAGTTCTCGGCAGACGCTGGCGCCTCAGACACAGACGTGCTTTGCGCTATAACATGCTACGTGCCGCATTCGTAACGTGACTTCCTTCAATCTATGGCCCACAAAAAGTGTGAGCTACAATTCCACAAAGCCAAGAGGTGTTGCGGGGTGTGGCGGTGTGTGCTTGAATGAGAATTGCTCGAATGTGTGTGTGTGTTGCCATTTATTATAAAAATGTTGGCAAAGTATCTGATGGGTTGATATTCAGTTAGTATACTGCATATATCTACATTTTAATACTTTTAACTTAACAGCTGTTAGTGGGGCAGCTTTATAACACATAACAGAGCGCTGTTAAGTTCGCTTTTAATGAGTTTATTGTTTAATGTAATTTTTAAATTATTAAATTAAATTAAGTACTTGAATTGAGCAGGAAAAGAGGCTGTTAATGTGGTTAACATAGGCGTAACAGAGCTGTTGCTGCTGTTGTATGTTAAATGATTAAATAATTGAAAATTTTATTTATTAAATGTTTATTGAGGGGGGAATTAACTGAATTTAGTTTATTATTAAAGTTAGTAGCATTTAAAATATTTATACATATTTATTAAATGTTTATTGTTGAGGAAATTATCTGAATTTAGTTTATTATTAAAGTTAGCAGCATTTAAAAATATAACAGAATGCTTACATTAATAATACAGCTGTAATGTTGCTGCAGCTGTTACTGTTATCAAGATAACAGCTTTACTAAATTTAATATTTTATATAAAAATAGCAGTTAAATAATCGATTGATATATAAACGTTATTATTTATATTTGATTAAAAGAAATAATTGCAATTTAATATAAAAATTATAAACAACCCTTCCTCCATTTAGAAACCACATGGAAAGGCATTTTATTTATATTTGATTAAAAGAAATAATTGCAATTTAATAAAAATAATTAAATAAAACCCTAATCTAATTTACAAACCACAGGAAAAGTCTTTTTATTATATAAAACTCGAAACACCTGTTAGCAATAAACTCATCATAAGTCACAATAAAGAATATATTACAAAATAAATACACAATTATGTATATATATACAAAAAGTGTTTAAAACATAACGTGAACTTTTATTCACACTTCAAGCAGCTTCCTGTACATATCATGCCATATTATATATACATATATATAAAGGGTTTAACTACATATACATATTTATAACAATTTCGCAGAATGAGTAAAGTGATTTCTGATAAAAAAAAAGTTAAGTGGCCCAAAAGCCAGCAAACAAACAAACAAACAAGAGAACCAAAAAAAATATATATATATATTTATATGTATATAAAAGGGCCCAGAAAGAAACAGGTTCACAACAAAAGCCAAGGAGAGTCGCAGTATGTATCATAAATATGAATATGTTGCAAGGCATCTGAAGTGCCCTCACACAGATACAAATGTAGCTATATAGCTACAGATACAAAAGGCAGGGCTAACGCGTCAGGTACTTCATTTGAGTTTGAGTCTGGGCCAGGGCCTGGGCCTAAACAATAAACAAGGCCCAAAAATAAAGAAAAGAAAAAAAACTGAAACTCTGTGTGCAGGTTTATGCTGCCTAAGGATTCAAAAGTTGGGCCCAGCTCAAGTTTAAATTTGAACATTCAAAGATACACACATGGTATATATGTATATATATATCTTGGGTTAAAGACCCATCCTTAGAGTCTCTAACTTGGCCAACTGGCAGTCGTCTCAGTGTCTGGCTACGGCGGCCTTTTCAAAGTAAAACGTTTTTTACTTAACCAAATGCCTGCTATCCACAAGATACAAATATAAAAATAAACAGCAATTGCCATTGGCAACTTTATGGCCATTGCCAATGTGTTGCCAATGTTTGCCGACCAACTACTTAACTGATTTGATTTAGTTAAAGCAAAATTATGCTCACTTGACATAATAAACAAAAGGGATAAAACTGTAGATATGTTAGGGTAACATTTAAGAGAGTCTGTTACTAATAAAAGCAATCAACTGATAGCTAACAATATAAAATGTTAGACAACAGAATTCGCCTTAATGCTGTTATGTTAATATTTAACATTGAACATATAAACAGCCTAACAGCTCTGTTTTAGCTAAAAATTATTTATTTTATTTCATAACTGAATATTTATTTATATATGTATATTTTTTTCTACTTAGCTGATTTGATTTATAGCAATAATATCAATAATAATTAATATAAATTTAAACAGTTTACTGTTAAGTTTAAAAGCTGTGGAACACTTGTTTTTTTACAGCATTTAAAACTGTTAGATAAAAGGCATGTCGAGGTAAGTTAATAATGTTAACTTAACTGTTAAGCTTATAAAAGCTGTTCAGCATTGTCAGATTGAAAAATATTTAATACTTATTATTTATTTATTTATTGACGAGCTATACTTTATATAATTGCTTTCAAAAGTTGCTCTATTCAATGTTTTCATTAGATTTTTATTAATCTTAACTTTAACATATTCAATTAATAGCAGATGTTAAATATGTTAAACAAAATGCTGTTAAGCTTGCAACAGCTGTTAGTCAAACTGTAAAACGTTAACTTTAAAAATTTCTCAAGCAAGTTCTTCTAATATCACATTTTTTTTTATGTCAACTTTAACATACTTTCAGTGCTTTTTAATCAATTTATAGTCGCAAATATATATATATATATATTTTTTTTTTCATGTATCTTATAGTTTTGAAATTCCTAAGCTGCAATTTCCATATCAATCGGCAAAAGTGTTTTTGTGTATAAATTGATTGATTGATTGAACTGAACGATAGCTTTCAAAATTCAATTAAATGCCAATTGGACAATTTCAGTTTCGTTTGAAAAACTTTGCAGGGGGCGAATGAGAATAAAAATGTGTTTTTTTTTTATATTTTACCGGCCAACCAAAAATAATAAAAATAATAAAAAAAATTCAATTGATATGTGCTGATAATTTATTGATTTCTTTTAATCAGAAACAAAGTTAAATGAAATTCTTAGAAATTTGCGCGATAACTTCAAGTGGTTTTTAGTTGTGTATATGTGTGTGTGTGAGTGTGTGTGTGTGTGTCTATAGAGAGTGTTACTCACCAGTTCATTCTATAGTCAAGAAATGATGATATACAAACTTGTTTAGAAGTGAAACTCGTACGATAGCAAATACGTCAGGTGAATCATCGGCAAACAACAACAAGAAAAAAAAATCAAACCGGAGACAAGAGTTTAAAGAAATTCTCAGGTAGTTGGCTAGGGCAAAGGGGGGGTGGAACTGAGGTGGGGGTACTGACAGGGTTCTGTCATTCAAAAAATGATTCTGTGTGCCAATATTTGATATGGCAACATTTGTCTTGTTGTTTGTGTGTGGGTGCGGCTTTTGAGAGACGGAGACTTGCGGGCAACTCTGAAATCATTTTAGTTAACTTTTATACGAAAAACACACACACTAATACACACATAATTAAGTTAGGTAGGGTACGGTAAAAGAGAGAGAGAGAGGGGACACATTTAGAAACAGGTTAACCAGCCTGTTTTGGCCATTTGGCGCAAGAATTGTGCTACGTAAGTATTTGAAACTTGGGCAAGAGTAAAGCGATTTTTTTTTCTTTTTTTTGTTGGTCAATCCCAGGTTTTTGTGCAGGAGCGTAGTCACAAATGGAGGTATAAAAGGGATTAATAGAGCTAAGAAACAAAGCTTGAAACGAGAATTTTTACAAAAAATATTAACATAAGTATATTTGAAGAATAATTGTAAATTATAAAGCCCAAAAGAAATTTAAATATCTTAACATTACGGCAAGAGCGGCGACATAGGCGGAACATAGGGAAGTTAAAATGCTTAATTAAAAAATATTGTATAATTTTTTAAATAAAAAAAAAATGTTGATTCAGTGAGGAATGTGTGCATGTTTTTCAACAAAATAGCTTAAAGTTTTAAAGCTAAAAGTTTAGATTTAAAACTTTTTTAATTTCAGCTTTTTAGTGTTTTATTTTAGGGTATTTTTAAAATGTCTCTTTGATATGTGTGATAGTTTGATAATACTAAATAAATAAAAATCTATCTTAAATAAGGTACAAGGTATAAAAAGGCAACAAGTGTTAAGTTAAATAAGGCTAACATTTCTTACATTTTGGATTTTTCCTAATATTTATTTTTTTATATTTTTTTATAAATAATTTTTTTTTTATAATATTTTTTTTTATTATATATTTTTTTATATATATTTTTTTATATATATATTTTTTATAAATTTTTTTTTATTTAAGGAAGTTTTTTTTTCTTTTTGATTTGATCTGAAATTTTGATTTTTCTTAAAATTTTTATGTATATATTTTTTTTGTGAAGATTTTTTATTTATATATTTTTATATATATATTTTTTATATATATTCTTATATATATATTTTTTTATATATATTTTTTTAATATAAGTTAAAAGTTTTTTTCTCTCTTTTTTAATTTTTTTTTTAATTAATCAAATATAAACGGCCTTTAAATGTTTCTTTTTATGTGCTGTTTCACGCGTCAACCTTTTTAAATTACGGTTTTAAATATTTTTTAAATATTGTTTTTTTTTTCCAATTTATTACACCCTTTTTATAGTAAATCCCAGGCTACGCCCATGCCAGGCTGTGGCTCAATTCACAGACACAAAGCCCCTTGCGCGTGTTTGTCTCACAGTGTTTCATTTTGTTGTTGTTGCTGTTGTTGGACTTTGGGTCTGGGTTTGGTTTTTATTTATTCTTTCGTGAGCTTCCCCCATATATATATATATATATATATATATATATTTTATTTTTTTTTGGTTGCTGCAACAGCAACAAGCCTAAGGCGATGGCCAAAACCGATGCGACGATGGCCAAAACCGGTATGACGTGATGCCGTCGCCTGTTTTGTTTGCTTTTTTTTTGTATATTTGTATATATATATTTTATTTTGATTTGATTTTGTTTTTTCTGTGTTTAGAAGTTGATATTCATTTGAGCTATGCATATAAATTATAAAATGTTTTGTGATATTCATACAGATAAACAAAAAAATAAAAGTTTGAATAAATAAAACACAAATACCAAAAGCATGAATACCAAACAAGTGTTTATTATTATAGTGTATTATTATTATTATTATTTTCTTTTTTTTTTATAAATTGCTACTACAATTGATACCATTTTTTGTGTCTATAAAATTCAATAAAAAGTTTTGTTTATTTATTTTATTTCTAGAACATTTTGTGTTTGTTTTTCTTAGGAATATTATATATATATTTGAGCATGTTTCCATTTCTGAATTGATTTCGTTGTTCACTTTTCTCAAAGAAACATTTATGCTTTTCGCGGAATTCCCAAAACATCTAAACATTGTGATTCTGCATAATTTTAAAAAATTGGAACAGGTCTTGTCAGCCAAGAGCAGCTTGTATTTATAACTTTTGCAGTAAAATTTGACTGGAAATACTTAGAAATTTAACATTTATATTTTTAATTAAATATTTTAGAACGATTCAGCGAATTTTTATAATAGATTTATAAAGTTAAATGATCATTAGAAGATTCAGTGCATGATTTAAAAGTCTGGAGAGTTTGGGAATACCAAAAACAATTGATTTGTTTTAGAACTTAGTCTAGCTTTGAATTCCCGCAAAAGAAAAGGGGATTTTCACAATCTAGTATATTTTCAGCTAAAATTCAACTTTTGACTACACAGGGCATTCGACCGCTTGACAGATAAATTCTGTACATTCCTCAAATTATAAAAATAATAAAAATATATATAAATTTCTTATCAGCTTTGTCAGAATTGAATTTGATTCGGAATTAATTCTGACATATTTATGCTATGAGATGCGATTTCAAAAAGTTGCTTGATGTTGATTTCAAAATGGATTTTAACGACGTTGTTGACCGCATTTAGCATTGAACTATTCCAGCGAAAGGTTATCATTCCCAACTCACAAACAGATTGAAATTCAAAATAAAATGACGAGTATTTCAACATTTTGTAGATACATTTTCTAGCTAAAATTAATTTTATTTATTGTGCGTTATAAGTGCTTATGACACATTCCGTAAAATTTTGCCTGATTCGGCAACAAATTGAACAATTTAATTTAAATTAAAATACACTTTAAATACCATCGCTTTTGTAATTTATTTGAGTGTTTAATATTCGTACTTATTTCTGGTAACCATGGTAATAAATTCCATTGAACTAATCCTTTACAGAATCCAGGTCCTAAACAAACTTGAGGCAGGCAAATTTGACGCCACAAAATATGTTTAGATACTTTAACATAAAGAAGTTGAAATATTTTTCAAATTATGCCCGCCTCAATTACAAACGAAATATTTTGCCAGCAGCTGGTCGAACAACAAATGCAAAAAGGGAAAAAAAAGGAAAATAAAATAAACACCCTCAATATTGTAAAAATGCGTGGGTCCCTGCTCGGGCGCCTGTCCCTGCTTGGGCGCCTGTCCCTGCTCGGGCGCCTGTCCCTGCTTGGGCGCCTGTCAAGCCAAAAATCGTAGCAACGCGTCCCTGTTCGGGCGCCAATCCAGCCAAGTGAAGCTGTGTGGAAAAAACACGTACAAAATGTTCCAAATGTTCAAATGCCACTTTGCCCAGTTACAGATACACGCAGATACCGACCCGCAACGCATTCAGATACACGACTGGATTCCGGCACGTCCTTAGGCAACAAAAAATATTGTATTAGGTTATCCTTGCCACACACACGCACACACACACGCATACACACACCACAGAGAAGGCAAATGGCCTTTCACGGTCGTTGCCGTTGCCGTTGCTCTGCTGTTGAGCAACTTTTGCCCGGCAACAACAAAACAGCGGGGGTTTGCCACTCCGGAGAGGCTTTCTAGCTGGCTTTCCTGCTGCTTTCCCTTGCTGTTGCCCTCTCTGGCTACAAGTTGCCCAAGCATTTGTGTTAAACTTTCTATACCCTGTAAATGAGGCAGGACATTAAAGAATGTTTGAAGCTGGAAACAAGCTATTTTCTATTCCTAAATTACTCGAAATTAAGGAAAATTCAAGATTTAGAAAATATGTTCTATAAATTAACACAAATTTTATAATCAAATTGTATCTGTAAGCAGGGAAGCTTTTGACATTGTATGAACAATTCTTTGTCTATCTAAAAGCTAGCTCATAAACAAACAGAAATATAGAAACAAACTCTTTTCGTCGACCGTACGACTGCGTCAAGCACTTTTCTTTGTCTATTTTCGTCGACCGAACTGCTTTGATCATATATTATAATATATTATATATAAAATTTTACATGCATAGTTTATGTATTGGGGTCTGCACTTGCCTTTGAATTATTTGAGCGCCCCTGATATAAAGTAAAAATATATTTTATTCAAGTTCAACCCAATCAAAACTGGTATAGGGTATTCAAGAGTTGTGAAGTAAAGAAAGAACTCTCAGAGTTTACAAAGTTTAGAATATCTATAGCTAAACTTGGCAAAATTTGCAAAATTTAAAAATATATAAATTAAAGTTCTCTTTGACTTGAAATTTAACTAGGAAACAAATTAAATTTTTGCCTGAAAGAAGTTTTGAAGATACATCAAGCTAAAGTTTCTAGATTAAAATTACAACTTTATCTAAAACATTTCGATTAATAAAAAAGAAACTACAATAACTTAAGTCAAGATTAATTACTTGACTTGAAACAAAAATATATTTTATTCAAGTTCAACCCAATCAAATCTATAGCTAAACTTCACAAAATTCAAAAATATATAAATTAAAGTTCTCTTTGACTTGAAATTTAACTAGGAAACAAATTAAATTTTTGCCTGGAAAAAGTTTTTTAAGCAAAGATTGCTTTTAATCCAGATACATCAAGCTAAAGTTTCTACATTAAAAATTGCAACTTTAGCCAAGAATTTTCGATAGAATAAAAAAGAAACTATGTTAAGTCAAGATTAATTAATTGACTGAAGATCAAGTTAGCTTTTTTTTTAAAGGATATCTGCGAGTCGTGCTGCTAGCTCTTCAACTTGTTACTTTGCTTTCATTGTATGCTGCTTGTGGGTGGCTGTGTTGGTTTTAATGCTCGGGTTTTCTGCGGTGACTGACTGTCGAACAACGTCATCATCATCATCATCATCATCAACAACAACGTGGTCACCAGCACAGTCATCATCATCATCATCATTCTCAACATCATCATTATCGCGTTCGTATTCGGGGGCGCGCTGACGTCGTTGCCTTGCCACACAGAGAAATTCAATGTGCAGCCCGCAAAGGCAAATAAAACTTTATCATTTGGGGAAGCCCTGCGCTTTCATAGACGCGTGTGTGTGTGTGTGTGAGTGTGTGTGAGTGTGTGGGCGGTGTGTGTAAGTATTTGTGTGTGTGTATATTCAAGCACACACACTCACTTATACATGTATTTTTACACTCGTTTTTTGCTGTTGTTGGCTGTTGCTTGCTTTTCCGTTTTTTGCCTTAATTTCTTTTTGGCATTTTATTTTATTTTGTTTATTATACTCTAACAGAGAAGTTTTATGAGTTTGTTACGGGTTTGGGGTAGAGTATATAGAAGAAGGTGTGTTTGGAAATTTGTAGTATATGTATACTTGATCAGTATTTGTATCTTAGATATAATTTATTTAACTTTTATGCAAAGAAATCTAGCGGATATAAAACGATATTAAAATTGGAAAAGATGCATATTTTTAATGGAGAAAGTATATATGTCGGATCAGCACACTATAGCTTATTACTGTCATCAGAAATAATTAACAAAAAATTTGTATTTTTATAAAAAGCTTTTTTTACTTAGAAGTATTCCAACTAAATTCAAAAATAACATTAAAATATACTTAATAAAGTTTGTTAAAATTTTATGAAAATCAGTTGACTATATCTCATAAAAAAATTTGTTAAAATTTTATAAAAATCAGTTGACTATAATCCTAAAAAAACCGTCTTTAAAGGGTATATAATGTATTCGACAATTCAAGAAAATCCTTTTTTCCTGCTCTTTTTATATGTTGAACTGCTTTTTTTGTATTATTTGTTGCAAGTATGAGGTTTTATTTTGGCTTATTGTCGGAGCTGATTTTGTTGCACGTTTTTATTTTATTTTTATTTTTATTTTCTTTTATTCATTTTTATTTTTACTTTTTTGTATACTTACTTTCGGCTTGACTGCCATGACCTTTTTTTTATGCGCTGCTTTTGCTTGTAAATTTTCTGGGCGTGGCTGCTTACAACAGTTGTACAAAGACGGGCGTAATGTTGTCAAAGGGGGTGAAAGGGGTTTGGAGTCAGGTGGCACTTGTTTATAAGCAGGACATGCTATGGTAAGAGTTTTACTTATTTGGCTCTGAATAGCGTAATTTTTATATATTTTTTTTATAGTCATTTTTTTTTGTTTTGGGGGAAATACCATTTTATAAGTTTGATAACCTTTTTATCGAGAATGTTTGTACAAAATGTTTAAGGAAATGCGAGAGGTGCTTAATTAAATATATATATATTTTTGGGTGTATATATTAAATTGTTTTTGATACACGATAATGTCGATGCTGTGTAGTTGTTTAACTGCTATCGAATTGCAATCGTTAGATTATTATTTAGGGATAAATTAAAGTTCGTATTGCCTTATGCTTCGTGAAAGTTATCGATGTGTTATCGATATACTTTTAAATTGTATGATTGCTATCGAATTGAACTCGATAGATTTTTATTTAGGGATAAATAAAAGTTTAATATACATTGGATATTTATGATATTTTTGCAAAAAAATGTCGTATTGCCTTATGACTTGTCAAAAGTTATCGATGCGTTATCGATATATTTTTTAATCGTATAAATGAACAGCTATTGAATAGATTTAATTTTATATTATGGTTTTAAATATTTAAAGGTTTTTTTTTTGTTTTCTAAAATTATTATCAAATATTAATCGATTGATTTTGGTATTAAATATATATAAATATATTTTAAAATTACTTTAAATAAATTCTACCAAATATAAATTTAACTTTTATTCAAAATGCTTCAAATATTTATTAAATATTTGTATTAAATATTATATATTAATTTTATTTCGTGCATTTAAATTAAATACACATAATTTAATCATCCATTTGTTGTTAACACAATCTTAGAACGGACTTCCTTCAAATCAAATTCCACATTTATTAGATCATCATGCGGCAACCCTACAAGTGAGCAATTTGCACAGTTATTTCATTAGCTAACTGCCCATTGAAAAAGAAGAAGAAGAAGCCTTCGCCTTAGCCACACCTAGACTCAGTTACAGTTACCAAAAAAAAAACAAAGATGGGGGAACTTTAAAGAGCCAGAAAAACAACCCTCGTTTTAGGGAGAGACTTGCGGGGGCAGAGGTGGGACTATAAGTTAAACTCTAGTATATATATATATATATAAAGTGAATCACACAGAAAACTATGTAAAAGCCCCTTTTACTTGTGCACAATGGAATTTGAGCCAAAAAACTTTTGGCCCAAAGGAAAAGCTAAATAAAAATAAAAGCAGGCAACAAATGTGCTAGAAAAGGTAACAACAGCAACAACAACAACAATAACTGTAATAAAAACAAAAAGGAATTGCGAATGAGGCGTACAGACGCTAAATACCCCCCCTGCACACCCGCCCACACAACAGGTGAGGGGGAGAAAAAACATAAATTATCAGCACAATGGGCAACAGTCAAGGCAAAAGGCAAAGGACAGAAGAGAAAGGACAGCGGAGTGAAGGCAAAGAAGACAGTGACAAAGGGGGCCAAATGACAACAAAGAAAGCTATGGAGGGGCAGGGGATGTTGTGAGGTGGTGGGCGGGTTTTGGAGCCACGTGAAAAGCAACGCAAAGTCAAAGGCAAATGGCAAACAAGCAAGGAAAAATTTTCCTACATTTTTAAAATGACGAAAATTTAATACTCTAATAAATAAATAATAAATATATATATTTTTTTTTTTAGAAACTAATTTTGTTAAGGATTTTTACAGATTTTGCAAAAAAAAAAGAAATTTGAAATTTATGAATTTATTTATGATATTTAAAGGCAAGAAAAAGTTTTTCCTATAAATACTCATTTTTGGTTTGTAGTCTTCAGATACAGATTTTAATAAAAGCTTATCTATCTATTAAAAGAATAGTAATAATCTGCAAAAATTAAAAAAAAATCTGATTACTCAACCGATTTTTTCTATAATATAGTCAACCGATTCGACCAGTTAAAGCATTAGTATTTACAACAGCAAAATAAAGCAATTATGTATTTTAAATTTTATTATAAAATTACGGTTAGAGTAAATGATATATAGAGAGATAGGATATAGCTAAACAGATAAATAAAGACTGATCTATATTTATATCTATATTTATATCTATATTTATTTCTAAATCTATAACTATATCTATTTATTTATCCAGGAAGGGTAGAGATAGGAAATAGCTAAGCAGATAAATAAATACTGATCTATATTTATATCTAAGTCTATATCTATATCTAAATATTTATCTATCTTTATATTTATCCATATTTTTATCTCTATCTATATTTTTATCTCTATCCATATCTATATCTATATCTATACCTCTATCTACATACTTAATGGTCTCAGACACGCCTCCTTCAATATGTTGCATATTTAATGACAAAATTAAGAATACTCTTTACTTTCAGCAAGAGTATATAAAGCATTCCCGGGGCCAAAGTCTATTTTAATTTTGACGTAGTTTGTGTGCACAACAGCAAACGTTTGAGAGACCAAAAACAAAATGCGAAAAGATAGAAAAGCAGAAAAAGATTCTCAACAACGGCAACAACAAGAACAACAACAACAACAACAACAAAAACAACAACAACAACAAGAACAACAACAACAAGGTTGATTATAACACAGTCATAAGCAAAAGCCAAAAGCCAGCTTAAGTATCTCCATTCGCGTTTAGGAACATGTTGCGCCTGCTGTCTAAGTATCTAGATACAAATACAGATGAAACCTGTAGCGAATAGCTCGCCCCGTTTTTTGTGAATGTACTCGAAACTCAAACTCAAACTCCAACTCCAACTCATACTCGAAAAGTCACAGACTCACAACGTACTGACTTGTGGCAGTGTGGCGCGTGGGCACCGAGGCATGCCACACACACACAAGCCAGGCAAAGAACGTTGCAAACTTCTGTTGAGGGCGCAACAAAGTATCTGCAAATGTTGCACAGTAAGTGGAATTTAGGAATTAGTGAGCATATTAGCTACAATTTGGAGTAAATATATCTTGAGAAACTTTAGATTTGTAGAAAAAGTTTTTTGTTAAAGTTATATTAATTTAGATACTATATATAGATATATAGATTTCTTGATAAAGTAGACTGTATATAAGTATGATTTTAACAAGGATATTAATTGTATAGTTCAGTTTTATGTGTTGTTTATTCTATATACTATTTATAACTCCTAAACTTTTCCTATTTTACAGATATATTTTTTGAAGTTGTTGGCACTATAATGAAGCTCTTAGCCAATCGTAAGTTTTATTGAGAAAATATATCGTTTGATTTATTATATACTACTATATGATAGTAAATACCTTCATATATATATATTTATATCTATATATTTTTTATAAAAGATACATTTAATATGTTTGTAACTACTCTTAGATGTGACTCCTATTTATTCATACATATATTCTACAACTTATTGATTTGATCATTAAAATCTACTATATTTCATTATTTACTTCAATATCTTTAAATTTCTTTATTTCCTAGAGCATTTTAGCTTCGTCTTGAGTTTAAAATTTTCAATTTCAATTCTTGTTAATAAGTTCAAACTGTAGCTATAACAAAGTATGAGTAACAAGCACAGCGCAGAGAAAAGTCTTGGCTGTCTAACAAAGTTCGCACCCAAGCCCAAGTTTTCCTTTGCCCCTCCACCTCCCACTCCCCTGGCAACCTATCATACCCCCTCACTGGTATCCATCAAATGACGCCAAAGTATCTGCGCATTGTGGGCTGTGCGCGTTTGCTTGAGTATCTACATAAAAGTCGAGCGCTTGTATTTGTATCTTTGTATCTTTGTCTGTGCATGTTGACAACAAGTTTTTGTATCTGTGTGTGTGCGTGTGTGTGTGTATGTGTGTGGGTGAGCGCCAAAAGTTCATGACGCTGTGCAAAGCTTGATTTTCAGGCCATTACATGGACAGCGCTCGTTTTTATTTTTGTTGTTTTTTTGTATATTTTTTTTTTTATATCTTTTTATTTTGTTTTTGTTTGTCGTTTCTCTTCGTAGCTGCAGCACAGCAATTGGTTGTGTGTGTGTGTTTGCTTTTGCCTTTTGTGTGCGCTTGGGGATTACGTAAGGGAATCCCCAACATTTGCAGCGCAGTCGACAGCAGCAGAGTATCTGAAAAATGATAAAAACGTAGCGAAGCTGAACTGCGTCAGAGTCAGTTGCATGTTTTATGCATGAACTGTGTTTGCGCCCCAGCCCCCCCCACACACTCTACCCCCTCTACTGCCCGCTCTCCTCACTCTCTCTCTCTCTCTCTGTCTTTTGCTTTCTCTAGCTATCTCTTTTGGTTTGGGCTCTGCCTCAAATTGTGGCGCACAAAAATATATATATCTTATAGATACTCGCACAGCAGGCGTGCGCTTGGCTTGTTTGGCTAAATTGTGGTGGGGCGGGGTGTGTAACAAGTGCGCGCTTGGTTGAGTTTCAAGAGTATACCCTATACAGCCCCCCCCACTGCCCCCTCTCAAGCCTAGTCTCTGCTTACTAGCGACCCCCTGCAGTTTTTTATAGTTCGTTTTTTTTCTTTTTTTTTGCTTGTGCATAGTTTGCAATCTGCACAATATTTCCACTTTGTAGCTGAACTTTTGCTGCCTATTTTGGTTAGAGGGGTGAGTGGGTGGGTGGAGGGTGGTACTAGGGATTGGGCGTAATATTGAGGTTCCCTGTTTCTGACTTACCAGAGATATTGTTGCCCGGGGTTTTTAAGCGTTTGTCGACGCCAAAAAATAATAGAGAAAAAGTAATCTTTTAGTCGTAATTGAAAATGGCTGATTTTCACTAGCTCTCTCTCTCTCTCTCTCTGTCTCTCTCTATTTTACACTTTTGCTTTGTTATATACTTTCACCAAACAGTTATTGCCTGTGGTCCTTTGGCTTTGTCCTTGTTTATACCCTGTTTTTTCTTCTTCTATGTTCTATGTTGATTTGAGGTTTAAATTGAATTAAATAAATTAAATAAAATTACTTTCTAGTGCGTAGCATCTTTAAGTTTATCATTTAATATATTTAAAATATTTGTTGCCTACTTTTGGGCTTGTTAGCCCGTTGTGTGGTATTTCAAGAGTCAAGTACTTTAAACCAAACATTTCCAGCTATGTGTAAGGATATACACATATATAAAAGTGTCCTTGAACGAACATATCAAGTTTTTTAAAGCAAACAGGCAAATAGGAAAATATTATAATGAGAATATATGTAAATTTCCATTATTGCAACATTCAATTGAATGTGCAACATGCGTGTATGTTCAGTAATACAAATTATATATATTTCTTGGAAAGGATGCTTATAGATTTCCATGTAACCTGAGAATATATGCATAATGAATTCCAAGAAAATATGTTGAGCTTGTAAGCAGCTTTAGGTTTCTATAAACAAATTGTGTAATGTTAAAATTACATGATTCTAAAAAGACTTGAATGTGTTTATTATTGTTTAAAAGATTTATTAAAATGTAGGTTTCTAATTGAAAAATGTTATTTTTTTTAAATTGTGTTGTCGGAAATTTAGTTTTATTGCCATCAGTTTGAAAGAAATTAAAAATAAAAAAAAATCACACAAATCATGTCTGAAAAATTTCTATGAATTGTATAGCAACAATAATAGCCTTTTTTTACAATCTACAATCAAATTAAGATTTAAATCAAATATGTAATATTTATTGATTGAATAAATAGATTATAAAACAGATTGTATAACCAAAAGCTAAATTTTAGTAGAATATAATCTAAATCAATTTTGAATGAAAGAAAAAAACAACTAGAAATTTGTTACAAACTTATTAAAAAATACAAATTATATAGGAAATTTTCTTTAAAGGTTTGTAAAACAAAAATTAATATCTTAATATTCAGCCCACTAATAGAAAAAATCGGTTTTGCAACGTTTCTAAGTGCAAAAGTAACATTTTTGCAGTATCAACTTTTTAATTAAGTTTTCAAGCCAAAATATTGACACGCATTGAAATTTTTTTTTTAATTTCTTTGGTTGCAAATGGGCGGTAAAATAATTAAACTCTGCATTAAAAAATGTATTTAAACTCAAAAAAATTTATATAAATTTGGTAACCAAATTTGAACCTTAAACTTTAATTTCTATTTTTAATTTTTTTTATTTAGATCATATATAAAAGTTAATTTTCAATTTTTTTTTATTTTGATCATATATAAAAGTGAATATTCAATTTTTTCATAAAAATAAATATTAACAATTTATTCTGTTTCCAGGATACTGCATACTGATTTATATTTTTTAATAAGTTTGTAACAAATTTCTAGTTGTTTTTTTCTTTCATTCAAAATTGATTTAGATTATATTCTACTAAAATTTAGCTTTTGGTTATACAATCTGTTTTATAATCTATTTATTCAATCAATAAATATTACATATTTGATTTAAATCTTAATTTGATTGTAGATTGTAAAAAAAGGCTATTATTGTTGCTATACAATTCATAGAAATTTTTCAGACATGATTTGTGTGATTTTTTTTTATTTTTAATTTCTTTCAAACTGATGGCAATAAAACTAAATTTCCGACAACACAATTTAAAAAAAATAACATTTTTCAATTAGAAACCTACATTTTAATAAATCTTTTAAACAATAATAAACACATTCAAGTCTTTTTAGAATCATGTAATTTTAACATTACACAATTTGTTTATAGAAACCTAAAGCTGCTTACAAGCTCAACATATTTTCTTGGAATTCATTATGCATATATTCTCAGGTTACATGGAAATCTATAAGCATCCTTTCCAAGAAATATATATAATTTGTATTACTGAACATACACGCATGTTGCACATTCAATTGAATGTTGCAATAATGGAAATTTACATATATTCTCATTATAATATTTTCCTATTTGCCTGTTTGCTTTAAAAAACTTGATATGTTCGTTCAAGGACACTTTTATATATGTGTATATCCTTACACATAGCTGGAAATGTTTGGTTTAAAGTACTTGACTCTTGAAATACCACACAACGGGCTAACAAGCCCAAAAGTAGGCAACAAATATTTTAAATATATTAAATGATAAACTTAAAGATGCTACGCACTAGAAAGTAATTTTATTTAATTTATTTAATTCAATTTAAACCTCAAATCAACATAGAACATAGAAGAAGAAAAAACAGGGTATAAACAAGGACAAAGCCAAAGGACCACAGGCAATAACTGTTTGGTGAAAGTATATAACAAAGCAAAAGTGTAAAATAGAGAGAGACAGAGAGAGAGAGAGAGAGAGCTAGTGAAAATCAGCCATTTTCAATTACGACTAAAAGATTACTTTTTCTCTATTATTTTTTGGCGTCGACAAACGCTTAAAAACCCCGGGCAACAATATCTCTGGTAAGTCAGAAACAGGGAACCTCAATATTACGCCCAATCCCTAGTACCACCCTCCACCCACCCACTCACCCCTCTAACCAAAATAGGCAGCAAAAGTTCAGCTACAAAGTGGAAATATTGTGCAGATTGCAAACTATGCACAAGCAAAAAAAAAAGAAAAAAAACGAAGCTATTAAAAAACTGCAGGGGGTCGCTACAGTAAGCAGAGACTAGGCTTGAGAGGGGGCGGTGGGGGGGGCTGTATAGGGTATACTCTTGAAACTCAACCAAGCGCGCACTTGTTACACACCCCGCCCCACCACAATTTAGCCAAACAAGCCAAGCGCACGCCTGCTGTGCGAGTATCTATAAGATATATATATTTTTGTGCGCCACAATTTGAGGCAGAGGCCAAGCCAAAAGAGATAGCTAGAGAAAGCAAAAAGACAGAGAGAGAGAGAGAGAGTGCGGAGGGGTAGAGTGTGGGGGGGGGGGCTGGCGCGCAAACACAGTTCATGCATAAAACATGCAACTGACTCTGACGCAGTTCAGCTTCGCTACGTTTTTATCATTTTTCAGATACTCTGCTGCTGTCGACTGCGCTGCAAATGTTGGGGATTCCCTTACGTAATCCCCAAGCGCACACAAAAGGCAAAAGACAAACACACAAACACACACACACACAACCAATTGCTGTGCTGCAGCTACGAAGAGAAACGACAAACAAAAACAAAATAAAAAGATATAAAAAAAAGATAACAAGAAAACAAGCAAAAATAAAAACGAACGCTGTCCATGTAATGGCCTGAAAATCAAGCTTTGCACAGCGTCATGAACTTTTGGCGCTCACCCACACACATATCACACACACACGCACACACACACAGATACAAAAACTTGTTGTCAACATGCACAGACAAAGATACAAAGATACAAATACAAGCGCTCGCTCGACTTTTATGTAGATACTCAAGCAAACGCGCACAGCCCACAATGCGCAGATACTTTGGCGTCATTTGATGGATACCAGTGAGGGGGTATGATAGGTTGCCAGGGAGGGAGAGGTGGAGGTGGAGGGGCAAAGGAAAACTTGGGCTTGGGTGCGAACTTTGTTAGACAGACAAGACTTTTCTCTGCGCTGTGCTTGTTACTCATACTTTGTGATAGCTACAGTTTGAACTTATTAACAAGAATTTAAATTGAAAATTTTAGGCTCAACACGAAGCTAAAATGCTCTAGAAAATAAATAAATTTAAAGATATTGAAGTATATAATGAAATATAGTAGATTTTAATGATCAAATCAATAAGTTGTAGAATATATGTATGAATAAATAGGAGTCACATCTAAGAGTAGATACAAACATATGAATTGTATCTTTTATAAAAATAATAGATAAAAATATATATATGAAGGTATTTACTATAATATAGTAGTATATAATACATCAACCTACATATTTTATCAACAAAAGTTAACGATTTGTTAAGAGCTTCATTATAGTGCCAAAAACTTCAAAAAAAATATCTGTAAGATAGGAAAAGATTAGAAGATTTAAATAGTATATAGAATCAACAATACATTAAACTTAACTATGTAATAAATATCGTTGTTAAAATCTTACTAATATACAGTCCACTCTATCAAGGCATTTATAAACCTATATATAATATCTAAATTAATATAACTTTAACAAAAAACTTCTTCTAAGAATCTAAAGTTTCTCAAAATATATTTACTACATATAGTAGCTAATATGCTCACTAATTCCTAAATTCCACTTACTGTGCAACATTTGCAGATACTTTGTTGCGCCCTCAACAGAAGTTTGCAAAGTTCTTTGCCTGGCTTGTGTGTGTGTGGCATGCCTCGGTGCCCACGCGCCACACTGCCACAAGTCAGTACGTTGTGAGTCTGCGACTTTTCGAGTTTGAGTTTGAGTTTGAGTTTCGAGTACATTCACAAAAACGGGGCGAGCTATTCGCTACAGGTTTCATCTGTATTTGTATCTAGATACTTAGACAGCAGGCGCAACATGTTCCAAAACGCGAATGGAGATACTTAAGCTGGCTTTTGGCTTTTGCTTATGACTGTGTTATAATCAACCTTGTTGTTGTTGTTGTTTTTGTTGTTGTTCTTGTTTTTGTTGTTGTTGTTCTTGTTGCCGTTGTTGAGAATCTTTTTCTGCTTTTCTATCTTTTCGCATTTTGTTTTTGGTCTCAAACGTTTGCTGTTGTGCACACAAACTACGTCAAAATTAAAATAGACTTTGGCCCCGGGAATGCTTTATATACTCTTGCTGAAAGTAAAGAGTATTCTTAATTTTGTCATTAAATATGCAACATATTGAAGGAGGCGTGTCTGAGACCATTAAGTATGTAGATAGAGGTATAGATATAGATATAGATATGGATAGAGATAAAAATATAGATAGAGATAAAAATATGGATAAATATAAAGATAGATAAATATTTAGATATAGATATAGACTTAGATATAAATATAGATCAGTATTTATTTATCTGCTTAGCTATTTCCTATCTCTACCCTTCCTGGATAAATAAATAGATATAGTTATAGATTTAGAAATAAATATAGATATAAATATAGATATAAATATAGATCAGTCTTTATTTATCTGTTTAGCTATATCCTATCTCTCTATATATCATTTACTCTAACCGTAATTTTATAATAAAATTTAAAATACATAATTGCTTTATTTTGCTGTTGTAAATACTAATGCTTTAACTGGTCGAATCGGTTGACTATATTATAGAAAAAATCGGTTGAGTAATCAGATTTTTTTTTAATTTTTGCAGATTATTACTATTCTTTTAATAGATAGATAAGCTTTTATTAAAATCTGTATCTGAAGACTACAAACCAAAAATGAGTATTTATAGGAAAAACTTTTTCTTGCCTTTAAATATCATAAATAAATTCATAAATTTCAAATTTCTTTTTTTTTTGCAAAATCTGTAAAAATCCTTAACAAAATTAGTTTCTAAAAAAAAAAATATATATATTTATTATTTATTTATTAGAGTATTAAATTTTCGTCATTTTAAAAATGTAGGAAAATTTTTCCTTGCTTGTTTGCCATTTGCCTTTGACTTTGCGTTGCTTTTCACGTGGCTCCAAAACCCGCCCACCACCTCACAACATCCCCTGCCCCTCCATAGCTTTCTTTGTTGTCATTTGGCCCCCTTTGTCACTGTCTTCTTTGCCTTCACTCCGCTGTCCTTTCTCTTCTGTCCTTTGCCTTTTGCCTTGACTGTTGCCCATTGTGCTGATAATTTATGTTTTTTCTCCCCCTCACCTGTTGTGTGGGCGGGTGTGCAGGGGGGGTATTTAGCGTCTGTACGCCTCATTCGCAATTCCTTTTTGTTTTTATTACAGTTATTGTTGTTGTTGTTGCTGTTGTTACCTTTTCTAGCACATTTGTTGCCTGCTTTTATTTTTATTTAGCTTTTCCTTTGGGCCAAAAGTTTTTTGGCTCAAATTCCATTGTGCACAAGTAAAAGGGGCTTTTACATAGTTTTCTGTGTGATTCACTTTATATATATATATATATACTAGAGTTTAACTTATAGTCCCACCTCTGCCCCCGCAAGTCTCTCCCTAAAACGAGGGTTGTTTTTCTGGCTCTTTAAAGTTCCCCCATCTTTGTTTTTTTTTTGGTAACTGTAACTGAGTCTAGGTGTGGCTAAGGCGAAGGCTTCTTCTTCTTCTTTTTCAATGGGCAGTTAGCTAATGAAATAACTGTGCAAATTGCTCACTTGTAGGGTTGCCGCATGATGATCTAATAAATGTGGAATTTGATTTGAAGGAAGTCCGTTCTAAGATTGTGTTAACAACAAATGGATGATTAAATTATGTGTATTTAATTTAAATGCACGAAATAAAATTAATATATAATATTTAATACAAATATTTAATAAATATTTGAAGCATTTTGAATAAAAGTTAAATTTATATTTGGTAGAATTTATTTAAAGTAATTTTAAAATATATTTATATATATTTAATACCAAAATCAATCGATTAATATTTGATAATAATTTTAGAAAACAAAAAAAAAACCTTTAAATATTTAAAACCATAATATAAAATTAAATCTATTCAATAGCTGTTCATTTATACGATTAAAAAATATATCGATAACGCATCGATAACTTTTGACAAGTCATAAGGCAATACGACATTTTTTTGCAAAAATATCATAAATATCCAATGTATATTAAACTTTTATTTATCCCTAAATAAAAATCTATCGAGTTCAATTCGATAGCAATCATACAATTTAAAAGTATATCGATAACACATCGATAACTTTCACGAAGCATAAGGCAATACGAACTTTAATTTATCCCTAAATAATAATCTAACGATTGCAATTCGATAGCAGTTAAACAACTACACAGCATCGACATTATCGTGTATCAAAAACAATTTAATATATACACCCAAAAATATATATATATTTAATTAAGCACCTCTCGCATTTCCTTAAACATTTTGTACAAACATTCTCGATAAAAAGGTTATCAAACTTATAAAATGGTATTTCCCCCAAAACAAAAAAAAATGACTATAAAAAAAATATATAAAAATTACGCTATTCAGAGCCAAATAAGTAAAACTCTTACCATAGCATGTCCTGCTTATAAACAAGTGCCACCTGACTCCAAACCCCTTTCACCCCCTTTGACAACATTACGCCCGTCTTTGTACAACTGTTGTAAGCAGCCACGCCCAGAAAATTTACAAGCAAAAGCAGCGCATAAAAAAAAGGTCATGGCAGTCAAGCCGAAAGTAAGTATACAAAAAAGTAAAAATAAAAATGAATAAAAGAAAATAAAAATAAAAATAAAATAAAAACGTGCAACAAAATCAGCTCCGACAATAAGCCAAAATAAAACCTCATACTTGCAACAAATAATACAAAAAAAAAACAGTTCAACATATAAAAAAGAGAATGAAAAAAGGATTTTCTTAAATTGTCGAATACATTATATACCCTTTAAAGACTTTTTTTTCAAAGGATATAGTCAACTGATTTTTGTAAATTTAAACAAATTTTTTCAAGGGATATAGTCAACTGATTTTTATAATTTTAAACAAACTTTATAAAGTATATTTTTATGCTATTTTTGATTTTATTTAAAATATTTTTAAAAATAAAAAGTATTTTATAGAAATACAAATTTTTTGTCCCCTATTTTTTATATTAGTTATAAAATATAGTAATCTGATCCTACATATATACTTTCTCCATTTAAAATATGAATTTTTCCCAATTTAAATATAGCTTTTAAACTGCTAGATATCTTTGCATAAAAGTAAAATAAATTATATTCTAAATCCATATGCTGATCAAGTATATATATACTTAAAATTTCCACACACACCTTCTTCTATATACTCTACCCAAAACCCCTAACAAACTCATAAAACTTCTCTGTTAGAGTATAATAAACAAAATAAAATAAAATGCCAAAAAGAAATTAAGGCAAAAAACGGAAAAGCAAGCAACAGCCAACAACAGCAAAAAACGAGTGTAAAAATACATGTATAAGTGAGTGTGTGTGCTTGAATATATACACATACACACATACATACATACACACACCGCCCACACACTCACACACACACACACACACACACACACGCGTCTATGAAAGCGCAGGGCTTCCCCAAATGATAAAGTTTTATTTGCCTTTGCGGGCTGCACATTGAATTTCTCTGTGTGGCAAGGCAACGACGTCAGCGCGCCCCTCGAATACAAACGCGATAATGATGATGATGTTGAGAGTGATGATGATGATGATGATGACTATGCTGGTGACCACGTTGTTGTTGATGATGATGATGATGATGACGTTGTTCGACAGTCAGTCACCGCAGAAAACCCCGAGCATTAAAACCAACACAGCCACCCACAAGCAACATACAATGAAAGCAAAGTAACAAGTTGAAGAGCTAGCAGCACGACTCGCAGATATCCTTTAAAAAAAAAGCTAACTTGATCTTCAGTCAATTAATTAATCTTAACTTTAGCTAGTTTTTTTTTTATTCTATCGAAAATTCTAAGATAAAGTTGCAATTTTAATCTAGAAACTTTAGCTTAATGTATCTGAATTAAAATTAGTCTTTGCTTAAAAACTTCTTCCAGGCAAGAATTTAATTTGTTTCTGAGTTAAATTTCAAGTCAAAGAGAACTTTAATTTATATATTTTAGCATTTTGTTAAGCTTAGCTATAGATTTGATTAATCTTGACTTAAGTTATTGTAGTTTCTTTTTTATTAATCGAAATGTTTTAGATAGAGTTGCAATTTTAATCTAGAAACTTTAGCTTGATGTATCTTCAAAACTTCTTTCAGGCAAGAATTTAATTAGTTTCCGAGTTAAATTTCAAGTCAAAGAGAAATTTAATTTATATATTTTTAAATTTTGCAAATTTTGCCAAGTTTAGCTATAGATATTCTAAACTTTGTTAACTCTGACAGCTTGCTTTACTTTACAAACTCTTGAATACCCTGTAGGCTGCGTGCAATACAAATCTGATTGGATTGAACTTGAATAAAATATATTTTTAATTTATATAAGGTGCGCTTAAGTGCAAATCCCAATACATAAACTATGCATGTAAAATTGAACATATAATATAATACAGGATCAAAGCATGTGCTTCAGTTCGGTCGACGAAAATAGACAAAGAAAAGTGCTTGACGCAGTCGTACGGTCGACAAAAAGAAAATGTTTTAATATTTCTGTTTGTTTATGAGCTAGCTTTTACATAGACAAAGAATTGTTCATACAATGTCAAAAGCTTCCCTGCTTACAGATACAATTTGATTATAAAATTTGTGTTAATTTATAGAACATATTTTCTAAATCTTGAATTTTCCTTAATTTCGAGTAATTTAGGAATAAAAAAGAGCTTGTTTCCAGCTGCATATAATCTTTCATAACCTGTCCTATTTACAGGGTATAGAAAGTTTAACACAAATGCTTGGGCAACTTGAAGCCAGAGAGGGCAACAGCAAGGGAAAGCAGCTAAAAAGCCTCTCCGGAGTGGCAAACCCCCTGCTGTTTTGTTGTTGCCGGGCAAAAGTTGCTCAACAGCAGAGCAACGGCAACGGCAACGACCGTGAAAGGCCATTTGCCTTCTCTGTGGTGTGCGTGTGTGTGTGGCAAGGATAACCTAATACAATATTTTTTGTTGCCTAAGGACGTGCCGGAATCCAGTCGTGTATCTGAATGCGTTGCGGGTCGGTATCTGCGTGTATCTGTAACTGGGCAAAGTGGCATTTGAACATTTGGAACATTTTGTACGTGTTTTTTCCACACAGCTTCACTTGGCTGGGTTGGCGGCCGAACAGGGACGTCATTCTACGATTTTTGGCTTGACAGGCGCCCGAGCAGGGACGGGGGCCCGAGCAGGGACAGGCGCCCGAGCAGGGACAGGCGCCCGAGCAGGGACCCACGCATTTTTACAATATTGGGGTGTTTATTTTATTTTTTCCTTTTTCCCTTTTTGCATTTGTTGTTCGACCAGCTGCTGGCAAAATATTTCGTTTGTAATTGAGGCGGGCATAATTTGAAAAATATTTCAACTTCTTTATGTAAAAGTATCTAAACATATTTTGTGGCGTCATATTTGCCTGCCTCAAGTTTGTTTAGGACCTTCATTCTGAAAGGATTAGTTCAATGGCATTTATTGCCATGGCTACCAGAAATAAGTACGGATATTAAACAATCAAAGAAATTACAAAAGCGATGATATTTAAAGTGTATTTTAATTTAAATTAAATTGTTCAATTTGTTGCCGAATCAGGCAAATTTTGCGGAATGTGTCATAAGCACTTATAACGCACAATAAATGAAATTAATTTTAGCTAGAAAATGTATCTACAAAATGTTGAAATACTCGTCATTTCATTTTGAATTTCAATCTGTTTGTGAGTTGGGAATGATAACCTTTCGCCGGAATAGTTCAATGCTAAATGCGGTCAACAACGTCGTTAAAATCCATTTTGAAATCAACATCAAGCAACTTTTTGAAATCGCATCTCAAAGCATAAATATGTCAGAATTAATTCCGAATCAAATTCAATTCTGACAAAACTGATAACAAATATGTATATTTATTTTTATTTTTTTTTATAATTTGAGGAATGTACAGAATTTATCTGTCAAGCGGTCGAATGCACTGTAGAGTCAAAAGTTGAATTTTAGCTGGAAATATACTAGATTGTGAAAATTCCCCTTTTTCTTTGAGGGAATTTAAAGCTAGACTAAGTCCTACGATATATGTAAAAATTTATTAAAATTTTCTAAAAATTTGCATAGTTTTTGCTATTTCCAAACTCTACAGACTTTTAAATCATGCAGTGCATCTTCTAATGACCAAATCTATAATAAAATTCGCTGAATTTTTCAAAAATATTTAATTAAAAATATAAATGTTAAAATTCTAAGTATTTCCAGTCAAATTTTACTGCAAAAGTTATAAATACAAGCTGCTCTTAGCTGACAAGACCTGTTCCAATTTTTTAAAATTATGCAGAATCACAATGTTTAGATGTTTTTAGGGAATTCCGCGAAAAGCATAAATGTTTCTGTGAGAAAAGTGAACAACAAAATCAATTCAGAAATAAAAACATGCTCAAATATATATATATAATATTCCTAAGAAAAACAAACACAAAATGTTCTAGAAATAAAATAAATAAACAAAACTTTTTATTGAATTTTATAGACACAAAAAATGGTATCAATTGTAGTAGCAATTTATAAAAAAAAAAAATATATAATAATAATAATACACTATAATAATAAACACTTGTTTGGTATTCATGCTTTTGGTATTTGTGTTTTATTTATTCAAACTTTTATTTTTTTTATTTCCATTAATATCACAAAACATTTTATAATTTATATGCATAGCCCAAATGAATATCAACTTCTAAACACAGAAAAAACAAAATCAAATCAAAATAAAATATATATATATATACAAATATACAAAAAAGCAAACAAAAACAGGCGACGGCATCACGTCATACCGGTTTTGGCCATCGTCGCATCGGTTTTGGCCATCGCCTTAGGCTTGTTGCTGTTGCAGCAACCAAAAAAAAAAAAAAAAAAAAAATATATATATATATATATATATATGGGGGAAGCTCACGAAAGAATAAATAAAAACCAAACCCAGACCCAAAGTCCAACAACAGCAACAACAACAACAAAATGAAACACTGTGAGACAAACACGCGCAAGGGGCTTTGTGTCTGTGAATTGAGCCACAGCCTGGCATGGACGTAGCCGGGGATTTCTATCAAAAGGGTGTAATAAATAAAAAAAAACAATATTTCAAGAATATTTAAACCGTTATTAAAAAAGGTTGACGCGTGAAACAACACATAAAAAAACATTTAAGGGCTGTTTATATTTGAATAATTAAGAAAAAAAAAAAGAAAAAAAAAAAAAGAGAAAAACTTTTTTCTTAAATAAAAAATATATATAAAAAAATATATATAAAAAAAATATATATAAAAAAATATATATAAAAAAATATTAAGAAAAATCAAAATTTCAGTTCAAATCAAAAAGAAATTAAAACTTTTCCTTAAATAAAAAAAAAAATATATAACAAAAAATATATACAAAAATATATATTAAAAAATAAATATAAAAAAAAATATAAAAATATATATAAAAAAAAATATAAAAAAATATATAAAAAAATATATAAAAAAATATATATAATAAAATATTAAAAAAAATCAAAATTTCAGATAAAATCAAAAAGAAATATTAACTTTTTCCTTAAATAAAAAAATATATATAAAATAATATATATATAAAAAAATATATATAAAAAAATATATAAAAAATATTAAGAAAAATCAAGATTTCAAAAATGTTAGCCTTACTTTACTTAACACTTTTTACCTTATTGTACCTTGTACCTTATTTAAGATAGATTTTTATTTATTTAGTATTATCTAAGTATATCCCACACATCAAATTTTTGCATTGTTTCAGAGACAATTAAAAAAAAACCAATAAACAAAACACTAAAATGCTGAATTTAAAACAGTTTTAAATTTAAACTTTAAACTTTCAGCTATTTTGTTCACAAAAAATTCACAAATTCCTAACTGAATCAACTTTTTTTTAATATTTAAAAAATTGTACAACATATTTTTGGTAAACATTTTAAATTCCCTCAATTCCTAACTGAATTACCTTTTTTTTAATATTTAAAAAAATTGTACAAATTTTTTAGGTAAACATTTTGACTTTCCTCTATGGCAGTCTCTGCTCTTGCCTCTATATTGTTAAGATATAAAAATTTCTTTTAGGCTTCATAATTTACACTTTTCCTCAAATATACTTAATATTTTATTTTAATATTTTTTGTAAAAACTCTCGCTTCAAGCTTGGTTTCTTAGGGATTAATAGAGCTTAGAAACAAAGCTTGATAAATGATAAAAATGGGGGTATAAAACGGATTAATATAGCTTTTATACCCCCATTTTTATAACTATCCCCCATTTGTGACTACGCTCCTGCACAAAAACCTGGGATTGACCAACAAAAAATAAAAAAAAAAATCGCTTTACTCTTGTCCAAGTTTCAAATACTTACGTAGCACAATTCTTGCGCCAAATGGCCAAAACAGGCTGGTTAACCTGTTTCTAAATGTGTACCCTCTCTCTCTCTCTTTTACCCTACCATACCTAACTTAATTATGTGTGTATTAGTGTGTGTGTTTTTTGTATAAAAGTTAACTAAAATGATTTCAGAGTTGGCCGCAAGTCTCCGTCTCTTAAAAGCCGCACCCACACACAAGCAACAAGACAAATGTTGCCATATCAAATATTGGCACACAGAATCATTTTTTGAATGACAGAACCCTGTCAGTACCGCAACCTCAGTCACACCCCCTCTTTGCCCTCTCTAACTACCTGAGAATTTCTTAAAACTCTTGTCTCCGGTTTGATTTTTTCTTTTTTTTCTTGTTGTTGTTTGCCGATGATTCACCTGACGTATTTGCTATCGTACGAGTTTCACTTCTAAACAAGTTTGTATATCATCATTTCTTGACTATAGAATGAACTGGTGAGTAACACTCTCTATAGACACACACACACAAACACACTCACACACACTTATACACAACTAAAAACCACTTGAAGTTATCGCGCAAATTTCTAAGAATTTCATTTAACTTTGTTTCTGATTAAAAGAAATCAATAAATTATCAGCACATATCAATTGAATTTTTTTTTATTATTTTTATTATTTTTGGTTGGCCGGTAAAATATAAAAACACATTTTTATTCTCATTCGCCCCCTGCAAAGTTTTTCAAACGAAACTGAAATTGTCCAATTGGCATTTAATTGAATTTTGAAAGCTATCGTTCAGTTCAATCAATCAATCAATTTATACACAAAAACACTTTTGCCGATTGATATGGAAATTGCAGCTTAGGAATTTCAAACTATATAAGATACATGAAAAATATATATATACTTTTGACTATAAATTGATTAAAAAACTTGTAAAGGGAGCCCTGAAAGTTGGGTAAAGTTGCAACAAAATAAAAATAAAAAATGTGAAAATAGAAGAACTTGCTTGCCACTTATAACAGTGTGACCAACAGCTGTTTTAAGCTTAACAGAATTTTGTTTAACATATTTAGCATATGTTGTTCTTCGAATACGTTAAAGTTTACATAAATCAAAACCTAATATAACAACGTTGAGAGCAACTTTTGAATGCAATTAGATAAAGTTTAGCTTGTCAAAAAAATAGCAGTTTAATAAGTATTAAATATTTACCAATCTGACAATGATGAGCAGCTTTTATAAGCTTAACAGTTAAGTTAACATTATTAACATACCTCGTCTTAACAGGCCTTTTATCGAACAGCTTTAAATGATGTTAAGCAGAAATGTTCCACAGCTTTTAAACTTAACAGTGCACTGTTAAAATTAATATTAATTATTATTTATATTATTGTTATAAATCAAATCAGCTAAGTAGAAAAAGTTATACATATATAAATAAATATGCAGTTATGAGATAAAATATATATTTTTATATAAAACAGAGCTGTTAGGCTGTTTATATTTTCAATGTTAACTATTAACATAACAGCATTTAGGCGTATTCTGTTGTCTAAAATGTAATATTGTTAGCCAGCATTTGATTGCTTTTATTAATAACAGACTCTGTTAAATGATTATCAGTTTTATTCCTTTTGTTTATTATGTCAAATGAGCATAATTTTGCTTTAACTAAATCAAATCAGTTAAGTAGTTGGTCGGCAAACATTGGCAACACATTGGCAATGGCCATAAAGTTGCCAATGGCAATTGCTGTTTATTTTTATATTTGTATCTTGTGGATAGCAGGCATTTGGTTAAGTAAAAAAAAACGTTTTACTTTGAAAACGCCGCCGTAGCCAGACACTGAGACGACTGCCAGTTGGCCAAGTTAGAGACTCTAAGGATGGGTCTTTAACCCAAGATACATATATACATTTACCTTGTGTGTATCTTTGAATGTTCAAATTTAAACTTGAGCTGGGCCCAACTTTTGAATCCTTAGGCAGCATAAACCTGCACACAGAGTTTCAGTTCTTTTTTTTTCTTTATTTTTGGGCCTTGTTTATTGTTTAGGCCCAGGTTCAGACCCAGACTCAAACTCAAATGAAGTACCTGACGCGTTAGCCCTGCCTTTTGTATCTGTAGCTATATAGCTACATTTGTATCTGTGTGAGGGCACTTCAGATGCCTTGCAACATATTCATATTTATGATACATACTGCGACTCTCCTTGGCTTTTGTTGTGAACCTGTTTCTTTCTGGGCCCTTTTATATACATATAAATATATATATATATATATATTTTTTTTTTTTGGTTCTCTTGTTTGTTTGTTTGTTTGCTGGCTTTTGGGCCACTTAACTTTTTTTTTTTTATCAGAAATCACTTTACTCATTCTGCGAAATTGTTATAAATATGTATGTGTAGTTAAACCCTTTATATATATGTATATATAATATGGCATGATATGTACAGGAAGCTGCTTGAAGTGTGAATAAAAGTTCACGTTATGTTTTAAACACTTTTTTTGTATATATATAAAATTGTGTATTTATTTTGTAATATTCATTATTGTGACTTATGATGAGTTTATTGCCAACAGGTGTTGCGAGTTTTATATAATAAAAAGTCTTTTTTTCTGGTTGCCAAATTAGAGTAGGGTTTTATGTTAATTATTTTTATAAAATTGCAATTATTTCTTTTAATCAAATATAAATAATAACGTTTATATATCAATCGATTATTTAACTGCTTTGATTTTATATTAAAATATTAAATATTAAATATTGGAAAGCTGTTATGTTGATAACAGTTACAGCTACAGCATCATTACCGCTGTATTTTTAATGTTAGCACTCTGTTAGACTTTTAAATGCTGTTAACTTTAATAATAAACTAAATTCAGATAATTCCCCCATCAATAAACATTTAATAAATAAAATTTTCAATCATGTTATCATTTAAAATATAAAAACAGCAACAGCTCTGTTACGCCTCTGTTAACAACAGCAACAGCTCTGTTATGCCTATGTTAACCACATTAACAGCCTGTTTCCCTGCTTAGAGAACTTTCTGCAATTTAATAATTTAAAAATTATATTAACTAATAAACACATTAAAAGCGAACTTAACAGCGCTCTGTTATGTGTAGTAATGCTGCTCCACTAACAGCTGTTAGCTTAAATAAAAAACACATTAAAAGCGAACTTAACAGCGCTCTGTTATGTGTTGTAATGCTGCTCTACTAACAGCTGTTAGCTTAAATAATAAATACATTAAAAGCGAACTTAACAGCGCTCTGTTAAGTGTTGTAATGCTGCTCTACTAACAGCTGTTAAGTGAAAAGTATTAAATGTAGATATATGCAGTATGCCAACTGAATATCTATCCATCAGATACTTTGCCAACATTTTTATAATAAATGGCAACACACACACACACACACACACACTCGAGCAATTCTCATTCAAGCACACACCGCCACAACCCCGCAACACCTCTTGGCTTTGTGGAATTGTAGCTCACACTTTTTGTGGGCCATAGATTGAAGGAAGTCACGTTACGAATGCGGCACGTAGCATGTTATAGCGCAAAGCACGTCTGTGTCTGAGGCGCCAGCGTCTGCCGAGAACTTCTGTTTATAGACCGTTTGTCGTGCCAGCGACGGCATCCACAAGATACAGATACACAAATACCAAAGCAGAAAGCAAGTAGCGAGCAATGTTGCCAAATGAAATGCAAAAGCAAAAATAAGTAACAACAACAACGAAGCAACAAAAAAGCCAAAGCCAAAGCACAAGGCAAGGCACAAGTGCCATGCGTATCTGTGAGATACAAGATACAAGACGCTGTGCAGGCCAGTTGATTGAGAATTGTTGTCGTTCTCGTTGTCGTCGTTTGGGGAGACAGACAGACAGCTCTTAGTTTGCGCCTTTCGCTGAGAACACAAAAAAAGAAAAAAAAAAGAAAACTGGCAGCAGCTGTTGCCACAGGATGGAGCAACAGATACATCGCAACAGTCGTGAGTATCTCTGTGTGTGTGTGTGTGTATCTTTTTTTTTGCGCATTCAAAGGAAGCGAACTCAGTAAAGCAACGCATAAAATATAAATGAAATGAAATTGTCTGTCCCATTGCCTGCTGCTCGCACAGATACAAAGATACAAAGATACAGATACGTACTTATTGTTGTATATATCAAGTCTGTGTAAGCTCTTCGTTTTTATGTTTACTTTTTTTTTTTTTTGGTTGTGCTGTAATTTATGTTAACGCAGATCGAAAAATAAATCTTTTAGCCATAATGTAGCATGCTATAAATTTCAGTGTAAAGTGGCCTCTGGGCAAGGTGGAAAGCAGCAACAAATTCTTTTTTTGCTTTTCTTGCTTTTGTTTTTGGCCCAGATGATAGCTTTTGATAAGCCCTATGAAATGTGCCAAAATGGTTAGAAGGTGCAACAAAATTATATTAAATTGTAGCAAAAAATATAATCTAGCTTTGTGATTTAAATTAAAGCAATTGTTACAATTTTATTTAAAGCTTAAAGACTTTATGCAAAAGAATATTTAATTTAAAAGTGAAGAATAATTAATTGAAGCTATATAAAAAGTTTAAAGTTTTCAACGAATATTATTAATTTTAATTGAAGAAACTTTTACAAATAAGCTTTTATTAATTAGCTAAAAGAAATTTGATTAAATTGAGCTAAACAAGCAAGCTTTGAGCTTTGAGCAAATATTATTAATTAAAACTGAAGATTAACAGTAAGATTAAATGATAAAATAAAAAAAATAAAACACTGAAGCTTAAGAAATTTTTAGAAAAAAGCTTTTATTAATTAGCTAAAAGCTAAAAGAAATTTTATTAAATTCAAAAATAGCTTAAAAAGCAATTAAAGCTTTTAAGGAACTTTTAGAAATAAGCTTTTACAAATATTATTAAATTCTTAAAAAGCTAAAAAAAAAATCGAAGCTTTTAAACAACTTTTAGAAATGAACTAAAAGATATTTGATTAAATTCAAAAATAGCTAAAAAAAAAAAAGTTTAAGCTTTTCAGGAACTTTTAGAAATAAGCTAAAATAAATTTGATTAAATTCAAAAATAGCTTAAAAAGCAAGTTTGAGCTTTAACTGATATTTAAATTAACGATTAATCCCAATCAAAGCTTTCAATGCGCTTTAACAAAATCGATTGACGCCTTTTGCAATGGCTAAAAAGCCAATTTTGAGCTTAAACTGATATTTAAGCTAACGATTAGATTAATCCCAATCAAAGCTTTTAATGCGCTTTGACAAAAGCTGTTTGAACCTTCTCTTAAGGCCAGCCTCGAACTTGAACTGTTTCTCAGTTAAGAGCCAAGACAAATGACTGTTAAAACTGTACACACAACTGTGTGTGTACTATAAATAAACTAAATAGGCGTGAAATCTTATCTTAGCGAAGCAAACAATCGAAGCAAATGCACAGCAATTAACTGTACAACAACAGCAGCAATAACAAAGACAATGCAAAGCAAGTCACAGCTAATGATAATCGTCGAAATGAAACGCAAAGCAAAAGCAAATACAGCAATAGCAATAAAACAACAACAACAACAAAATGCGTGTAATAAAGCTTCATAAAGCTGAAAAACAAACACACGACAAACGCGAAACACACTCACAGCTTGAGTGAAAAATAAACGAAGAAAAGGCAGACACAGAAAGTACGAAAGAGAAAGAGAGAGGGACGGAGAGACGCACTGTAAAAACTCAACAGGGAATTCCCTCTGCCGCTGCTGCTGCGGCTGATTGAA
>JAWNNH010000760.1:0-125474 GCA_035043045.1 Hirtodrosophila alboralis | reverse complement strand
TGTTAAATAGAAGTTACGAGTCGGCTAGTTATCTAGTTTGTAGTCTCAGCTGTCTGTCAAAGCTGCCTTTACACACACTGGCATAGAAGGCGTAGCTTGCTCTTTGCTTTTAAATTGGGCTTTAGAAGTATGCCCCCGATTACGGTTGTTCCGGTACCTTTTGATTTTGATTCCTATTTTTTGATTTTGACAGTTCAAATCTCTTCACGTACTTGATTGTTTAATTCTTCTGCTTTACGCGCCTTCGCTATGTGAATGCAAACTGTCGTTGCCAGTGTCGAGCAAAACAATTTTAAACGTTTTGTCGCTGGCAGCTCTCGCTCGCAAAGAGCGCTGCGTGTACATGTACATTATACGTGTATCTGTCCATGTATGCGAGAGTGCTCTTATCAATTCAATATGTCGTCGTCGCTTGACTTTGTCATTGTTGTTGTCGTATTGATTATTTAATATGCCATTTGATAGGCGTACTTAATTTACCATACTCACTTCCACACGTCCTCAATGCAAAACTAACTTTAGCGACATTACTATGTCGTTGTTCAATACTTGTTATGCCACTGGCAATATGGCCGCCGAATGGCCGTGGCCGCTCTCAAGTCAGCTGTTCTTTGTTATTTGTTTACATTGTATGAAGGGTATATCAGCGTGACGTAATGTGTAACAGAGAGAAAAATACTTAAGGTCGCAAATATATCTATGTGTCCCTTTTTATAATTATATTACGCATATATGTATCTAAACATAATATTATCGAGAGCAGTAATTATCAAAGTTTTAGAGTGTGAGATTATAAATACTCATTTAGGAATATATGAATAAATACATACGTAATACATTGTACAGGGTATACGTTAGTCAATAGCCAGACAACAATTTTAGCTTTTTTCATACCAGCTACACCACGAGATGGGTTGCCAAGCACTTTCGATATACATGGCTTAAAAATTGGTGGCTTAATGGCTTACCGAAACAGACCTACTAAAAAGGCATTAATATTGTAGGATCAATCAATATTTTGATTGACTAATAGTTCATGCATGGCAACTAGTGACAGCTTATAATGAGTCGACAATTGATGCCAGATAACATGTTCACCAAATGATAACACAAAAGCCTCAATGATAACAGTTGGGTGACAATACAGAATTAGATAGTTTCTTTGAAAATGTTGTTTAAACATTTACTACATTATATATGATCTACCCATTTTAATATATAACTTTGTATATCTAAAAAAATAAACTATTATATGTATGTTATATTTCTTATTATGTTTCTGATAATTTTTTAAATAGCCAAATCATAGTGAGAATGGCAACCCTATGGAGCATGAGTGCTGAGTCACAAAGAAAAACAACCGCAGTGCCAATAACAAAAACAAGAGACGCGGCCATATTGCCAGAGCCATGTTTGACAGACAACGAAATCCCCAACAGAGAGACGACGAGTGCAAAACAAAATACCCATACATTCTCACATTCGCACGCACACTGGCGCACTCACTCACACTGGCACAAAGAGCGAAGCATTATCGACGGCATAGAAATGAGACAAACGCAACGTTATAAACAGCAGTTCACAATTTGAGTTCCAACAAGCAGCACACGAAAACATACAAAAGAAAAGAAGAAAAATTTAATTTTCAATTCAAGTAAGTTATTCTATTGAATTCTGGGTTAATTACTGCAACTTTACCAAGTGCAAGTACGAATATTCAGAAATATTACAACATTTTTGGTGGTGTGTTTGCAACTGAGATGAGAGAATGTTCAAAAAAATTACGACGCAAAAGGCGCTGCTATTTTTACAAAATCTCTCTGTTTTTGTTTATTTGAGTCGCATTACCTGCGCCAAACTGATTGATTTTGAAATAGTCGAATTCGAATAAGTCTAATTGTGAAATTCCGTTTCTTTATTCTAATTCTAGCAGTAAACACAACAAAATGAAATATTTCATTGTACTCGCTTTGATTGCGAGCCTTGGTGCTCTTAACGCAAACGGACAAGAGCAATCTTGCCATGCTTCAATGAAAGGTGCTTGCTCTGCGACCAACGGTGAGTACTCTCAATAAATACAAAAGAGAACGTTTTGACTGAGTGTGTGAATGGAAGAGAGTGAAAGAGAGTGCATGTGAGTGCAGCTGACGCGTTCCGGTTTTAACTGTAACTGTAACTGTGTCTTGCTTTTAAATATTTAAATTTTAAAAATAAACAAGCGCTCATGGCATTTTTCTCAGATGAAAGTAAGCGAAAATATCATTTTTTACATTACTTCCTTATGCACTTTTACCCCACCCCAAACCAGAGTCCCACACCCATGCTAATAATTTCTTTTTATACGAATGTAGGTCTGACAGGTGCTGTCGAAAATTGTAATGCTCGCTATGGCGGCATTGCCCACCTGAAGAGCTACATGGATAACTACATCCAAATGCAATTGCAAAAATCGTTCGAGTACCTCTTGATGTCCACCCACTTCAACTCGTACCAAATGAACCGACCCGGCTTCCAGAAGCTCTACCAGGACCTCTCTGACCGCTCTTTCGACGATACCATCGCTCTCATTAAGCAGGTCACTCGCCGCGGTGGCGCCGTTGATTTCAGCGAGAAGCACTATAAGAGTGCCAAACAGGAGGTGCAACTTGGCGAGGTTCAGTCGCTGGCCCATGCTTTGGATATTGAGAAGGAGCTTACTGTCGGAGCTATTCATGTGCACACCAATGCTACTCATGGCATCACCCATCACAACCTTGAGCCCTCCAACAAGTTCACCACTCATCACGATCCCGAGATGGCCCATTACCTCCAGGAGCACTTCCTGAGCAAGCAGGCCGCATCTGTGCGCAAGCTGTCAGGCTATGCCAACGATCTGACCAAGTTGCTCAAGGATGGCGATCCATCAGTCTCCGTCTACCTGTTCGACGAGTATCTGCAGAAGCAATAAGCAGTTATATCTCTTGCAACTGCAATCCCAAATAGCCGTTATCAAAATTCACTCCTCATTCTGTTGTAATTATGAGTAATGTTCTAGTATTTTCAATATTCCAAAAAAAAGCTGCGTTCTATTAAATTATATTGTCATCTGAATTAAAAGCAAATAAATCGAATCGCAGCGGCAGCAACAACAAAAATTAAGAACATCTGATTTACAATTTATTATTATTTAAAACTTAAAAATTTACCCCATACACATTCGCGTGCACATGTTTGTGATAACGTTTAATAAGTAAGCGCAGTTCGCCTGAACAAATGTATATTTAAATTATGTTACCGAATTAAATAAATAAATAAACACATAATATACGCAAACTCTATTTCTATATGATACTCAGCAAGCAGATAAAGATACATATGTAAATAAAACTGGTTTTGGATTTTTACTGCAATTTGTTTTGCTCTACGGTTTGACTTGTTGATAGCGGAATAGTCCGGGCGTACTTTGTATTTCACTCTGATTACGCATTTGTAGTCTCAATGGGAAACATTGTAATATGAGGAAATATACGCAGTTTTAACTAGACGTTTACAGAAGAAATACAAAATAGAAGCTATTTATTGATAACGTTCGTCTTTTGGTTAATGATATAGGAAATTTACTAGGAGGCCAACGATTAAGTTATCGGATTAAATTACTATGGCAACTGTTAGACATGGAAAACAAATCTAAGCCAAAATATACTTCAAACTTGGAAGCAAAAAAAGGAAAATAATACAATGTTCCATATTCCTTCATTTCGACCGATATGTTTAATTTTTAAAATTTAATCAAATAAAACATCCAAAAAAACGTAATGAAACTGAAGTTTTTTTACAGACATTAATTTAATAGCCTAACATTAGGAAATTTTCGTAAATATTTATTTTTAACTATTATAAACTGAGAAACAGGCGGATTTTCTAAAATACTTTTGATAAGATACTTAAATACATGAACTTTACTTTTTACTTATTCTTAGCTTTAAAATCATGCAGATTTAGGTTGATTTTTTTTTGAACGGAGTTAAAAATTACAATAAATTCTTAATACCCAAAATAATATGCTCTGTAGAAATT
Source organism: Hirtodrosophila alboralis (assembly GCA_035043045.1). Classification (NCBI taxonomy): domain Eukaryota; kingdom Metazoa; phylum Arthropoda; class Insecta; order Diptera; family Drosophilidae; genus Hirtodrosophila; species Hirtodrosophila alboralis. Next base: position 121,418 of record JAWNNH010000760.1, on the reverse strand, counting down.
AAAAAATAAAACTAACCCAAAATTCTCATAATTGTATATATACTATTTTATTTTATATATGTAATTTATTTATATATGTATTTATTATATTTAGTATGTTGTACTGTTTATTGTTTTTTGCCATTATTGTTACTTCTAGACAATCTTTGTATGCATAGTATTAACAAACATACAATTATCTCAATATAAATTGTTATTTTAAATTCCATGATAGTACATTATCATATCTAATATGTTTTGATTTACAATCAAACTTTGTTAGTTATTTATTTCTATGAAATTATGATTGTGCAAGTCAATTGCATTGATTACAAAGGAAACTCCAGTTAAATCTGAAAATCTTTTCAAAAACTTATCTTATCAAGTGTCGATAACTGAAGCCACTAGCCAACTTAAGTACACGTCATTAATTTAAACACACTTCAGTTGAACTTGAATGTGCTTACGTACGGATTTATCGCCGCTTGCACACGGTCCCGACAGGCAATTCCGGTTGAGTGGAGTCCATGTTTTGTGCTCCGACGAGGCGACGCCATATTGGCTGTTGACTAAGCCGCAGAATCATCATTATGTAAGACGCAAAACGATGTGCATTACGCATGGTTGTATTTCAGCTGTTTCTACATATATGTAGAACTTAGGCTGACGTGTCTTATTTCTGAATTGCATTAAAGCGCAGTTTCCTTATCTTGAATTTAGTTTACAAATGCAATTTTATACATATACTTCGCCCACACACAAAGGGAGAAGAATGGGTTGTTTGGGGTTTTTGTAGGGCAATCAAATTTGAGATGTGTTTGTTTGTGTATTACATACCTGTATCCTACTCTCCACAATTTATAAGTTCTGCAATATTCGATCTTTCAGATTCTCCTTGAAGCTTTCCAGTTCACAAATATTTTTAAATCGCAAACTTCCTCAACCTGCAATCAGAAAAAAAATGAATCAGATCTAGATTCCATTTCCATTCTGAATCGTCTTTGATTTTAATATAATTTCTATATTTATAAATGTATTAGATTAGGTTCTTTCTCTGTAAATGTGCGCTCCAATTTGATTAGACAAAAGTTTTCAAATCGAATTTTGAGCAAGTTATGATAGTTTTTAGTCTGGAATTTTGAGTTTAAAGTCAATTTTTTTGAGTTTTTTCTGTCTTACAACTAAAATAAATCTCATATTATGTTTTGAATAAAAGTTTTATAAAAATATTAATGCCAACAATCGATTAAAAATAAAATTTTAAAATTTTAAATTTTTCAAACAATTTTCAAAATTGAATAGGGGTATTTATGCAAAAAAATGCAAAAAATCGAAAAAATGTATTTTCTAAAATTTAAATGTCAAATTCACCTAGAGGGTAAACCATAATTAAAAAGACATTCGACATGAAAATCGGTTCAATATTGAGCAAGTTATGATAGTTTTTAGTCTGAAATTTTGAATTTAAAGTAAAATTTTTTGGATTTTTTCTGCCTTACAACTAAAATAACTCTCATATTATGTTTTGAATAATAGTTTTATACAAATATTAATGCCCACAATCGATTAAAAATAAAATTTTGAGATTTTAAATTATTCAAAAAATTTGCAAAATTTGATAGGGGTATTTATGCAAAAAAATGCAAAAAATCGAAAAAATTTATTTTCTAAAATTTAAATGTCAAATTCACCTAGAGGGTAAACCATAATTAAAAAGACATTCGACATGAAAATCGGTTCAATTTTGAGCAAGTTATGAGAGTTTTTAGTCTGAAATTTTGAACTTAAAGTCCAATTTTTTGGGTTTTTTTTTGCTTTACAACTAAAATAACTCTCATATTATGTTTTGAATAATAGTTTTATACCAATATTAATGCCCACAATCGATTAAAAACAAAATTAGATTTAGATTTTAAATTTTTCAAAAAATGTTCAAAATTTGATATGGGTAGGTATGCCCAAAATTCCGCTAACATTTTCGATTTCAAATCAGTTGATTGAAAATGGGAAAATCATCCGCAGTTTAGTAATGGAAATGTTGAGATAGAAGTAAAGAGTTCTAACCCGTAAAAATCCTAAAATTAAATGATAGAATTCCCAAAAATTATATGCTAGAAACAGAGTATATTTAAAAGGATAACTTTCGATTGTAATGTTGTAAATATTTTCCCTGAAAGCATCAAAACATTGTCAGACCTTAGGCTACAGTTTGTTCAACTCTCTCCTAACTCTCTCCTCCTGTAAATATTGAACCCAGCCACGCAGAAGATCCATTTATCAATTAGTGACGCCCATTCAATGAGGATTTTGTGTGTTTGTGTATGATGAGGTTTATATGGGCCACTTGCACGTAAAATGCACGTCAATTTGGCATTTTAATGCCGGAGCAGAATAATTATTTGTGCCGGGGTCCAGAGTCAGAGGCAGAGTCAGGAGTCATCAAAATCCTGGTAATAACCGCGTGTTATGGTGTAATTAGAATATGACAAGCAAACTATACTTATAATGAAAATGGCAATGAAAATGGAAATGGAAATGGAAATGGAAACTGTAACCATAAAGGCAATGGGCATCATAATAGTTAAGAGTGCGATTATGATACAATAAGCAGGGCATATGGGACTCCAACTTGGATTCGGACTACAATTCGGACTCCTTTGTCTGTGGGTGCGTGCATTGGTCATTAAATATTAAGCCACTTAATATTAATTGCGCTGATTTGCGGCCAAAAGATGCTTTGGCCACACTTATGCCAAAAAACTTTGGGATGAAAATGTTCATAATTGCGGTCATTTCGAGTGCATTTGTTAGGGGTTGTCCTTTATAGGGGTTTGTGTTGAGGGGTGAAGGCCACATGTGACCCATACTATATCTAATTGTTTGGCCATTTAAGCCAGCTCACAAATTGCGTGTCCTAAACCCTTTTTAAGTGCCGCACATGTTCCATACTTCATAAAGGTGCTGGCTTCTCAACCAAAAATGTTATACTATTTAATTTATGCATTTTAATAAACGCGCCAAAGCAATTACAACATTTTTTGGGGCCACCCAACTATGAAACTATTTCGATTTGATATCCTGGCAGCATTGCCAGCTGTTGTCAAAGGATTCTTCTGTTACCCATTATGGTTTCGGCATCCAGACAAAAGAGCTCATATCAATTTATGGTGTTTTGTGTAGTCTGCTTAATACTCGTATGTATGCAAAATAGCAATTTAATTTCGTTTTATTGCAATGCCATTTCCACAGCCTCTAAAAATAGCAGCTGTGCCGCAGATTTCAAGTTCCAACTAGCAATAAATAATCCATTCTTTCTAATAAGTGAAAAAATTAATGAAAAATCTCATTATTTTATGCGTGCTTTCTATAACCAGCTCGTAATAAAAATTAAGAACTTTCTTTAAAAAAAACCAATAAATAAAAAAAAGGAAAAATAAAAGTGAAAGGAAAAATTTAAATAAATTCGAAAGCAATCAGTTAATTATAAATAAATAATTTTTAAGTAGAAACGGATTTAATACTATTATTGTTTAATTTAGTAAATATGTGTAGAATATATAGTTTGCTTTAATCTATTTGAATTTGAGTAAAAAGGGAAATTTGTGAACTTAACAGCTTTGCTTGTCAGAATGATGGAACAAAATTTACTTTCGTTCAATAAAATAAACATTTCAAATCAAAATAATAATCAGTATTATTTATATAAAATTGCAATGATTGACGTATGAAAAGTGACGTCTGTAAAAGTATATATTATATTAATGAATAATTTCTGATATTTCTAAAAAGAATGACGGGCTAAATCAATATAGTCTATATCCATCTGTTTCTATGCAAACTATTTGCAAACTATTTTGTAATTTGCAATGAAAGAAAAAAAAAATCCCAATAAAACTAGACACAGATGTTTCTTTTTTAGCAGGGCATTGACGAATTAAAATAAATTGGATCAATAAGCTAATAAAATTTATGAATCACTTATAAAAAATTGAGTTATAATTATAATTTACTTACTTACTTACTTACTTACTTACTTACTTACTTACTTACTTTCTTACTTACTTACTTACTTACTTAGTTACTTACTACTTACTTACTTACTTACTTACTTACTTACTTACTTACTTACTTACTTACTTACTTACTTACTTATTTCTTTCTTATCTTTCTTTCTTTACTTACTTACTTACTTACTTACTTACTTACTTACTTACTTTACTTACTTACTTACTTTCTTTACTTACTTACTTACTTACTTTCTTTACTTACTTACTTACTTACTTACTTACTTACTTACTTTTACTTACTTACTTTACTTACTTTACTTACTTACTTACTTTACTTACTTTCTTTACTTACTTACTTACTTACTTACTTTACTTACTTACTTACTTACTTACTTACTTACTTACTTACTTCTTTCTTTACTTACTTACTTACTTACTTACTTACTTACTTACTTACTTACTTACTTACTTACTTACTTACTTACTTACTTACTTACTTTACTTACTTACTTACTTACTTACTTACTTACTTACTTTCTTTCTTTCTTTCTTTCTTACTTACTTACTTACTTACTTACTTACTTACTTACTTACTTACTTACTTACTTACTTTACTTACTTACTTACTTTCTTTACTTACTTTACTTACTTACTTACTTACTTACTTACTTACTTACTTACTTACTTACTTACTTACTTACTTACTTCTTTACTTACTTTCTTTCTTTCTTATTTCTTTACTTACTTACTTTACTTACTTACTTACTTTCTTTCTTTCTTTCTTTCTTTTCTTACTTACTTACTTACTTACTTACTTACTTACTTACTTACTTACTTACTTACTTACTTACTTACTTACTTACTTACTTACTTACTTACTTACTTACTTACTTACTTACTTACTTACTTACTTACTTACTTACTTACTTCTTCTTACTTACTTACTTACTTACTTACTTACTTACTTACTTACTTACTTACTTACTTACTTTACTTACTTACTTACTTACTTACTTCTTACTTACTTACTTACTTACTTACTTACTTACTTACTTACTTACTTACTTACTTACTTACTTACTTACTTACTTACTTACTTACTTACTTACTTACTTACTTACTTACTTACTTACTTACTTACTTACTTACTTACTTACTTACTTACTTACTTACTTACTTACTTACTTACTTACTTACTTACTTACTTACTTACTTACTTACTTACTTACTTACTTACTTACTTACTTACTTACTTACTTACTTACTTACTTACTTACTTACTTATTTAAGCACTAATTCAAGTACGCAAAACTTTGCACACAAATCATAAATATTTATCATGGAAAAAATTGTATCAGCATCTCTAAAAAGGGTATTCAATCTTCGACTCACTCCTTGTTTTTAGTTTTTATTACTTAACTTAATGCAAATACCCTAAACCTAAAATAAACTCAACCTAATGTCATCGTTTACTCAGACAACGCAATTAGCAAGACATCAAAACAAATATGTTATTTAAAATTCCGTCATCTCATTACCTAAAAAGAGATTAACTGATTCACAAAACAATCTAATTCTAGACTACATACATTTATTAGAAATATATTTTCATAATGGCCATATTGTACGTCTCAGCAATTTGCATAGTCAATTCGCCACTTTGAAATCGATAGCTTGCAAAATAATACTTGAACAATCCATGGGGATTGAACGATTAGCAGAGCAATCGAATCTAGGCCCATATAGTACTTAATAAACATTGGAAATCAACCTAATGGATTCCCAGTGTGAGCGTGATAAGCGAACCATTGATAAGACAAAAACCCAACTGGGATTTTTTTTTTAATTTTATTTTTGTTTTGTTGCTTTGGCTTTTGTTGTTTTTTGGTTTTTTTTTTTTTTGCATTGCAAAATATTGAAGCGATTTAGAGGAAGGGTCTGTGGCAGGGATTGCAACCTGAAACGTAGCGATTCAGAGCCACCCCAGTGGGCACAACAGGCAGATGGCAGTCAATTTGAATAAATCCACTTTTCAAGGTCAGTGGGTAAAACAAGTTGCGAAATTTAAAGCGCACCCTATTGCAAAAACCAAAAAAACAAAAAGCAAAACAAGTCAAAATGGTTTAGAGACAAATATTATGGACTAGGAAATACTCTGAAAACACTTTTTGTATAAATAAAATAAATATTAAATAGATATTTGACTTGGAATTATAGATTATATAAATATATAAATATGAAATACTCTGAAAACACTTTTTGTATAAATAAATTAAAAATTTAAGAGTTTAATTAAATAGGTATTTGAGTTGGAAATTAATAGATACACTTCATTTATATTAAAACTTTATATAATACATATAAAATTTGATATACATATTGCACTAGTTTACAAATTTTTTTTTGATCGAGGGAACTGGGCTCTCATATACTTTTTTTGATGTATTTTTTGGCGCTGATTTTAAAAATGCAAACAATTTTTTTTTTTTCAAATAATGTTTTTCGAGAAAACCGCGAATAGCTAGTTTTTTGGCAGTCTTTCGACTTATTTGTTCATATCTACATCAGATCTTATTTGATCTTAAATAATGTTACACAATTCAACAGATAATTGTATCTCCTTTCAAATGGTATGCCATTTATACGGATCAAATAAGAATTTAAGCCATTGCAAGCCCTCAAAGTTGAAAAATGTGAACTTTTTTTACATTTTTGAAAAATTGCTGAACTTCATTTGCTCATTTAAAAATTTAAAAAATTCGTTTAAATACTTTTTAAGATTTCATATGTTAGACAATTCTTTAACAAATATTTTAAGTATACATTTATCCAAATCGGTTAGTAAATGTGGTAGTTATTCAGCAATTAGTTAAAACACCCAAGATAAAATTTACCTTGTTCATCACTTTTCCAGTCATATTATAAATTTACAAAATCTGAAGAAATTAAATTCTGAATTAAATTCAGAAGTGAAACTTTTGTTTGAATCGTTAACCAAAATGTCATTTTATTTGACAATTTTGCACAAAACTAATATACCCATTTTGCAGGGTATATAAAAGCAACCCTAATGCCGCTAAATGGGGGTTGTGATTGTTTGTTGCTGTTGCTTAGAGCCCTCAAGCGGAAATGGTCAAAAAATGACATGTGGCCAGGCCGTGCTTGCAAATTTGCATACGCACAAATTGCACAGGGTCGACCCACGCCAGGACCTCGTACATACAGTCAGCAAGGACCTTACCACTGTCAGCTGCTGGTCATGCGTAAGCGGCGCACGCGTCCTGGCAGCTATAAAAGCTGAAAGGCAACTGTACCCGGACAACGGCAACCGGATAAATAGGGGGATGGCAGTTTTGGAAAACATCCGTGCATAACTTGCAATGAGCATAACTTTTGCACAGCGCACTCAAATATTTATGGCAAAATTGTTGGCTCGAAGCACTAAATTAAAATTCAATAAATCATCATTTGTTTTGATAAGATTGCACAGACTGGCACTAAAGCATTGTTTCGACTGCAAAAGTTGATCGAAATTTCATTAATGTCTGCGTTTTTGTTTAAGTTTTGGCATTTAGTTTTGCAATTTGCCGCCATGTCCTGGCTAACTTTCACTGCGCAGACAAAGTTTCAATGTGCAGTTTTTCCGCTTGTTTACCACGTTCAGTTTATCTACTTCTGCTTCTTGTTTTTTTTTTGATTAGATTTTAACTTATTGTAATTTGGCTTTAATTTTATTTAACTGTTGCCATTGCACTATGGGACCAATGACCGATTTCGTGGCCTAAATTAATAATGCAATGATTTGCCAAGTATTTTGGCTCTAGTTTATTCGATAACATTTAAAATTATGATTATAAATGGTTTTGATGACTATTTGTAAATATTTTTTTTTTATTACAATTGAGCATTTTTCCTAACATTTAACCTATAACGGCAAAATTAGATATTGCTTACTGGTATTTATAGTAGGTTATATTTAACAATTTCATTTTACCGATCAACTCGCCCCTTCACCTTTTTCCAAACTTTAAATATATCCTAAAAGTGAGGTCGTTCTACAAATGAGCTCGTTTGCTAAAAATTTGATTTGTGGAAGAAATTGACAAAAATTGACAATTATAAAAACTGATCTACAATCACAATTAATGACAGCACCAAGTTAAAAAAGTCGCATTGCTGCCAAATGCTGCCAAAATCTTGAATTCCTTTCCAAAGTCAAATTTTGTTAAAAAAATTGTTGCATGAGACACTTTTTTAACTTACATAAAAATAAGGAAAACACATTAAAATTCTACAAACGAGCTTTACCAATATATAGTACAAGCCTTACTGCTTATAATCCATTATAAAGTTTTTCACATACGCTTAGTCTTATTTAACTATAATTTACTGAAGTTGACAAGCAAATTTGCTTACCAAAAACCACGCGCTTATGGTTGTTAACAGCTGTGTTTAACAGCTGTTATCTTAACAGTGGTACTCCTGGTTAACATTTTTGGTACGCAACATGATACTTTGGTGTAATTTTTATATATAAACAACAAAATTAAGATAAATTACGTAAATTGAAATTTTGGGCTTAGGCCAAGAAATTGGTCATTGGTCCCATAGTGCATTGCTATGATTTTCATGATTTTCATTTGCTGCAGTTTATGGCAACCGAAATTTTTTTTTTTTTTTTTTGGCCTGCTAATTAATTTTTGCGTGTCGCCAACGACCCTGTCGACTACTTGCAGCTAATTGTTATTGTTTTAACAACCGACAAACGACGGTCAAAGTATCAACTCAATTTGCGGTTTCAAATTCGCCGGAAACAGCGGCCGGAACTTAATCCTCCTGGAACATGGAGCGTGTGTGTGCAGCAAGGCGAAAATTTGTGCTATAAACATAAAAATTAACGACTGCCACAAGTTGTAAAAGACAAAGGCGACTGACTCTCTAATATCCTTAGTACACGGTCTCACACAGCCGCTGGTCAACATTAAAATCTGTTTTTATTATCCAACCACACCTACCAAATACTACCAAATACCAAATACTAAGACGTGCTTTCAACTAAAAATCGGTTGATTAAAAATCAACATGAAGTTGCAAATACGTAGTAGCAAAAAGTTGCTTTGATGTTGTGGCATTTGCTATTCGAATGCGGCATCGCAATACAGTGGAAAAAAAGATGTTTCATTTTTACCCTCAGCTTTGGCTAAGTTGTACACTGAAAAAAAAGCACTAATGAATATAAAACATTTAATAATTTTATTTTTATAAATAAATTATTTTATTCAGCTTAATGTCTAAAATAACATGTTATAGTCCATTAAATGGGCTGCTTCATGGTAATAAAAATAATAATAATAAAAATAAAATAAATAAATAAATTATTGGTTAGAAATAAAACACCTTCGTTTGTAACATGTCGCAATTTATGGGATACTAACTCTTTATTCTCGGTAACTTTATGTGACTGCTACGGCACGTCCATACAATCCACTGTCTTGATAAAAAACTGAAACCACATTTGCGCTGATGCAATCTACAGAAGTTGTGTGTGCGAAAACGAGATGACTATATGTAAATTTGAATTTCATCATAATGTTCAATATTAGCATCATGTATGTACTCTTGTGTGCATCCGTTTGTGGCGAATGTGTGGCATGTAATGAAATGAAAATGAAGCGATCACTGAAAATTCAAAATGTGCAGTCGGCCGTTGATATTTGAGCTGACTGCGTTGCTCAATGAATTATATTTTAGACTGTGAAGTCTAAGAACTACTTCAACAGGAATTTATTTCTCTCTAAATAAAATGCTTTTACCACACTTCCAACTAACAAAAATCTATCAAAACAAAACTAATCTTGATTCTGTTTTAAATTGTTTCTTTGGTTACATTTTTGCAGTTTGATTAATATAAAATAAGGATACTACAATTAGTCCCTCTTTTAACGAAGTTATTAACGAAAAAGACTCGAAAAATCGAAGGGAAAGTATTATCTTAAATAAATTGCGAACTCCATAAAGAGTTAAAATTCTGTCTCCAGAAAGATATATCGAGTGAAAATACCATTTAGAAAGTAATAGATCTAATTATCTTAAGAAGAGAATTTACTTTTTACTCTAAAAACTTTCCATTTTCATAAAAAAATAACATTTTATAATCTAAATCTACGAAGAGAATTTACTATTTACTCCAAAAACTTTTCATCTCCATAGAAATTTAAAATTTTATATTTCCAACTAACATAACTTCGTTAAAACCAAACCGATTTAGCTACGAATTGTTTTATTGTTTATATAAATAAATGAATTTTTTTCTGTGTATCAGAAAGCTAAAGACTGACTGCAATTGCTCAAACTGTAGCTCAATCCAATAGCTTAAATGCTTCACTTGCTTCACTGTCATAAGCCGATTACACTTGCGCTCCGCCGGATGCCAGCGACAATTGCCAAAAAAAAAAAATAATAATAAAAAATAAAAAAATTTACTTTAGAATACTACGTTTGCAGCAGGCGTAAAGATGCAGGAGCAGCGCTGTCCGGGCCAAAATAAAGTGGCTGAATGACAGTGCGATTAACTCGCTGTAAGCCATAAACGTTGCAAGTGCAATTCCCCGGCTCAGAACCCCCCACCCCTCTCGACCGCACTAATTTTGTATGCATGAGCAGAAATGAAGAGCAATGCGAAAAAAATGTTAACGACTGGGCGGGGGCGTGTGGCATGTGGCGTGGGGCATGGCCAAAACGCCTTAACGCTCATAATGCGCTCAGCTACATTGAGAAGGAGGCGACATTTGAAAGCGGACCAATAAGGATGCGCTGGTCCCCCAGGCACTGGCAACATTTTAATCCATATTTCTTGCCGCCTGGCAGACAATTTTAAAGATAATAGCATTTTTTTTGTGTACGTGTATCTGTGTGTGTGTTCTGGCCACAACGTTGACTAGCATTAACGGCAACGAGACGCAACCAAGGATTACGATTACCATGCGCCACAAAATTCATCCGGACGCAGCATCTGGCAGACTCAGACCCAGCTCCAGAACCCAGACACCGAAACGAGACGAGACGAGACAAGTTATTGCAACAGCAGCTTGCAACGCGCCGCCTGACAACAGCAAATTCGCGAATTGTGCGACGACATGGCCAAAAAATTATCATTTGGCCATAAATTGGGCCATGCACTTTGGCCAAAAGCAGGAGAAACAGATGCAGCGACCAGATGCACCAACACTTTTGGCCATTGACAATTTTCCAGCTTAGGACAAAGATTAAAGTAAGATAAAGTAAACTGAAGTGTAGATAAAGTTGGCAACTAAAATATGGATAACAATTATATTTCACTTATTGGTATAAATACAAAAATAGTTTACAGATTTAATGTGAAATTTTCAACGATTAAGAACGTTAAACATTGATTCAAAATTAATGTGTCTCTTTCAAAATAAATTTTAAATTTTGTCGTCTCTTTATCGATTTCTATGATTAATATCTTAAAAGACGCACAATTAATGCAACTATTTAAAAGCAAAGAACAGAAAAACAAAATAATTTTTTTTCGACTTTTCCTCGAATTTTAAAGTCAAAAAATCGTAAAAAATACCGCACAAAATATCATCATTTTCTAAATTCAAAATCAAATAGTTACAAAACTAGTAATTTAAACTAAATAAAGTATATGCATGAATTATAGGCCCTTTTATTAGCTTTTAGAAAAAGTAAGGCATTTGAAAATCGGCATTTGTAAGATTCTCGAGTAATGCTAAAATCTGTAGGCTTGCCTCTGAAAAAAAGCTAAAAAATAAATACCAGATTTCAAAAATTTTAAAAAAAAAAGTCTCACCATAGAAAAATTTTTAAAGTGGTTTTTCGTCATCTGGGGCACCATATGTATCAGAAAAAGTAGGTTTGATCAAATATACAAAAAAAAAAGCTAAATTTTGTTACCTAGTGTTATTATACATTATTATTTGGACGTTTTTGAACGCCAATTTATTCTATATATATTCTATATTAAAAAGAAAAAAATTAATGTTTAGCTAACCTTTATTCCTTATAGTCCGACGGCTAAATGAGTTTGGGAATTGCATGCGCAAATAAATAAAATAAATAAGCAGCGCCCAGAAGTATGCAACACTTTGCATACAATTTCAGTGAAAAATTATTTTTTTCCTATTTATTTAATTTGCATATTTATTTATTGCTGACAAGCTATCTTCAATTTAAATATGGCATCTCAAGATAGCTAAAGTAAGGTATTATAATTTCATATTACGACAAACGATATATTTTTCCTAAACATAAAAATAATACAAATGTTAAACAGATATTCAACAAATTTATATATTAGATAAAACTGGCCTTAATATTAATAAAATCAATTGCAAGCGTTATATTAACATAATTAAGTTAATTAATTAACTAAAAGTTAATAGATATAGTTGCGGTCATTGTCATGGCAATTAAACAGCTTTTAGTGATTTCACATGCTGCATTTAATTTCACAGTGTTCGTCATTAAGTTTAATTAAACGAATTCAGCTACTATAAACCCGTTAGACATGCAACTCTTTCCCAAATTCTACACATGAATGCAATACAATTAAGTCATTAGCCCATTCCATTAGTTCTACCAAATTGCAGACATGCAAAATGTGTGAGGAGGGGAAAATGGATAACTTAAAACCCCCTTTTTAGGAGGGGGTTCAGACTTAAGGCACAGGCACAGACTTGTTTAAAGTGCCGGAAGTGAAAATTTCAATTAATTTCGAATCATTGCAATTGGAATATTAGGGGATTTTTGTGGCGAACTAACAGTTGGCAACAGTGGCCACTGGCCAGCCCCAAAATGGACAGAGCTCGACCTTTGGTTCAGATATATGTGAGGTTGATTGAAAATGCGCCATGCGATATGAAACAGAATAGCCAAGTTAATGCCAACGCTGTCGAAACTTTTGTCAACATTATGATAGCTGTACAATGAACTCAATATTGTAGGGAGGAGTTGGAGGCGCGGGGGCAGGGGTTCTAGCCCACAACAAAGGCCGCGCGCCATGGCGCCGCACGTAGCAAAAACTTTTCAAACAAGATAAGCAGATTTACTTAAAAGTTTCACCAAAGTCGAGAATTCCCGACGTGCCGCTGTCTGTCTATCTGTCAGTCTGTCTGTCTGTCTGTCTGTCTGTCTATTAGGGGCCTTTAGATGCCACGTAACACGTCATAGATAGCAGAACGTGGGCGTGGCATGCTGAAATCTGCAGTATGTGCACAACCAATAACCCTTGAGTGTCCCTGGTGTGCATTTGATAATTAGAAATGCAGCTGATTAGCAGCGAAAGCTTCCAAGTATTGCCTGCGACTGCCTTTACCCCTGCATTTAACTACACTGCGAAAAAAAGTGTATTACACTGAAATTATTAATAATTATTTGTTTTGAACGGAAATACAAAAAAAATAATTTATTTCGAAAATTGCTCATAAATAAGTCCTAATTCTGTTACATTACATTTGGACCGGAATAAAAATGCTATACCCATGGAATATTGTATTTTTGTGTAATTGATTAGAGTGTAAAATCAAAAAAATAAAAATAACACTAGCTTACAGCAAAAAAAGGACGTATTTTCGAGCGCTGATTTCAAAAATTCAAACCATTTCTTTTTTTTCAAAAAATGTTTTTCGAGAAAACCGCAAATAGCTAGTTTTTTTTGGCAGTCCTTCGACTTATTTTTACATATCTACATTATTTCTTATTTGATCTTAAATAATGTTATACAATTCAATAGATAATTGTATTCCCTTTCTAACGGTTTGAATATAAATTAAAGCCATAAGAAATTCTCAAAGTTGAAAAAGTTCAACTTTTTTTTGCATTTTAGAAAAATTGCTGAATTTCATTTGCTCTTTTAAAAATTTAAAAAATTCGTTTAAATACTTTTTACGATTTAATATGTTAGATAATTCTTTTACGAATATTTTAAATATACATTTGTCCAAATCGGTCAATAAATGTGGTAGTTTTTCAGCAATTTTTAAAAACACTCAAGGAAAAATTCCCAGCTTCCTCGATTAAAAAAAACTGTTTTGAAAAAAAGAATTTTTTTTATTAAATTTTTAGCAGTTGTTTAAAAAATTGTCAAATGAATTGTATATTGTTTAGCCTTAATTAATTAAAAATAATTTTATTTTTATACTTTTTATCTACTATTTATTTTTTTAAGTGTATGCATTTAGACAATGTGCAATCCACTTTTGCTTGAGCCCCCCACTGCAATTCGATAAGACGTCCATTGAATGGGATGGAGGCAACACGTAAATGCAATCAACCTGAGCACACGTAGCGATATCGAAGCCTTCTCCGTGGAACCTGTCACAATGGCCAAGTTGCGGGCCAAATGTTTTGCCGCCAAGCCAGATACGCTGTTAACTGAAATACACAGTCTATGATGGCTGGGTGGGAACTTGGGCATGGATTCGGTTTTTGTTTGAAGTGGATTAATCAGGGCAATTGCAAGTGACGTTGTCTGTCTGTCTGTCTGTCGTTCAGGTTCCCAGTACATTGATACATTGGCACGTAGTATCAGCTGGAAACATTTCATGTGGTTTTAAAAACGCGACGCTCGTAAATTAAACAAAGGCAACAAAATATTACAAGTATTAAATTATAATGCACTCAATATAAAATGTCATAGCTTATATTATCACGTATATGAGTAAGTATATAAATCAGCATGGCAACAAATTGTTAGATGTGATTTCTTTTTAATTTTATTAAATAAATAACAACTATAAACTTTGTTAAAATGTTGTAGGAAATAGGGAAAAAAAAGTGTGGAAGCTCTGAAAAGTCTTGTTTCCTGCGAGTTTACTTCATAGTTCATTTTTTTCATTTAAAGTAATTTTTTATAAATTTTTTCAAAAGTGTAAAAAGTGTATAAAAATTTAATTAAATTAAAATTGAATAATTTGAATTAAAATGAATTCTTATATACACAAACATACTTAGTATTTGAAATCTAAAATAACTGCTTACTTCACTTTAAGTTGGACAATTTCTTCCTTTCTTTAAATTAAAAAATTTCCTTTTAATATATATACAATAAAAAATATTAAGTAAAAAGCTTTAATTTGCTGAATATTTTACTTTTAGTTTTTTATGGAATTAAAATTGAATTTATGCCTTTAATCTTCATCTAATCTATGTATGTTGAATGAAAGAATTTAGGAGATTAAGAGAACAATTTAAATGGACTAAAAAAAATAAAAATAAAAATAAAAATATTTTTAAATATTCATATAAAAAATGTTATTAAACAAACTTAATTTTGATTTTTTTTTAAATTGTTTTTTTTTTATTATTAACCAGACTTACATTTGTTTTTTTTTTTTGTTAAGTTATTTTTGTTATTATTTTTGGTTAAGTTTAATTTAAGTTTCTGAAAAATAACAAATGAAATTGAAATGATAAAATCAAAAAAAAAAATAAAAAAAAAATCATTTAAAAGTATTATTAAATGTTACATTATTTAATTTAACTCTTTATATTTACATTTTTATGTCTATGCAGCTTTCCTTAAAATACACTAAAACCAACTATTATTTTTTATAATATTTTAAATATACATATTTCCTTTAGGTATATATATTTTAGGAATTTGTTAGATCTTTAATACAAGTCGCTTGCTGTTAGTTCTTACAATAGTTTCTGACACATCAGGAATGCAACATTTTAATACTCTTTCCATACTTTTTTCGCATACTGTTTTCTACTGAAAATTCAGTGTCTTGGCATCAGGATCATCACCAGTCAACCGCAGCAAATCAAAATAATTGCAAAAACTGAAACAAAAAAAAAAAAAAATAAATAGAAATAGAAATAGAAATAAGGAAAAATCCGACAACCCCGCTTATCGGCACGCATGCGATGCGATTTTAATAACATTTTTAGAGATATTGCGCCGTTAAGGATGCCCCCAGGATGTCGTATAGCCATAGAGCACTGTCAATGTTTATACTGCAAAGACATCAAACAGCTAAATGGAAAGTTATCGGGAGAGAGAAAAGAAAAATAATAAACCATTCGGCAATTGTCTCTACTTGATCTGTCTCGAGGTTACTCTACGACTCTCCATAAAGTCAAATAATAAAACATTTTAACTCGACATTTGATGGTTGTTTTTATTTGTGTGGCATTGCGACCAGCAAATAAAAACAGCACGAGACGAAGGTGAGGATGCCACATCCAAGGATGCAAGGACATGAACCGGGAGCAAACACCTTGAAGCGCTTTAATTTTTATGATTGCCAAGTTTATGCCCGCGACAAAGGAAAATATATATAAACATAACGAGACGAGCTGTGCCAAAAATTTATGCAATTAGAAATTAATATTATACAATTTGATGTGCCAGCTACAGCCAGGACACGCGCTCGTCCTGTCATAAAAAAAAAAACAAAAGCAAAACACAGAAAATTGTCACAGCCTCTTACACTATGAAAAAAGAAATTTTTTTTTAAGTATAGAAACACTTTCGATAAAAAAAAATAAAATAAAATTCTACAAACAGAGTATAAATCTCTACAAAGAAGTGAAAATTTCCACAGTACGAATATATTTTCTATGATATGAATAAACGAACAAAATTATGGGTTTATAATCGGAATATATATATATACAATATAAAATCCAGGTGTTCTATGAAATGAATATAAAATTCATTAACCTGCAGAAAATTTTCTATGCTCAATACAAATTTTTACAAAATATGTTGACTTATTTCTTTAACCAAAGTAAAGTAATTTTTTTATTCAAATTTAAAAAAATAACGATTAGATGAGATTATGGACATAAAATTATAGATTTTTTCATGTTTTGTAGAAAAAGTTTCCTTGAGTTATCGAAATAATTAAATAAAATAAATAAAACAGAAAATTTTATCTGCCAGAGTTACAACATTATCTTCACTTTGTGGTAATTAAATCTGCAGGGCATAAAAAAATTTCTATGGCGCTATTTCTATCCTGTTTTTCCAACCACTGACGTCAGTTTTCCACAATTGGATGTACACTTTTTTTTGAGTGTAGAGGCTGCCTCATGTGGCAACTGCATTTTTATGTTATCATTTGAATTTTAATGCCGTGACAAGGGAACGGGAACGGGAACGGTGCGTGACTATGCAACGAGTATTTCCACAATTTTAGTGCGCATTTTTGGCAATTGTTAATATTGTAACAATGGCTTCATGCCACAAAATTTGTCTCGCTTCTGCAAACGGGACAATAATAATTTTTATTAATCATTTAATCCGCGGTTTGCTTCTGTGTGGACATTGATAAGCTGCCATTGAATCTGTTTGGCAGCCAAAACAAAAACGTGAGAAACTTACAGCTGAATTGAAGTCCTTATAGCCCCAGGACTTAGCTAAAGATACAAAGTCATTACAGCGCAGCGCATTCATAATTAAAATATTTAAAACACAAAAAAAAAAAGAAAATCAACTTAAGTCCTTTGGCGGTCCAAGGAACTGTATCAATTGACGCCCGAAGGGTAGCAGGAGGCTAAGGATCAAGTGCAGCAAGCGTATGAACAGTTTTATTAATTAGGCAAAGGCATCATTTTATAATAAAATGGGGCTAAACGACTACTGAACACGCTGTAAAATATTTATAAGAAAACTCTATCAGTTGTTGTTAATAATTCGATAGGTAAATAATGTTAAATAAGACGATAAAAATCACTTTTAAATTAAATATAATATAATTAATTTATATTAAATATTGAAGATATTATTTTAGAGTATAAGCTTTGTTCAGCTATACTTATGTTTTAAGGTTAAATTAGTAAATATAAAATAAGATAATTAAAACATTAAAATAAGGTATTTTGTGTATTGATTTTTAAATTGAAATTATTTTAAGTTTGTCAGTAGCTTATTTATTACGGAAATGCTTTTAAAATTTTATCTAAATTTTTTTTTCAAATTTAGAAAGTCAATTCTTGTAATTTCAAAAGTATAATAATCTATTTTGCAATATTGTGTAGTGATTTTTAATAGATAAACAAAGTCACAAAGGGAATATTTGACGATCCCCGTATGCCTTAACATTAAAAATTATAAAAAATTAAAAATAAATTAAATATTTCAGCATAGAATAAAAAGAATAAAAGAAAATAATGTTAAATAGGTCGAAAAAAATCATTTTTAAATGAAATATAAAATATTTATTTACATTAAACATTGAAGATATTATTTTTAGAGTATAAAATCTGTTCAGCTATACTTCTGCTTTTAGGTTAAATTAGTAAATATAAAAGTATTTAATTAAAACATTAAAATAAGCTATTTTGTGTATTGATTATTAAATTTAAATTTATTTAAGTTTGCCAGTAGCTTATTTATTCCAGAAATGCTTTTGAACTTTACGCAAATTTTATTTAAAAAATTTTTTCAATTTTAGCAAGTCAATTCTTGTAATTTAAAAAGTAAAAGTAATGTAAAAAAAATTCCACAATATCAAAAGCGAAAGCACAACTGACTAATTAATATCTTAAGCTCAAAGATCCTAAAAAATCAAGTAGACAATACAATTGCTAAAAGTATAATACTTAACAGTCCACTCCGAAGAACAGAAGGCTAATCAAAAAAAAAAAAAATAGAATGAGAATATCTGAAAAAAAAATAACAAACCTGGTTCTCAATCTTTGAGTTTGCCCAACCCTGGGATGGCTAATTACAAATTCAGACAAATGCGCGTTAAAAAAATAATAAAACAATTTTCAGAGGGGTTGTTGCTTTAGTTTGTTATTGGTGGTGGTGGTGCAGGGGTATACGGGAAATTGAAACAAATCTAATAAATGGAACCAAAAATGTGCGTACATCAAGGCGGCAATTGGGCTGAGGAGTGTCCTCCTCCTCTGCATAGTTAAGTGAATTTTGTAGCTGCACAAAAATCGAACTTTCACTTGAACTTGCCTTTACTTTCACTTTCAGCACACGTAATGAGATGCTGGACCAAAAAAAAACAAAAAGAAACAGGAAATAGAAACCCAGAACTGAACTGTATCCGGTATTCAGATTCTTGGACCCCTTTGCATTACTTTGGTGTCGTTTTTTTGCCAACATTTGCATAATTTCTTCTACAGTTTTCATTATTTCAATGTCTGCATTTTAAGTAATTTTTTCTTTACGTTTTTTTCTCTTTCTCTTAGCATATTTTTGGACCTCGTCGAACCGTGGCCCATTGCAATTAAACGTGTAATTACTCGACTATTTAAAAATGCGAACTCTGTCCGAGGGGTGACGATACGACTCCGGTTTCTTTTTGGGGCAACTCTTGAGTTTTTAATTTGTTGTTGCAGGCAACATTGTTCTTTCTTTTACGGAAGTTTTAACTTGTTTTTATTTGATTTTCCTATTTATTATGGTCTGAGTTATTAGCGCACTCTCTTCGAGGGGGTAATTCGGTTTCTGTTTACATGTTGTGACATTTTCAAGTGGTGCATAAAAATGCCAAGTGGTTGGAGTTGGAGTTGTGGTAATTTATGGCTCACGGCAACTTCTTCATTTTTTTTTATTTTTTTTGTTATTTGATTATTATTTTAGCTGTGGATGATTCATGCATACTAAGTGTAAAACGATATAATGAGCTTAATATCTGTTGAGGAACGCAGTCAGTTCAAATATTAACGGCCGGCTGCGCATTTTGAATAGCAACGATCGTTTCATTTTCATTTCGTTTCTTGCCGCACATTCGCCGCAAACACACACATACAAGAGTACATGCATGATGCAATATTGAGCATTATGATGAAATTCAATTTTACATATTGTCATCTCGTTTTCGCGCACACAACTTTGTATATTGCATCAGCGCATTTTTGGTTTTCAGTTTTTATCAAGACAGCGGATTGTATGGACGCGCCGTGGCGGTCACATAAATTTAAAGAGAATAAAGAATTATATCCTATAAGTTGAGAAATATTACAAACGAAGGTGTTTTATTTCTAACCAATATCTTTATATATATTAAATTGCCATCAAATACAATGAAGCTATCAAAGCGCACTCGACACTAATCTGTCCAAGAAGCGGATATCGAAATTGGTAACTGTCCGGGAACAATTCCAGCATTTCCAAACTCGTTACAACTCGTTTCAACTGAGGCGAACAAGAAGTCAATGTCAACGCAAATGGACAGGCTGCACTTAAGGATACTCAAGATACCAAGAGACCCGGCACAGTGTCAGACAAAAGACAACAGACAACAGACAAAATGTCTGCTGAGTAGTGTACAACAGCAACAACAAACAAACAATGCAACAAGGAGCACAAAAAGCAAACGGAAACTACAAAAGCTTCGATATAATAAAAATGATTTCCTTAAAGCAACGGAAAAGTGAAATTGCCAAAACGGCAAAACATAGCTAAAAACGCGCTACAAAAACTCTATTAGCGTCCTAGACAAAGGAGCAATTTGCCTTGGTTCTACTCCAACCATACACTGAGAAAAAAAACCATTTGAACAATTTATGATTTTTTGTAAAGTAAACTGCGAATGGTAAAAAAGCAGTTTGTAACCTCAACATCTGAAAATCAATCTACTTATCTGTAAAATCTATTAATCAGTTCGAAATAAATAAATATACAAAAAAACAAAACAAATTTTTAGTCTATTTTTGAGGTAAATCGATACTACTATATATATATAATTTAACTCTTTAGATTTCTAAGAATTAAACTTGATTTGAGATTGAACACAGAAAGAATTTCTGAATCAATAATTATAATTAATAATAATCAATAATTATTGAAGATGAGAAGTTCCAACTGACTAGAAATTTTAGCTATTGCAGCGATTTGAATGGATTGTTTGCTTTATTTAGAGAGAATAATGTTGCTGAAGATTGGTGTATCTTTATCGAATATTTTCTCTTTTATTTTTCCGTAGACAATATGCAACATTTTTTCTTTTAATATACCAACGCATCACTGTTTTCTCTCTTAAATAGTAAAATTTCGTCAAATTTGACTGAAAAAGTGATGAACAAGGTGAATTTTGTCTTGGGTGTTTTTACTAATTGCTGAATAACTATCACATTTATTGTCCGATTTGGAAAAATGTATACTTGAAATATTTGTAAAATAATTGTCTAACATTATAAATCTTCAAAAGTATTTAAACGAATTTTTTAAATTTTTAAAAGACCAATTGAAATTCAGCAATTTTTCAAAAATGCAAAAAAAGTTGACATTTTTCAACTTTGAGGACTTGTAATGTCTTTAATTCTTACTTGATCCGTATAAATGACATACAATTATCTGTTTAATTGTGTAACATTATTTAAGATCAAATAAGATCTGATGTAGATATGAAGAAATAAGTCGAAAGACTGCCAAAAAACTAGCTATTCGCGGTTTTCTCGAAAAACATTATTTGAAAAAATAAATTGTTTGCATTTTTGAAATCAGCGCCCAAAAATACATCAAAAAAAGTATATGAGAGCCCAGCTCCTTTTTGGCTGTAAACTAGTGTAATATTTTCGAAGCAGAATACAATCGCCAGTAACATTTTGTTTATATCAAAACTGTATTTTTCATTAAATATTTATCTCATATTTAATTTTATTTGGGGCACATAATAAAGACAATACTCCAAGCTGTAATATCTTTCATTTTCGAATATAATATTATACATAAAATATATAAAATTTATACATTAAAGCAACTTTTATATTTTCTCACAATTTTACTACATTTTTTTTTTCTCAGTGCACTCCTTCCCCTTCTCTCCACCCTGCCCTGAATAGTTTTATGATTTTTATTGCATGTGACAACAGGAAGCACGAGTTGGAGGCAGCACAGGATATGGCCATCAGTTTGCTGCTGTCTAAAAGTGATTTCCAGTTGATTTTTATAAGCATTTTTGTATCTTTCATCTTTCACTCATTTGCGATAGCTTAATGGTCGACGCGACGCAAATTAAATGCGAAATTTGATGTGGCAAGTGTATTCAGAGTGGTAGCAGAGGGGGTGGTGCGGCAAGGCACTTCAGCTGGCAATTAGTTCAAACAATTGATGTGTTTTTCTGTTATCACCACAAATAAATAGCTAGAGAGCTAGATGTAGACAAATGAGGACAACTTAACATAATTGAGCTGGACAGCAAACGATGATACTAGTTATAGTCAGGGTGTTCCCTTTGGAGCCATTATTGAGGTCATTTTCACTATCGATACTATCGAAAGTTAATTACAAGTCTTCAACATTTACAAATTTCAGTTTTCGCTGTAAGATTCGGCTTAATAAATATACAAATTAATTTCAAGCTTTGACATTTGATTTATAACAATTTAAGCAAATTTTTGCATGCTCTTTCTCATTTTGATAGGCAGAAGATTAATCGTTGTAGCTATCGATAGTATTTATAATTTAAAATAAATATACAAATTAAATTTAAGTTTTGACATTTGATTTATAACAATTTAAGTAAATTTTTGCCTGCTCTTTCTCATTTTGATAGGCAGAAAATTAATCGTTGTATTTATCGATAGTATTGATAATTTAAAATAAATATACAAATTAAATTCAAGTTTTGACATTTGTTTTATAACAATTTAAGCCAATTTTTTGATGTTCTTCCTCATTTTGATAGGCAGAAAATTAATCGTTGTATCTATCGATAGTTTTGATAATTTAAAATAAATATACAAATTAAATTCAAGTTTTGACATTTGTTTTATAACAATTTAAGCCAGTTTTTGGATGTTCTTCCTCATTTCGATAAGTAAAAAATTAATCGTTGTATCTATCGATATTTAAAATATCGTTTAACAGGTTTTCGAGTAGCTTTTCAGCTCTATTATTTATAGTACTTGTATTTTGTTATACGCTCAACTGCGCAGAAAATTGCCACGTAAATTGCAGAGGATTAGATGCGCTGATGTCTTGTAATTGGCTTTAAAGTTGCGTGACTCGTGTCAAAGTTTTAAGGACATGTCATATATGTATGTGTATGTATGTGTGCCTCTATATGCTTATGCGGCACTCTTGTGTCTGTGGCAAGCGACACGCTAAGCTTAACACTGAGTGTTTGCAGCTTTATCATGGCTTTCAGTTTTGCCCTCTGTTGCATGTGTGCGCATACTTTTTGCATACTCATCCTGTTGTCATATCCTATATATCCTGTTTTGTATATAAGTGAAAGAGTCGTAAATCTTTTGGCCAAACAGCGCATATACAGTGCGTCGCGTCTGTCTGTGCATCATAAATCATATGCAGCCAAGTATCTGCTTACACATAAACTTATGTAGATACATATATGTATCCCGACTTGTGTATCTATAAAGTGTGGCACGAAGTTTATATCTGGGCGAAAGCAAAACAAATTTCACAATTTTTACGCTTTGTTGTGGGAATTGTTTTATGTGTAATTAAAGTTTGAATAGTTTGGAAGTTTGGAAAATCATCATTTGTCATATAGGATTTTTTAAATACATTTGAGATGTGATTTCTAAACTAAACTTATTCAGCTTCAGTTTGTGGAAGTCTTTTAAATATTAGAGAAAGTTTTCTCTTTATTTAACTTTCGCTAATATTTAAAAGACTTTTAAAAACGGAAGTTTTTTCATATCTGAAAATTGTGGGCAATATAATATTTTATTTTTTAGTTCAAACAGTTTTATAGAATACTGCAGGTATTGAAGAATTATTTATATAAGTAGTAGGCAACAATAGCACTAGGTAACAAAATTTAGCTTTTTTTTTGTATATTTGATCAAACCTACTTTTTCTGATACATATGGTGCCCCAGATGACGAAAAACCACTTTAAAAAATTTTCTATGGTAAGACTTTTTTTTTTTAAAATTTTTGAAATCTGGTATTTAATTTTTAGCTTTTTTTCAGAGGCAAGCCTACAGATTTTAGCATTACTCGAGAATCTTACAGCCGATTTTCAAATGCTTTACGTTTTCTGAAAGCTAATGAAAGGGCCTATTAATCATACATATACTTTATTAAGTTTAAATTACTAGTTTTGCAACTATTTCATTTTAACTATAGTTTTTTTATACATTTACATTTTAAAGTACACAATAACCTCAAAATAATTAAAGTTTTAAGTTTTCTAATGAAGAGTTTTCTAAATTTGCTTGTGACGCAAAAATTAAATTTAAACTGTTATTAATAATATTATTAATTTATTGGGTTTTGCAGCACTGCAATTATAAGCATAAACTTGTAATTTAATGTGCAAGACACAAAGTTTTTTTACTTTTAATTTATATTTTTTTAAATGAAGCTTATTTAATCAGTTTAATTTAATTTAAATATAGGGTAATAATTGTGTTAAGTCTAATATTTGCAGATGTTTTTGGATTTCTTTATTTTTTTTTTTGTGTTTTTAATTTCTTTATTTTTTTTGGGTTTTTAATTTTTTCATAAAACTGTAAACTTTAAAAAACCCTAATATTTAGCCGCGAAGAATGTTTTTTTATTTGATATATAAATAAGCCAAACAATTTTTATATATTTAGGAAAACATATTTATTTTTAAGGAAACACATTAAATGAAAAAATAAATGCTGATATATTAACATATATTTAAATGTATAATACAGTAAAAGTGCAACTTTAAAAATTCATAATAATATAATATTTTTCAGAACAAATTTTGTTTTAACCTTTTCTTGTATATTTTTCTAAAAAATGTATTTAAATATTTTCTTGAAAGTTACAGCAACCATTATTGTTTTATTTTAAAAAGAATTTATTGTAGTATAATAAATAAATAATTTAAAGCTGCAGCTCAAATGGTTTAAATAATATTGAACATTGACGGTGAGTGTAAATGTATAATACAGTAAAAGTGCAACTTTTAAAATTCATAACAATATAATCCAATCTCAATAACACAGTTGATATATAAATTATATAAAAATAAGTTTTGTAAAAAGTTTTCTATGAACTTTTCGTATTATTATCCATACTTTGTTATTCTCTCATTAAACTCAGTCTAGTGCTACTAAGTTAGTTTAGTCTGTATAAAACCCCACCAGCAAATTAACCCCTTCAGAAAAGCAATCTCAGCTCAGCTCAGGGGCTGAAGGGCAAAACTATCTGGAGTCGACAATTCAACGTCGCACCCAGGAGACAGACTGCCAATTAACAGTTACATGTTTGTACAAAATAATTGGGTTGCGTGACACGAGGATAAGCAACAGCCAGGACCAGGAAATAAACGGGGTTTGGGCAGGACTAAATAATAAACAAATAGAGGAGAGAGAAAGCTTTATTTAAAACAAACAAACGCAGACATAGTGCAGAGCGCACTATATAATTATATAGTCGTAGTTATTGCTGATCATCATCAACATCATTATCATTATTATAGTAGTCATCGTCCTCGTCCTCGTCCTCATCCTTGTCATCAAAGTATGCCGCAGGACAAGGGCGTTGCTAAAGTTATTAACGCGTCGTGTGGCGTCAATCAACTTGGGCCCTGGGCGCGTTTTGCATGCGTGCAACAAAAGGCCAAAAGACCAGCCCATCATAGAGTTTACACTCTTCGTCCTTTTATCACTAACCTGTTTAGGATCGGGGAATTGAGCGTTGTTTTTTGAGGCCAAAAACAACGAAAAACGTGTGCCATCAAAATCAAACAGACCAGGCCAAAGGATTACGATTTCTAAGGCTGCCCTGACAGGCGGCTGGTCTTGAAATTTATGTTAATTTAATTGCAACACATTAAAATAGTTTCACGTCAACGACGACGACGACGAGCGATGAAATCCTGCAAGGAGCAGCTAAAGGGTTGCCTCCTTCCAGGACACTTGCCGACGACAGGCGATTGATGTGTGAGTGTGTGTGGTAACCCAGAATTGTTTGCCTTTTGCGGCTCCTTTTGGTTGCCATTGACAAATTTGAGGCACTGTCTCTGCATCTTTAATTAAGTTCTGTGGCACGTTCGTCCTTAAAGTTGGTTGCCATTGATGTATCCGTGCGTCTTGTTTGCTCATATGAAATGTATTAAAACATCATTATCGATAGTTTCACATTTGATATATGCCTCTACACATCAAAGACAGATGCTTTGGCATTATAATAAAATTTAAATTAGAATTGTAGCCCCAAAGCGACAATGTTGCCTGTACCTGACAAATGCTCAATTTTTGTTAATAAGTTAATTTGCATTAAGTACTTTAATTCTAGCTATCATCATATTATCTTAGTTAAATTTGATTGCCAATTATGCATTTTTGACATATTTTATAATGTCATAAAATGATTTTAAAACGAATATTTTGTGCCTTTGTAAGCAGTAAGACTTTTAAGAATTAGTTTTAAATGAGGTTATCAGAAAAGCCGCTGCTAAAATTCTGATTTAAAACTTATTTCAGATTTACTTTAAAAAAAAATAAAATAAATCAACAAATAAAGCGAATTAAAAAAACTACCACAATATTTAGTGTTATTTAAGTTTATTTAAAAAAATACAAAAAATTTATGCCGAAACCCGGAATTGAACCGGGGACATTTAGATCTTCAGTCTACTTTAAATAAAAACTATAAACAAAATAAAATAAATCAACAAATTAAGCCTATTAAAAAACTACCACAATATTTAGTGTTATTAAAGTTTATTTAAATATAATACATATTTAAAAAAATTACAAAAAATGTTTGCCGAAACCCGAGATTGAACCGAGGACATTAAGATACGCTCTTAAATCCTGATTTAAAACTTTATAAAAAAAATATAAAATAAATCAACAAATTTAACGAATTAAAAAACTACCACAATATTTAGTTAATAAAGTTTATTTAAATACAAAAAGTTTATTTAAAAAAAATACAAAAAATTTATGCCGAAACCCGGGATTGAACCGGGGAGATTTAGACCTTCAGTCTTACGCTCTTAAATCCTAATTTAAAACTTACTTCAGATTTAATATAAAAAAAAAAAAAAAATAAAACAACAAATTTAGCGAATTAAAAAACTACCACAATATTTAGTGTTATTAAAGTTTATTTAAAAAAAATACAAAAAAAACCTATGCCGAAACCCGGGATTGAACCGGGGACATTTAGATCTTCAGTCTAACGCTCTCCCAACTGAGCTATTTCGGCTATGAGATTGCATGGCATTAAACAATTATACATAGATGAATCAGATTAAATCGAAATAAGTCAAAAATAAATGGTAAATAAATAAATATAGATAAGAACATAGCTCTGCGATAAGAATGAAAAATAAGCGTATATAACGACATTAAAATCTTCCAAAATATAAAGTTCTTAGAACCGAAAAAAATTAACCTTAAAAAACACACACCTCACAGAGCATAGGGTAATTTATTAATATCGTAATATATTATAATTATAATTGTATATAATTGCTATTGAAAATTAAAAAAAAAAAATAATTAAATTACTATTTTTATTGTTATTGTTATTATTATACATTAAAAGAAACTTGTACCAATATTATTTTAATGCAGAATAAAAGATGTGATAAATTTAAAGCTTAATTTAGTATATAAGAATAGTAAAAACTAAGTAAAAGTTTAGCCAAAAATGTAATTGCTTAGCAAAGTGGAAAAACATCTCTAAAGAAGCGTTGCATGCCACACACAATTCTTATGTGTAGAAGAAAGAAACACTGCACATTCATAAGTTTTGTCGGCTTTTGGCAAATGTTTATTTATGGATGCGCAGTTTGTATTTATGGCCGAATCATGATGACAAATGTCAGATGTGTGGCAAACACTTGAAATAGACACCAACCCCTGCCAATAACAACATGCCACAAGAAACAAACAACCCTCCAATATTGTCAAAGTTCCAAAAACATTTTGCAAATATTTTGTTAAGCTAGGAAAAATAAGAAATATTTATAGCTCGCTCAGCACATTACACACCTAATTTCTATATTAGTTTTGTTATTGCACACTCCAGAGCGGCATAAGGATTTGACCAATGTCCAAAGGACTACGACTGAGACGGGAATGCTGAGCGTGAATATTTATACAACTTGATTGGATTTTCGTCACGCCCCCAGTGACCATTTGTTTGGTCATTTATCAATGAGAAAAAGAAAAAAAACAATATTTTTATAGCTTGATATTCGCTGTCCTTTTATTTATGACCCGCCTCATTAGGCGAAGGATCTCTTTGTTTGCAAAGGGTTTAAGTTTAACAAATGATTGCAATTTGCGTTGCAACAAAACAAAATTTTATCAATATTATTTGTTTTTTTTTTGGCCTGTCATCGATCACAGCTGAAAATTATTTAATCGTGCGTAAATAATAGTTATAAATTTGCAATATTTAATGCCTGGCCATTGAACTATGATAAAAACTGCGTCTTTGTGTCCTTATGCCATAAATATATTTATATATAGACGTCTGTTTACAGCTTTATCAAAGTTTTCATTAAAAACTCATAATTTTGATTTACGCACTGGCGACTTGGGCAGCTGTTGATATTTCTGGGCATAGCTAAATAATTTATACCATTAAAATCTGGCTAAGATATTCAATGGAAGCGTCTAAAAGCAGGCAACACAATCAGCAAGCCAATAAATCGCATATAAAAAACGCACAGCGCATTAGCACCTCATTAGAAAAACACGCCGGAAACGTGTCTTAATGGCCTCAAAAAAAATGTATTTTATACACTACTGGTGGGTATTATAGTTGTCTAACGAAATATGTAACAAATGGAAAAAAAAAAGGCTAGTATGCACATATTTTGGGTCGGTATTGTCAGGCGACTTGTGTTTTTATTAATGTTTCTTGGATTATTTCTAGAAAAACTAGTTTTTCTATTATTATACTTTCCTTATGAACATGGATGTTTTTTTTTTTGTAGAAAGTCTAGAAGTCAGAAGATGTTCCAAAACTAAATCATATACTACACTCAAAAAAAAGTGTACATCAAATTGTGAAAAACTGACGTCAGTGGTTGGAAAAACAGGATAAAAATAGCTCCATAGAAATTTTTCTATGTCATGTAGATTTTATTACCACAAAGTGAAGAAAATGTTGCTTAAATGTTGAAATTTTCTGCCATGATCGAATTTATTACGATAACTCTTGGAAACTTTTTCTACGGAACATGGAAAAATCTATAATTTGATTGCCATAATAAAAAAAATCCGTTATTTTTTTAAATTGGAATAATAAAATTACTTTACTTTGGTTAAAGAAATAAGTCAACATATTTTGTAAAAATTTATATTGAGCATAGAAAATTTTCTGCAGGTTAATGAATTTTATATTCATTTCATAGAACACCTGGATTTCATATTGTAGAAAATCCATACTTCCGATTATAAACCCATAATTTTTTTCGTTTATTCATATCATAGAAAATATATTCGTACTGTGGAAATTTTCACTTCTTTGTAGAGATTTATACTCTGTTTGTAGAATTTTATTTTTTTTTTTTTATCGAAAGTGTTTCTTTACTTAAAAAAATTTCTTTTTTCTTAGTGTAGATTGTTCAAAATGTCCCCAAACTTACAATGAAAAAAACATTTTTTTTTTTTTTTAATTATTATATTGTTTGAAAAGTTTTTCGTTTTCAAGATATCTTAAATCCCCAAAGCTAAATTTGAATATAATCTATTTAACAAGGAACAAATGAAGGCACATTTCTTTACTAAATCCAAATTTTAAGAGCCTCACTGCAAGGGTATTAAAATTTCGCCAAAATAACTTTATTTTTTACGGATTTTATAAAAATATGCTGCGCTGGACACGCTGTAAATTGTAAGCACTTGGGTAGTCCTTTGAAATGGTTTCATGGCGTTGTTTATTGCTTTGAAATGTTATATCTTCGGTATTGGAGTGTTAACATGTAAATGCCGTCGGTAATCCGTAGATCTTGGAAAAACACGGTCCACATTTAAAAGTCAGAGCGTGGCGAATGTGGCAACTGGGAATGGGAACTCCGTACTCTTGGGTTCACGGAGCTGGTCGACAAGTTTATGTTTTTGAAATGTGCGTTTTCATTTGATTTGCATTTGAAGTGGCAGCCAACGCCACTTGGCAGCAGCTGTCAAATGCGGCTGATTTATGTGAAGGACTCGGCCCAGGACTCGAGTCGCGTTTCAGGTACAGGAGCTCAATGCTGCTTTCTGATCTGTGCGTAAACCGTATAATTTATGCCAATTTAATTGAATGTGCCGCATATGAAACGGCTGATTGCCCTGCCCCCCCACTGACAAGGTCCTGCTCCCAGGAGACACTCAGCCAGAAGAAAACTAAACAGCGGCCAAGACAATTGCAATTGAATACATTGAATTGCAAATGAATTCATTGCGCCACAAAAGTTAAATTGAATTTGTTGCTCATTAAAATGAACGCCACATTTTTGGCCTGGTTACACATCAATTGTGGAGCAGTAACCAGGAAAACCACTTAGCCACACATGCCACGCCTCCCTACGCCCACAGCCGCCATTTTTTGGTTAGCCGCAGCAACAGCGACACGTTGCTGCCTCATGGCCATAATTAAGGCTATAATTTTCGAAAATTATGTGTAGACATATGCAAATGTGGTGGAAGTTTAAATTAAAACCCTTTTCGAAAACCATATACACTGCCAAAAAGACGCATAAGGAAACTGTATTCGAGTGCTAGGCATTTGACTTGGTAATACACTGAAGAAAAAATTAAATAAAAAGATTGTTGATTTAATATTTGTATTGAATGCTTCTCTGAAGTTCATTTTGGGCTTGAAAACAGTGCAGATACAGAAATAATAAAAAATAATAATATTTTAAATAATTTCATTCAATAAATAGTTTTTAATTATCATTAAATGTCAATGTTTTTAATATACCATAATTGCGATTCAAGTCACCACAAGGTAAATAAAATTTAATTCTATAAAATACCATTCGTTAAAATACAATTCTATAAAATACCATTCGTTAAAATACCATTCTATAAAATACCATTCCACAAAATTCCATTCTATAAAATACCATTCTATAAAATACCATTCTTTAAATACCATTCTATTAAATATCTTTCTATAAAATACAATTCTATAAAATACCATTCGATAAAATACCATTCTATAAAATACCATTCTACAAAATTCCATTCTACAAAATTCCATTCTATAAAATTCCATTCTATAAAATACCATTCTATAAAATACAATTCTATAAAATGCCATTCTACAAAATACCATTCTATAAAATACCATTCTATAAAATACCATTCTATAAAATACCATTCTATTAAATAACATTCTATAAAATACCATTCTATAAAATACCATTCTATAAAATACCATTCTACAAAATACCATTCTATAAAATACCATTCTATTAAATATCATTCTATAAAATACAATTCTATAAAATACCATTCTATAAAATACCATTCTATTAAATAACATTCTATTAAATACCAAACTATAAAATATCAAACTATAAAATCTAAACTAGTTCCATTGGCACTTAAATTTACTTTAGTTGCAGTTAAATGTTGAATATTTGTAATATATATTTTTATTAAAACAACAACTTAATTTTTCAATCAACTCTTCATTCTTAAGTCAAATATTTTTCCTAAATTTACGTAGATTCATTTTTAACCTCAACTGTTTAATGCTTATTTTCAAAGCTGAAATATTTTCTGTTTTTCAATTGCAACATATTTATGTAACATATTTATTTAACATATTTATTTAACAGTGTATTTTTAAGTATCTCCTAAAAAACACACGTGT
Source organism: Hirtodrosophila alboralis (assembly GCA_035043045.1). Taxonomy (NCBI): domain Eukaryota; kingdom Metazoa; phylum Arthropoda; class Insecta; order Diptera; family Drosophilidae; genus Hirtodrosophila; species Hirtodrosophila alboralis. Next base: position 89,694 of record JAWNNH010000760.1, on the reverse strand, counting down.
TCATATATATTTTTCAGTACAGCGCCATTTTGAACCAGGCTCCAAACATATTTTAATGGCCTTATGGCATTTGGAAATTGCGTTATCATTTAATTTTAGCAGGGCGATCATTGCGTCATCGACTCACCCCTTTACCTCTCCCCCCCTTACTGCCTACCAAGTTAACCCCATCTTTGAGCCAGCTCAACATGAATTTTAATTATTTGAACGACTTTGCGTTGATATTTTAATTTTGTGCGTTGCTCAGGCAAACAGTGTAGTTAATTTCATTAATAAATATTTATGGTTGCCGTTAAGCCTTTTCTTTCGGGATGGGGACGTGGCGTTATAATTTATAGCACCCCAACCCCTTTTCTCTTTGCCTCTTGACTCAATTTCAATTTCAATTCCGAGTCTCAGCTCAGACCATCGCTCATGGTCAATGGATTTGAAGTTAAAAAACCTCAGCACGACTAAGCGAAATTACGTGCTCTATGTTCAGTTTTTTTATTTTATTTTTTTTTTTTACTTTCATTTGTTGTCCTTTGTTGTAAACTGCGACAGGACATACACACATGAGGAGTTGAGCACTCCTGCCACGTCCAGAGGCGGCTCGTTAGCTCGCCAATTGATTGATGACCAAATTGAGGCATGTCTCGCCGGAATGTCGAGTCAGTGTCAGACAGGACAAAGCAATGCCGACGCATTGAAAAGCACTTATCACACCTCTGCCAGCACCCCTTGGCCAAAACTCCTTTAACTCAACTGACAGTGGCATCTAATCAGCACGGATTTCCAACACAAAAACTTTAAACAGACATCACGTATACTTTCCGGGTACAGTCAACCCAACCCGACGGCCTAAACTGTTAGAAATCCAAGGAAAAAACCCACCCGCGAAACTTGCGCATCATCAGCCGTGCGTGGGCTGCGTTTTTAAGTCCTTTGGCAACACGGAGATTAAGTCAAATTTGTGGTGCTACAATAAATTTCATGGCCTGGCATTAAAAATTAAGCAACGCCACCAAAACGAGTTGCAAGTGGCTTTGCCAAACATTTGTTTCCTCATTACACTATGCAACGTAGTTAAGATAAGGAAAATAAATAAATAAAAATAATAGATTTGGCAACTGACGTCTAGCCAGCTAGATTTTCACAATTAAAAAATAATAAAATGAATTAAAATAAGCTGATATAATTTACTTTTCATTTAAAGCTTCAAAAACTCTTGTTTACCATATAAACCAGCATAATATTCTAACTATCATTAGATTTTTAATTAAATTTTAGTTTTTTGATTTTTTTTATAATTTGTAATCTTTAGTTAGAAGTAAGTTCCAAGTTACTTTTATTCAATATATATTTGATTCTTTTCGAATGCTCCCAGTCCTGACAGACTGTTCTGCCTTAGCTAGAAGTAGAAGAAGTCTTCTAAGAAACCAATAAGAAACCTTTTAACGGAGGAATATAGGAACCCTCAAATCAAAGAAAAGTTATGCAATTAAGCTGACGGAAGATTTCCATTATTTGTAGGCTGTAGAATATATCTTATAGATCGCAGTTCAGTAGCTCCAATAATAATAATACTTACTTCAAATCGTAGTAAATTAGAGAACCTTTTATTTACATAAAATTACCACAATAATTGAGAGCTGAAATATTATAGAAAAATACAGGAAATTGTTAGAAAACATAAAATTTAATATTTATTTAGCAACTCTTTAAACGCATTAAATTTCATCGTCGCAAAGTGTAACTTTTTTGTCAACTTTTCTTTTATTTTTAGCACAATAAATTTCACCTGAATTTTGCTGGTTACGCCTTTGCATATGTCCTGATGTTTAATTTATGTACGATAGTCCCAGTTTGTGTGTGTCTGTATGTGATTACAAAAAGCTTGCAGGTTGTCGGGTCGAATTTGCAGAGTTGAATCAGTCGAGTGAATTTATAGGATTAGTTCGTAGATGTAGTAGTGCACCCATTCCCACGATCAACCCTCAAATTTTAAATCTAATAAAAAATCCATTTGCCGGCCCCTGAAAATTTGTAGCAATTTTTTACTCATATTTCAGTATGTTTTACAACCAAAAAACAAATTACAAAATGCGAAATAAAGGGCATATTTTTCACGTTTATAATGTTGATGGAAATATATAAAAAGAAAAATAAAAAGAACACTGACTTTCCGGCCACGCCCCCCAATGTGGACTACCCGCTGCTGCGTGTGACCTTTTACCCTTATTAGTGGCGCAGTTCGCATTGGTTTCATATTTTTTTCTATTAATTTCGAACAAAATTTACATAATTTATGGGCAGCAACAAAAGTCACACACAGCATATGCCCGAAACATTTCTTTTCTTTTTTTTTTCATTAAAAATTTGTTTATAATTTACGATTTTTTAAACTACGCGCCATTCTGAGGCGCCACAACAAATGAGGCGCAAATTGTTTATATTTACGATTTCTAACAACATTTTTTTTTTGTTCCTTTGGCATAGCTTCATTAAGAGCTCATTAAAATCTTCAGGACAACAAGTTATTTTTAACATTTTAACACGTTTTTAATTTTAATGCATTTTATGGTCTTTTAACGATGTCGCTTCAAAGTTGAACGTTGTCCCGCCAGTTGTCATCATCAGCCAACGGGCTGACTTTCACTTGTTGACTTTGACTGACACCGGATTCCCATCCTCAACATGATACCCGTCGTCAGCGTCATCGCACATCACGTCAAAGTTCATTAGTAACTGCTGCGGTAAGGGTGCAGGGGCTGAGCAGCCCTTACCTCTAGTGTCTGCTGTGGGGTTGCAACAGTTTGCGGCCACGCTCATTGTTTTTATGGTTTTCGCTAATTAGTTACGAAGTCGTAGAATTTTACAGAAATTACTTCGGAGCACTGCACTATGGGACCAATGACCGATTTCGTGGCCTAAATTAATAATGCAATGATTTGGCAAGTATTTTGGCTCTAGTTTATTGGATAACATTTAACAAAAATTGACAATTATAAAAACTGATCTACAATCACAATTAATGACAGCACCAAGTTAAAAAAGTCGCATTGCTGCCAAATGCTGCCAAAATTTTTAATTCCTTTCCAAAGTGAAATTTTGTTAAAAAAAATTGTTGCATGAGACACTTTTTTAACTTACATAAAAATAAGGAAAACACATTAAATTTCTACAAACGAGCTTTACCAATATATAGTACAAGCCTCACAGCTTATAATCCATTATAAAGTTTTTCACATAAGCTTAGTCTTATTTAACTATAATTTACTGAAGTTGACAAGCAAATTTGCTTACCAAAAACCACGCGCTTATGGTTATTAACAGCTGTGTTTAACAGCTGTTATCTTAACAGTGGTACTCCTGGTTAACATTTTTGGTACGCAACATGATACTTTGGTGTATTTCTTATATATAAACAACAAAATATATGATAAATTACGTAAATTGAAATTTTGGGTTTAGGCCACGAAATCGGTCAATGTTCCCATAGTGCACTGGCTTGCATTGTGTTGAAAGTTATTGTCATGTTGACGACATTCAAGTGGCGCCCCGGGATAGCAACCAAACATTTGTTGCAGTCATCATTTGTTTGTCTTCTGCTGTGTACAGTGGGCAACTTTAATCTGGCCACAAATTAATCAACATACTCCAACTGACCACTGACCAGGCAACACATAAATCTGTACCAAAAACCTTAGCCAATTACACAAAACACATTAAATAAAGTGAAAGTGGTTAGAATTCTTAGACGCATGCCTTAAATAAGATGTTGGCCATAAATTTGCTGGCCTGGGCGGGGCGGGAGGTGAGTACAAGTACAAAGACACACGGATAATTATGCAGACAGGCGGCTGGCAAAAAAAAGGGTTAAGGATATTTCCAGCTTGGTTTGTAAATTAAAAATACCACGCCCCGCTGTTATAAATCAAAGTCACAGGCTTTGTGTTGGATTTGCCAAAGGAATTTGTAGCCAAGAATAGAAAGTAGATGGAACTCCATCCCCATCCCCATACACCAATGCCCGTTGCCATTTCCCGTATCCCGTATCCTGTTTTCCGTTTCCTGTTGCTTCTTGACTGCTGGGCACATTGTTGAATGGCATTTGAATAAAGTTGGACCGTGTTTTCAAATAAGCAAATAAGTGGCGCTGACATGTTAAGACTTCATCGAGATTTATAGCTGCAACAACTGAAACTTGAATTGCCAGCGAAAGGCCAATTTAAAAATTGAATTTCAAAAACTCACCAGCCGACGCTCGTTAGTCCGTGCTAATCATATATCGGACTATACAACACAACACACATGTGCCTCATTTTTGTGTCCTGTCATTGTTCAATTTTTTTGACACATGCCACAAATCCGCAGACGAAAATTGCATTGTCTTTTGTATCTCTCTAAGGCGGGCCTAATGCGATTATTTGTTTTTTTTTTTTGGAAAACAACGCAAAACCATTTGCCACTTGATGTGCCCAAAAAACTTTGATTAAATTGAATTGGAAATGCTCATAACTGTCACACATGCCCCCGAACCAACGAGTGTTGACAGAGTTGGGCTAGAAAATCAGCCTAAAAACCACCCAAAATGTCACGCAATTTTTCAATAAACTCATCAAAGTGTCGGAGAGTGAGTAAAACAACTGCTTTGAACTCCTCAAACTCGAACCCTCCGACATGTCCTGCGGCCACTCGTAAACGCAATTTGATTTATGGACAATGTTGAAATTGAAAATTGTCGCATGGTCACTTTAATTTTTGAGTTATGCGACTTTAAACTATACATATTCTGGGGGATGATATAACACACACGCACACACACACACACTTCATGCACATTTACGTGTTCACAGGAAGTGAATTATGTTGTGTTTTTGTGAGGTTATGTAATGATGACACTGACACAAAACAAGCGACCCACTAACGGTACAGTCAAAGCCAAAGCCAAAGCCAATGAGTCAACTGTACTTTTTTTTTGGGCAGGCGTGTGAACAAGGAAGCGCCACGCTCCGCTTGTTAGTCGCCCGTTTCTCGCCCTGTATAAAAGTTAAAGAGCAATCCAATCCGATCAACCCCTCATGACCAGTCGGACTAAATCTGCCGTGTATGTGCTTGGTGTTGAAGTGCCTCAATGGTTTTAGTGTCAGCTTATAGTTTTGACATGGTGCTGATAGCTATGATGACTATCAGGCTGTAGTCCGAGTGATGGATGCTTTTGCTTCGTTGAAGTGTGAAATATGCTGTCTACTCATTCACAACTATTTCATTATCCGCATTCATTTTCATTTGCATAAATTATGTACTTGGGCAGGCGTAGGATGATGTGGCATCCTCACATTCCTGACATACTTCCATAGCTGGAAGGCAGTTTCACACTCAAACTGTGCAGTGTATTAGCATAAAACCCTTTGCTGACCAAAACTTCAAAAGTTTTGACCAATTTGGTAATTATTGGAAAATACTTGCCATGCTGGCAAATTGTTTTTTAATTAAAAAATACTAAAATATATATGTGTCGCAGGATCTTTCACCGTCCAAAATTGGCCACTTTCATGCTTGCCTGCACCTGCTGCCTGTTGTCCGCAATTAAAACCCGTAAACCAGACACTGAAACTCAAACTGACCAAGTTTTTATGGCACTGTTATTTGAATCGAAAGTATTTTTCATGGCTTTTCGATTTTAATTGAAATTTATGCGCACATCCGAAAAGGGATTGGCCAGAAGGGGCTGGTCACGTGTTCGCCAAAAAGTGTTGCAAATTGTTGAAAATTTGAAAATTTACATGCTGCATTCACTGTGGTGTCGTCCTTCAGGCTGCGGATCCGCCCACTGGCATCATGATTTACAGTCCGCACTTTCGTTATTTATGAGCTCCCAAACAGAAAAGTGCATGCAAAACATTTTGTTGTTGCGGCCCACCATTTTATTGTAATTCAGTGTGTTCATGTGTAAAATTTGAAATTGTTGTAAATAATTACCCTAATGGTTGTCGGGCTGACTAGCTGGCGCCCAATCCAGCCCAGCTCATCCCTGTCATTTGGTGTACAGTTGCGACTAGCAGTTAATTTGTGAGCCGGCATCGTCGCCATTTGTAATTAAGCTTAAACCGTTAATATTTTAGCAAGATAAGGGCCAATGCAATACCCCGCACCACACTTACCATAGATTTATGTGAGGGCCAAGGCAAAAGTTCGTCCTGTGTTGGGCCACAGTCAGCCAAATTGTTGGAAAAACATTTCACGGTTCGCCGAAAGCAAAAATCCTCTGCCTTGGGTGTTAATTTGGGGCCAGATTTTTTTTTATCTGCATTGTAAGTTAGCTTAACGAAAACGAAAATTCGCTTGTTGTTTGCTTTTGTTTTGTAATTGCAAGAATTTAATTAGCAAGCCAAGTCGTTAACAAGATTCTCTAGCCGTTAAAATATGCACAAGTATCAATAAGAATCAGTATAAACCAGGCGATCAAATATTTGAGTTCGACATAACTTTAAACAGAAATGAGCATCGAGATTATTGTATAGAATATCTGTTGGCAGTTTGCATAACTGAACGTTATATTTATATTTATATCAACACAATTAATATTGTTTATTTTTTTACATTTTTACAGAGCATTCATTCATACATTCATTTAGTTAAACTCTTTGATTTTTAAGTTAACTTTAAGATTTCATAAAAAGAAGTATTTACATACACAATTATGTATTTCTACTCATATAAATATTATATATAAAAACGCATACTAATTTGTTGAACATCTTACTCGATTATTATTTTATGTTAGCTTAACTATATATGTATCTTATAAAACTTATTTAGAATATGTAAAACTAATTTATAAGACGAACTTAAATCAGCCAATGTGAATATCTGCAAGTAAAAGAAAAGTATAATTATTAACTTGGTTTTATTTAAATCATTTAAAACTTACTATTATGATGAATGTTAATATTTATTTTTGGAAATTTTATTGGAAATGGTTTAGGTTTCGCTTTCCGTTTCGGTGCTGCCAGAACATCGCCAAAGCATAGTAGAAAAGCGATGAACAGAAGCCACTCAAACTTAAAGTATTTCATTGTAATTATTTAATTAAAATATTGATAAGCTAATTTGGAATATAAACAATCAGAGCCACTTGGCAGACTGAATCATTTGCATCTTTGTGAGACTCTTAAATATATATAAGCATCTGTTATCAGCTTGGATTTCACGCTAAATGTGCTCATCAACAAGAGGAAAGTAAACCCCCGAATAATGTCGAATCTGATTATAGAGGCAACATAAAAAACCCAATTGACGATGAGTGTCTTAACCCATTGAAGACCCATGGGTCGCTTGTCAACTACTTTGCGAATAGACTAATATAAACATGCATAAATTGCATTATAAGCGACCTAAACAAAACATTCCAAACACTCAATGCCTAGAACATCCATTGAGGCTGTGTTCGCCCCTTTGCGTTAAATAACCATAACTATTCATTATCGACATATAAACTGCGCTCCTACCCCTGTTAAAGTACTCATAACTTCAGATTTTTATTAAATAAACGAAACAAAACAAGCGCAGGACAAATGTCACACATAGTGGGAAAAAGGGAAGGAGAGAGAGTAAGAAGGGATCAAGGATAGAGGCACATATGTAAGAGCATCCTTTTGACCCACAAAATTGAAAATATGAAATTGCATGTGTAAGAACCCTTTTGTCGTGCCATCCACGTCCACGTCCACGTCCTACATCCTGCGTAATTCAATATTTAACTATATGAGATTTATGGCCACAGGGTCTAGCGACAACTTCCGCTGCTTTGCGCGACGTCGACGACGACGACGGCGACGACGTCGTTTTATTTGTATAAAGTATAATTTTTGATTTAGTGCGATTTTGTGTCAACGGATTGCGCGAGACTCGGGGTGTTGGCAAAGGGTTAACGCAATAGTTTTGCAATATCCAATATGACAAAGTAAAAATTCGATTGTTTGCATTGGACTCTGGGTGCGGATATGAGACCACATGCTGATTGTTATTGTGCCGGTGCCGAGCGGGTGTTGCAGACATTGGGGATGCTACAAAAAAAAACAACAGTGATTATGGCCTTGTCTATGCTTTTGAGTAACGCTATAAGAACGTTAATATAAATTTTTTATCAATAAACGCGAAACTTTAATACAAACCTAACACCAACAAACCACTTTCTATACAAGGAAGCGGATACGTTGCGAGCGGAATGTGTATAAAAATTTATTTTTATTATTATGTAAAATATATTCGAAATGAGCTGGGTGAAAAGTCAAAAATTCAATAGATGACTGGGTGGTAACAAATTGCTTTGTTTGTAGACCTTTTTCGAATACTCGCGGGAGTTAGCTGACACGTTGCGTTTCGCGCTTTTATCATTGGGGTTGGCAGCAACAGGATGCAAATGCTGTCGATAAGGCGCCAAAAAATGTTTGGCAAAAACCAATTTGTAGTGCAAAAACAAATTTGCATACGTGTATGTGGGTGGGGCATGAGTTCCTCAAAGAAATGGGTAATCAAAGGGTTGCGCACGGCCGGAAGTGAAAGGGCGTGAAAATTTATTACAGGTTGCATTAAATTTAATTTGAAGCGTGCACGGAAATTTCAAAATGTTTTGCGATATGTCGCTATTCGGTACCCTTGATTGACTTACCCTAGTCTTCCACTCGTCGAACCTTTAGCGTTGCTTCATCTCTTCTATTTGTTTAAGCAATAACTGCATACGATCCTTCATCAAGGGCTGTCCACGTTGCGTACGTTTGCTGATGGCTTTGGTCTTCTCTAGACGCTGCTTCTTGTAAGCCTTGATACGGGCCTCCTTTTCCGATTTGATCTTTTGATATTCCGCCTCTGCTTCGGCAGCCTTTTGTTGACGTATCATCTTACGTATTTCAGGCTTGTTGGGTTTCTTATCCTGAAATAAAATAAATGAAGTCGTGCAGCCGGTTGCTACAAATTTAAAGTGCAAACTTACCGATTTTTGTTGTTTTTGCTTGTATTTTTGTTTAAAGTTGGGTTTTTGTTGTTGACCTGATTTTGCATGGCCTTGGGATGCCTTTTTATTTAATTTACCTTGGGTTTCCTGCCGCTTGGGTTTCATTTTGTCACGCAAATTATTGTAAACACAACTACACGTGCGTTGTCAAACAGCTGTTTATGCAAAATTAAGTGTTGAATAACTCTTACAGCTTATTCGATAAACGGCGCTCATTTGGAGTAAAATTATCGAATATCGGTGTTAAAAAAGTATTTTTTGACATTTTTTTTTAGTAAATTTAGGATATTTTCTTGTTTACCGCTGGCGTGGACACGGTACACAAATATATTTCTAATTTTATTGCATTACAATGAGCCTGTCCAGCATTAAACAAAAGGAATCGAAGGGCAAAAAAAAGACGCTGCCAAAGTTGCGTACTATTTTGGCTAATCCATACAAACAGCACAGGTTAGCGACAAAATTAAATTATATTTCAATACAGAAAACTTACCTGTTGCCCACTGTTTTAGCCCGGTACTATCCGAAAACGAAGTACTGGAATTTAAAAATATAGTGAAGACAGCAATCGGCGCAAATGGCCATGCCCTGAAAACATTTGCCACTAGGGCACACATACATCTTGGCCTGGAGAGTTCACTGCGTGCCATAAATGCAAAGCGCTTTTCATGTGTGTTTGTTTCGCTAAGTATGAGGCCCGCTCATCTCGTTCGCCTGATAGCAAATAGTGCAGCTGTCCTGGTTCCTACGGCGCCTATATACGCTCAGCCCAAACTGGAAGAGCTGACACATGAACTTTTTGGCGTACGAGCGCTAACGATGGTGCTACCGCTAGATTTAGATGGTATAAGCCAACAATTGGCGCAATGGGTAAATTGTCGAAAGAAACCTCGACCTCAACAAAAAATTGTATCTGTTGCAACAAAGACTGCAAAGCCGCCAAAACCAAAAGTTCAAATTCTAAAGGAAGTGGCAGTTGAACCACAAGTTTCAAAGCCAACAATAAAAGGCGATTGGATCGGTGACTACATATCCTGCTCAAACGAAGAAGGGAGTTTCCAGCTTGACCAGGTAGATGTGCAGGCAGAAACACAACAGTTGGGCGCAGCGCTCAGCAATCTGGCCATGAAAGCGCAAACAAAAGCTGAAGTACCTAAAAATACACAAAAATTACATTCAATAGAAACATTGCCTGCTATCGAGCACATGGACGTTGAAACTGATGATAATGAGTTTCTTGGAACGGATTTGGCTGATTATCGTCCGCTTACTGTGCATCAAATACGTTCAAATCCAGATAAAAAACCTAAAAAAAAACGAAACAAAAACAAAAAGTAAAAACCAAACATAAATCCGCCATTAAACAAATCTAACTGACAGTTGGCAACGCGACCCAGTCAGCTGTTCAATTTAGGTTATGTATAGTTTATATTGTTATCATAATTTTAAAAGCCGCACAAATATGCTAATCCGGCAAATATCAAGACTTCGGAACATTGTAGCGGCTCCGGCCTGCAATTTACTCAACACAAAAGCCGCACCAAGTGCGATATCAGCAAGCATTCGGCTGCCGCTGCACACTAGCTCAGTGACACAAAAATACATCAAGAAATCATCCAGATCGACGGACGACATTGATAGTGATGATGATATAGATGCCGAGTTTAAGGATGAGCGTGATTCAAAAGTAGTTAAGACCAAAGTAAACTCGCTACGTGCAGATTTGCTGCTCAAATCAGGACTTGGCATGGCCAGGAAGTGAGTGTCCCTATTATCCGCTAAGAAAAATAACTAAAATATGTATTCTATTATTGTATTGCAGCAAAGTCGAGCTTCATTTCTATGAGAGCAAAATACGTGTAAATGGAAAAAAGCTACAAAAAAAGAGCATACAGGTGAGTTGAACCGTTTCCGTAAGAGCTTGGACATATGAATAGTCAAGTTTATTTCAGCTTGAAGTGGGCGACGAAATTGATGTAATACGCGGTTTTAGTCAGTCAAATCCCTCCCATCTAGTAATCGCACGTGTCGTCATACTTTCTGCCGCGGGCCATGAGGAGGGTCTCAGTGTACACTTACGTCGCTACAAATCTTTGCTCATTGAGAACTACAACGGCCCAAATGCTTTCAAATCATCAGAGCACATCACACACTAGCACGATTGGCTACTGAATGAATAAACGAAACATATTTGTTATCAACAATGTTATGTGTAGTTTTATGTATTAGACCCCATATATGTTTACGTATATATAAGTTTATTCATATATGTAAAAGTTACTCAATGAACTCGCACATGATTATCGGCACTGAATTACGTCGCACATCACACTGCTACCAAATGCGGCATTTGTCAGCTTTCGGATTCATTGGGCTACCACGCGAGCAGTTGTATGCCTGGGCAAAGTCCTCGTTATTGGTGACAGCGCCCAGTACTCGATACCTATCCATAGTATGCTCATTGGTCAATTCCTCCCAATAGTGCTCCTCCTCGTAGGCGGAACACCAGAGCTGCGCAAAACCCAGGAAGAACAACTGTTCCGGTGATAAATCCAAGCCAGGCATCTGTTCGCTTTTCTGTAGTTGCGATGGAATACTCTCGCTGCTCAGATGCTGTTGTTTCATATAGCTCCGATATGCACTCAGAGCATCGTGCAATCCGCCGCTATCTGCAATATTCTCGTCTTTGGTGTTGTTGCCGTCAATGTGGCGATTGATCTCGGGTATTAAATAATTATTGAAATGATCTACATAGCATTTAGCGCGCTCATTAAACACCTCAATGGATTTTTTCGAATACCAGTTTCTCTGTTCGCCGGTGCTATCGAACATAGCACCTACGGTATCGAATCCGTGCGTTAGCTCATGACCCACCAGATAACCGATAGTGCCAAACTTAAGTGAATTTGGCCAAGCCTGATGGTAGGCCGGTGGATGCAGTATGCCGGCCATTACGTTAATGGAATTGTCCAGATTGTAGTAGAAAGCGTTCACTTGCATGCTGACCAGCAACTCCAGCGGCTTTGTGTTATTGGATAGCTCTTTGTGATGCAGTCCATTATACCGCTTCGTATTCCTACTAAAGAACTTTAAATTAATGTTATTTTGGGCGTATGTGCCTGGTATCAAGGTGAGATTGTTCATTGTGCGTATAAGTGTTTCTGTAAGATTGTCATCCTTAAATGAGCCAATGCGCGGCACGATTGTGGATTCTTTAGCTAAGGCCTGCTCTCGTGTATCCTCATCAATCCAGTTGGCATTTTTCAGTAGCAAATGCTGGCCCTTGCGCAGATTGACAATAATATTTGTTATCTCCGCATGTGTCTCATCCGTAAAGTATTTCTAAGCTCAGAGAAGAAATAAATAGCTAAGACTAGTACAAGTACACACGTTATATAGATAATACATACCTTAAAGTAAAGCTTGTCCAGCAGAAAAGGCAGCGAATACTGCACACTGAGTAAACAATGGTCGCGCTGGAATTTAGTCGCGTTCAATTTGGCATCCAATTGATAAAGCAACTTCATGGCCAGATAATTGGCTACTGCCGGCTTATGTTTGACGCACACTTTGTCCAACTCATTGTAGTAGAAATCGCAATACTTCTCTGGACCTTCAAATTGCACCCCTTGCCAGGCAATAATGTAATGGTTATTCCATTCGCCAAATGGCTCTGTTTTCTCCGTGCTGGTCAATTCATCACATTTATCAGCATCATCATCAAAGCGGTCGGCAATGTGTAAGACCTCATACCAGAAGGCAAACACTCCAGCAATCACCTCAGCCACCTTATCATCGGACAGGCCATATGTCTCCAGATAGCCACGCATACGCTTCTCGTTGAGTTTGTAGCCTTTGGTGTCGTTAGTAGCAATATTGTCGCTATGGACAATGTAATCGAAGCCAAGGTCTGGCAGCTTAAAGTAAGGCAGGAAAGGATATTGAGGTAAAATTTCCTCGTGAATAAGTCCTTGGGCACCATAGTTAGTCAAATGGGAGCTCATGTTAAACCAGCTAAAATTCGAGGCCAGCCACGCTTCACCGTCCACGGCGGGGAACCCACCAATCGACCTGATAAGAGTCAGATAAGCGGGGTCGTTCGCTGGCATCGGATAGAGATCAGCGCTGAGACATGCGTTGTAGAACTGTTGCGTAATTTTCAGCTCATCACCGTAGCCCAAATCCGCTGCCAACGTAGAATTCTGTACCAGTAGTTCCTCTGTCACATCGGCTAGTGTATAAACAATGTCCAGCAGATTGCTTCGCTTGTGCGGTGTTTGCCTTTCCTGCTTCACCAGCTTCCAGTTGCCACATGCGTATTCAAAGAAGTCATCGCAGGGCGCCACGCTCTGATTCATGTAGCTCAACATTTTTGCCGCATAGGATTTTAAATACTCTGCCTTGTCATCCGTTATAATGTTCTGAATGATTTCAGCATTTGTGCTGGTATTAATCTCAGACCTTACTTCTGGCTCCGTGGCAGGCTTACCTACGCATGTTGATCTAGATGCTAATAAGGCGCTGAGCATTAATACAACACACAACAATGAACAATTTTCTTTAATTTCAAACATTTTCGTTTTCATTCATTCAGTCATTAAGGTAAATGTGTGTTCTAATTGAAAAACGTATTGATAATAGATTTTCTAATCTTCATTGATAGATTTAAATTAATTATAAAATGACCGCGCTCTATCACGGACCTTTCGCGCGACTGCTTTATTCGGGATTTAATTCAAAACTGCGTGGCATTGCGGAAACACAAAATTTGCTAGCATTAGCAGGAGAGGCGCTCTCACTGGAATTGACGTCGCGCTTGCTTGCTGACGACGCAACTGATAACGAAATTATTCTGTTTAATTAAGAAAACATGACCTATTCTAAGCGCAATAGATAACAAAGTGCATTACCATGTTCTCACTGATCTCATCAATAAATTTGTTCGCATTTTGCACAACATCAGCTTTACAATTTTGCGCGCGCATAAGTGCATTTGAAAATAGGTAGTTGACAGCCCTGTCATATATTTTAGAAATCGATAGACCCGATATAGTTGAGTTGACATTGGATGACTGAGTATATATCGATATCGGCATTCAAATTGTTATCAGACGCCAATTATATATAAATATATAAATGAAGTAAGCAATGTGGTGAAAAAGTAAAAGTCTATTTTAATTCAGTATTTATTAAAAAATTCATTAAAAAATAAATAAGGAAAAAATTATCAATTGATTACTTAGGGATGGTCACCCTAAGTCATAGAAAATAAATTATTTTACAACCAAATTGAATGGCATACCGTGCTTAAATTATTGGCGCATTTTCTTGATGTGACAACGCCTGGCAAGCCACACATTCGATTTTGTTAATAATAAGAAGTTTAAATTGTTAAAGATGCCGATTCACGGCGATGGTGAAAACATAAAAGATGTGTGTGCCAAGCATAACTCTGTTTCTGCCTCTAGCTCAAACAATAATAAGTTGGCAATATCAAAAATCAGGTTTGAATTGTTACAAGTGGATATAAAAATGTTCAATGAATTTTAAAATATTTGTGCATTGTGGTGAATCTTTCAAAAGGAAACGTGCAGCATCCACAGAAGGCACAAAACCTGATGATAAACTCCTTAAGGACACTTCAGGAACCTCGAAAATCGATGAAAACCCAAAAGAACCGTCACAGTATGATAAAATAAATTGTCAGCGAAATTTATAATCATGTGCAAGCATACTTATTTTCTTTTCAGAAATAATTCCGTGCCGGCTGGGTGCAAACGTCGCGTACCTCGTTCGTGTAGCAGACCCGCTCGTTATGACGGATTCGTATTGGGGTATTTATATCCACACAACGCCTCATGTTCATAATCAAAAATCCTTAATTTTACAGCACAGTAAAATCTTCTGCTGTGCATTACACTGATTCGATCGGTGATAAGGGATCTGGCAAGAAACAAGTTCGCACACAGAAAAAACAAAATGCTAAAGAGGAGACTACTGCTGAGCACTGCGAATTTGAAAAGAAATCAAAATCACCTGGGAATTCGGCAGATTCCAGCCTGGATAAGGTATCAGACAAAAAACAAGTCCGTTTAAAGAAAACACAGAAAAATCGAGACATTAAAGTTGAGGCTACAGAGGTAAATGATGAAGGATCTAGCAAAAAACCAGTTTTTGCCAAGAAGAGAGATAAGGATGCTGCTGAGAAGCGCGAAGAAGCGCATATCAATGTTTATGACCTGGGCCAGATAAACAAAGCGCTTAAAATTATAAAACCGCTTCGCGTGAAGATTCTGTAAGTGAAACATTTAATTTGTTCTTTTTTTTTTATTAATTTTATTTTATGCACAATATTTTTTGCATGACAGGCTGCTAACTGATATGGACGAGGCCACTGTCTTGACAACATTCGAGAAATATCGTGTAGACTTTGATAAGCTATTTAAGGAGCGCAAGGATGAGTCTTTTACAACAAACTATAAAACAATCGATCATTGCCAAATTATGGATTTTATAAATACAGAAATACGCAACAGCATGATAAATAAACTTGCCCTAGAATATAGTAAAGCCGGCGTAAGTCGTAACTAGTATAATTATTTACAAATTTTAGCTGATGTATTTTATTGTTACTTATAGCGTCACGTTTCGATGGTCATTAATGGACTTTTGCCGCTCTGGATAATTCGTCTCCTAATGGACAGGTATAAATTAACACTGCAGGAAGCTGTATCGCAAATTGTGGCCCAAGTACCATACCAAACCTACCTCAAAGCTAAAAGAAGGGATCCGATCGCGTCGGATTTGTGGCATTGACTTGTACTCCATTGCATGCATATTGAATTATTATTTCTATTATTTTTCATGTTAGCATTTCATTTAATTTATGATTTGGAATCTTTTAATGTGAATCATTCATTTATATATAAATATCTATTTTTTTTAAATATTTAAAGTTTACATTTATTTGAGCATACAACTACGACGCACGGACTTGTTGTCGCAGAGAGCTTTAGTTTATGAATTTTTTTTACTTAAATCTAAACACGTGCCTAAGGACAAGTACTGTTGATGCAACGGTAGCATATCCATGTGCATATGCAGGTTATGATCTCAGTCTGAACTGCCACAATCGTATATATTTACACAATTCATATACATATATGCATGTGGGATGGGATGTGATGCAAAATTTAGAGCTCATCATGCTGTTGCTCCTCATCGTCCTCCTCGGCATTCGTGCTCTTTTCACTGCTGTCTAACTTGGCGTCATCGCTATCGTCTTCATCATCATCGTCGTGCTCGATTTGCTCGTCTTGTGGCACGCCCAGTGTCTGGCGCATCATTTGTTCGATGCTATCGGCAAAGTTCGAGGTTTCCTGTAACATGTAGCCAGAACGCAACGTTGCAGTGCGGAACATCATGACAGCCATGTCCTTAGCTGTTTCATCTGCCTCATCAGCTTCAACGCGACGCAACAGCTCTCGCATAAGCGGATGCCTTGGATTGATCTCAAGTGTTTTCTTTTGATTGAGGTAATAGCTGCGCTGTGGATCATCGGCCTTTTGATGGGCATTCGACATGGCCAAACGCTCCATGTTGCCAGTCCAGCCAAACACGCTGGCCACCAGGGCACAAGGCGAGTTGCTAAGACGCTCAGAAATCTGAGCCTTTGAGATCTGATCCTTCAGTGCCACATCATTCAGCCATTTGACCAACGGCTCAAATGTGCTCTTCAATAACTCAAATTTTTCCTTGCTCTTCTCTGACTCGTTTAGTTTGAAGCCCTCCTTTGCAACGTTTTGGAATTTCTTGCCATCGAATTCGGGCAGAGCCGAGATGCAGTACTCATCAACGGCCTCGACTAGATAGAGCACCTCATAGCCCTTGCTGAGCAGACGCTCAACGAATGGCGACTTCTCGACCTCGGCACGATTTGCGCCAGCAATAAAGTAAATGCTTTCCTGTTTCGATTTCATGCGCTCCACATACTCGGCCAGCGAGGTGATGCCATTGCCATTGGATGACTGGAAACGTAGCAGCTTAGCCAGACGCGAACGGTTGCTAGGATCCTCCATGACACCCAATTTGATACTATTGTGAAAAAGGTAAAAAGGAAATGTTAGCTTAGGGTCTGCAACTGTTATAAGGAATAAACGTAAAAGTCCCCTTTAAGATTCTTATCATACTTTCCGATCCTCCTAATATGAATATAGTTAAAATACTTACTTGGTGGAGAACTCCTTCCAGAACTTCTCGTATGCGGCCTTGTCAATCTTTTTAATCATGTCGAGCACCTTTCGCACCAACTTCTTCTTGATAACCTTGATCAGTTTGTGCTGCTGCAGTGTTTCACGGGAAACGTTCAAGGGCAGGTCATCGGAGTCGACAACGCCGCGAATGAAACTCAAGTAGTTGGGCATCATGTCGTTGAACTCATCAGTGATGAACACACGGCGCACATAAAGTTTAATGTTGTCCGATTTGGTGCCGTAGCGATTGAAAGATTCGGATGGCTGAACTTTTGGAATGTACAGTAAACTCTTGAAGGTGACTTCGCCCTCGGCAACGAAATGGGTTTGAATGAGGGGCTCACTTGAGTCCTTGGTCAGACTCTTGTAGAACGAGTTGTATTCTTCATCAGTGACATCGGCTGGTTTGCGTGTCCAGATGGGTTTGCTATCGTTAATCAGCAGCCAGTCCCAGGTGGTCTTTGATACCTTCTTGGTCTTGGGCTTGCTATCCTCAGTATCTTCCTCAACCTTGGCATCCTCATCAGCATCTTCAACTTCATCTTCTGTCTTTTCAGCCTTGGGAGCTTCATCCTCGATGGGCACCTCCTCATCCACAGTCTTGCTGGACCACATCATAATGGGGAAGTTGATGAACTGTGAGTATTTGCGAATGAGCTCGCGTACTGTATCCTCCTCCAAGAAGTCCTGGGCCTCATCCTTCAGGTACAGAGAAATGATTGAACCACGTTTGAGGGTATCGCCACGTGGATCTTCCGTAATACTAAAGCTGTTTGCATCCGACTCCCAAATATATTGTTTGTCATCGTTGTGCTTGGTGGTGACCACAACGCGATCGGCGACCAGGAAGGCAGAGTAAAAACCTACACCGAACTGGCCAATCATATCATTCATATCCTGACCCTCGGCCTTGCTGGGATCCTGCATTTTTGCCAAGAAATCAGCTGTGCCCGATTTGGCAATTGTGCCCAAATTATTTATCAGATCCTGATGTGTCATGCCAATGCCAGAGTCCAAAATATGCAAAACTTTGTTCTCCTTGTCAGCCTTAATGCGTATATGCAGCTCAGGATTTGATTCAAGCTCCTTTCTATCGGTCAAGGCCAAAAGGCGAATCTTATCAATGGCATCGGAGGCGTTAGATATAAGTTCACGCAAGAAAATCTCTTTGTTGCGATAAAGCGAATTGATGATCAGTTTCATCATGCGGTTCACTTCCGTTTGGAATGTGAACTTTTCCGCCTGCAAATACAAAATATGATCAAATTATCAATATTATGAAGAGTATATATTAAAGGAAAAGGTTTTAGGACATTAATACATTTTTAACTATTATTTTGAGATATTTATTTTGAAATTCAACAATAATAATCAATTTGTTTTACTATTGAATATAGAGAGCTAACAGTTAAAGTTTTATTTATTTATTAATGAATGAATTTTAATTATTGGCATTTGCATTTGTGAATGAATAATAATTTAATCACTTTAAATTGATTGATTTAAAGTAACACGTGTACATATTTACTAAATAAAATGGAACAACAAAATTTTAACTATTTATGGTATTTATAATAGAAATCAAATACTAAATGTATTGAAAAATTAATTTATATTTTTTGATTTTCGACATTTGTAACTTGATTTTTATAACTTGAATAATAAAAAAAAAGTTTTAACAATTGCGTATTGTTTAAAGAATAATCCAAGTAGATGAATGAATTAAAGGGGTGTATGTATGGGGGCGTGTGTGTATTCGTACTCACCTTTTCGCGAACTTCCTTAAGTTGCGCGACATTCAGACCGTCCAGTTGAATTGCTTCTTCCTCGCGCTTAAGCGTTTCAGCATCTGCAGATAAATAATACATGTATATATATGAATACATATTTTTATTGGAGTTTTGTATGTAGATAAGGGGCGTATACAGTAATTG
This sequence comes from Hirtodrosophila alboralis, assembly GCA_035043045.1. NCBI lineage: Eukaryota > Metazoa > Arthropoda > Insecta > Diptera > Drosophilidae > Hirtodrosophila > Hirtodrosophila alboralis. The sequence continues at coordinate 70,510 of JAWNNH010000760.1, read as the reverse complement.
AAACGGTAAGAGCTTAACGCTGACGTGTACAAAGCGCAGACAATATACCGACCTTAAATCGAGGGAAGAGGGCGTTTAAAGCAGCACTTACCTGTTCTGGAACCTTCCTTGAAGGAGCCCAAATCCAAATCAATGGTCTCTGGTTTGCTATCGTCAGCTGCATCTTCAGCGGCAATTTGATTGAAGCCTGTCAAGAAATTTTTTTTAATTAAGATTTAGGTTAAAGTGCCGGCAACAATTATTTATGAAGCGTGGCATTTGGTATAAAACACACCTGCCAAAAGCAAAAGGCCCAGCAGCAGGAAGTACTTCATATTTTATGTGATTTGGATTTTTGGGCGCACAAATCAGTTAATTTGCCCAAAGGCCACGTCACTACAACTATAAAACGTTGAAATCTTGTTACTGTTTCCTACGTCAGAACTTGACTGACCGACCGCTTTTCGCACACAAAACTGACGCCGTCGCGTCGCAGGCATCTTATATCGATATTCGTTGTAAATGAACAGAACTAGTCGTTCGCAACTATGAACTATGTTTACGGAATTTTTTTCAACATTCTGTAAAAAAAAAACTTAAAACTGTAAAATAATGTTAAGAATTCGAAGTGTTTTGTGTTGAATTGAAAAACAGTTCTTTGAGTTTTGCAGGTGGTATATTTAATTATAATTAATTATTTTTATAGAAATCACAAAAAAATTACAATTACTTAACAATAAAATATCTTTTTTTTTATTATTGCAATCCCAAAAAACGAACACAAATTTGGCGGCAAATGAAACGAAAACATTCTGTTAATTGAGTAATGTTAAATTGAGTTGCCAGCATGTTAAAATTATTTTTAACACATTTTATAGTTACAAAATATAAGCAAGTCACATTATTTTTATTCTATGAACATACTTAAGTTACTGTATGATTCACATTTAAATTCCTTATTATTTATTGGGTTATTAAAGTCAAATATAAATCCCATTAAATAGGTTTTAATAGGCTTAGGATTAATTCTTCCGTTAATGTTGTTATGTATGTTAATGCTATTAATTTTAACAATTTACATATTATATGTGTTTAGTGAAATAGTAATTTTAATAGTATTATAAAAAAAAATAGTTCTAATCTTATGAACATAATGGAACAATTAAAAATATAATATTGTGAAAAATGTCAAGTTATACATGAAAACTTAAAATAAAATAATTTTCTTAAGCTTTAAAATATTACATTTAAGAATCTATACATAAATATACAGATTGTTTGATAATATTTTAATAACAAAACACACCATAAGGCAGCTGGTGGAGTATATATTATAATTATATAATTATAATTAATTATAAGCATAACTTAAAAAGCTTGTAAGTCGTCTGTGCTGCGTACCTTGCTTAACTTAGAAATTCATATTCGATAACAAGCTGATTTTGACATTTTTCTTTATAGTCATATTCTTATATGCTCACACACATACATACATTCACACACACGTGCACACACAACTCGCAAACACGACTAGAGATTTGTAGTTGGCCAAGTAATTTAAATGATTTAACAATCATTCAGTATTTGAGTAAGTTATCAAAGAATGCACACAATGCAGCAACTGATTACACTTTTTACATATAGTTTGTAACATATATATTTTAGTACACATTTAATAGAATGCGCCACGGCAGCAGCGCGCAGTGACAGCAACATCAACAGCAGCAGCAGCAGCGAGAGCCACTTGAGCGCGAGCGAGCAGCAATATAATCGGCAAAAGCAACGGACAGGCAACAGCAACATTTCATTATTGTTCGTCGTGCGTGGAGGTGGAGCAACCGTCAATTATAGTTTCGCGTAGTCTTATATATCCACCAGCCGCAACGTGTGTTATACAACAAAATTACTACAAGTGCAAATATAAGTACGCCGGCAATCGATGCGTAATTGGCCTTCAACTTCAAACGATAAACCAAAATCATAATTCATCCACAATATTCTATGCGCGTGCAATTCCAATCTATATAATTAGCCAAAACGGGTGCGTGTTCGCTTATCAGCTGCTGGCAGTGCCTGTAAACTCGCTGCGAAAATTGTGGTAAAAGGCAGAGGCGAAGAGAAATCACACTGTCAAAGCAAGAGAAACGCCAATAACGCAAGTAACCTGCTGGTGGCTGCTGCTTGGCAAAAGGCAAAAAAATTAAATTTCAATTAGATTTTAGAAGCGCTAACATCCAAAACAGAGGCCAACGCCATGAATATCGATGACTATGAATCGCTGCCAACGACCAGCGTCGGTGTGAATATGACTGCTGGCGCTCTAGCGGGTGTATTAGAGCATGTTGTCATGTATCCGCTGGACTCGGTTAAGGTGAGTGCAAAGATGCTGATATTGTTATTGTTGTTGTTGTTTTATTCCAACGAACGGCAAAGCTTTAGATCTACATAGTGTGTGTGCGTGTATGTGTGTGTGGGTGCATGTAATCGAAGTAGTGCATAAACATAACGCACCTAACCTCACAATTGCGCATAGCTTAATATGTACATACATATGTATGAATGCGTTTGTATAAGTGTGAGTGTGTTTTCGTCTTATGCCTTGGCATAATCGTGATGTAATTCCTTGGACTTTTTTATTCGTATAGTGGGGGAGGGGGGTTTTAGCAATGCGCGCGTTGCTCGCATGAACTAAAATTGACTAGCTCAGCTGGTTTTATTTTTTTTTTTTTTTTTTTTTAGTTTTTACTTTTTATTATATATTTTTGTGTCATGTTACTTTACACGCCTGCTTATCAGAGCACGTTCTGGCCGTTTTTATAACATATTTATGATAGATAAGATTAGCTGTTGTTAGCGCTGTCATGCTGCCTGGTCGAAAGCTTAGTTTTTGGATAATGAGATAATGAGTAAGATAATAGAGCACTGTCTATATGCCGGCATTCGTTTGTTCCCATTTGGTTTGGGTCCTAAGTCTGCTTAATTTCACAATTTGCATACATATGTGTATATAATTAATGTATATGTATGCATTTACACAGATACATACATACATATATACAGTTCACATTTGTTGTTAACATACAACCTTATCAAAAGCCACAAACAAAATTTACTTACGATTTTCTATGTTTACGATAACCGCTACCAATCAGTCAAGGGCGTAGTTATGCGGCGGGGATGAGGATGAAATCATTATTTGTGATAGTTGGGTACATTTGATTATGTAACTTGTTTCTGGCCATCACCTGATATTTCATTAGGCTTCACTGTCCTGCCAACTCTTAAATAAGGCGCTGCCAACTTATTGATAGAATTATTCTTTTTTTGATTTTATATTGCATTAAAAGCTCGATCGCTATAGTAAACAAAATTTTGTTGATTTTATCAAAGGTCCACTGTATACATTTTAAATATGCAGATACAGCTTTATATATATGTACATATGTCCATGTATATGATTGTATTTATGTCTGTCAAAATGTGTATTGTGTACTTTTTTTTATAATGAAGCGTCATTGTCGTTGTTGTTGTTTTTGTAGTTGAATCGATATATATGTGCGCATATATTATCTTATATTATATACATTTACATTGGAATATCTAAATTCTTAGTTTTAAGAGCAAATAGTACATAATACTCGTTTTAGCGAATGCATTTCACTTGGCTTAGTGTGCCGAACATTTATTGATTTTCTCTTTCAACCCAACAAAATTATACGAATCAAAAATAATATTTATGGTATTGTTGTTTTTGCCGCTTGTCAATTATAATTATTATATATTTTGATAGCCATGCGATCCACATTTGACAAACTGAAACAAGCTGAAACAATTAAATGCCAAACTAAAGCTGGCCAGGGATTCCCGGCGTCATCATCAGACAGACGAGTAATCATAATATTCATTGTCATGTTGACGAACTAATTTCTTTATATATATACATATATACTATACGACATACATACTACGTTACGTTACGACATTCAGCGGCAGAAGCACAATAAATGCAAAAAAATAAAAATAAAAATAAAAAAAAAATATAACACGCTCAATTGAGCGACAATTAAGCAAAATACTTTGTTGTTACTTGTCGCTTTTTACTTTTTAAATAATTATTGTTGATTTGATTTGATTTTTGCTTATCAAAACTTTGTCATAAGCTGCATTGAGGAAGGATCTCAATCTCAAATATTATATAGAAAGGGGCGGGTTGTAAAATGTATTTGTATTATCATTGCCGATTTGTGGTTGAATAACCGCATATTATTCTATTTTATTAACAAGCCACTTAATTCACAAATTGTGTATGCACATATATATATATGTGTTTTATTTTAATATAAGCAGCTTTTGATTGATCATCACAATACAAACTTGAGGTGGTTGTTGACTTGAAAATTGTGTTCATATTTTCCATTACCTTGGATTGGCTTCTCATTGACGACATTCTGTTCTTCTTGTTGTTGTTGTCGTCATGGGCCGATAGCAGACAGTACAGATATGATGTACATATATATACTATACGTGTGTTTAATCATCTACATTTTGTGCATTTCCATATAAATAGATAAGTTTATCTATGGCAAAATCTTTTCGCATTTCATGTCACGTCTCTTTCTGCGATGCTGCTTATTATTCTTAAACATAGTAGATGTAGATATATATATATATATATATATTAATTTTTCCAAGAAATACTTTACACGAGCTATGCGAAATTGATCGCATGTTTTTTACACAGAAATTTATTTATTAGCTACAATACTATATTATATTTTCTGGCTAGTCAATATAATTACTATATTTACTATAGTTGCTCTCTGAATCATCTGCTATCGTTGAAACAATAAAATAATGTCAATACTAAAATCGGTTTGTGCAACCTGTAAAAAGCTTAAATCTTATCAAGAGTCTTATTTGTGCACCCTAAAGATCTGTGTATGCAGTTGCCGCAATTCAATTGAGGAAACTGACGCAATCAGCTAAAACTGCAGTTGTTCCCCTTAAATATATATGGACTGGTTCTAATACTTTCTTTCCAACTATATTTCTTGTTAAATTTAATTTATTATTCAATTAAATGACACCTCTTGGAATATTTTGACGGGTTGTGAATGATTAAAAGTCGACAATTAATATATCGTGTTAAAATAATGGCGATCTATTAAACAACACTTTTTTATATGTTAATCTGATTTACTGCCTTTTTCTATTTATTACTTTCAAAGGTAATTAACCTCATAAGATAAACCAGTTTAAGTTTTATTAATTAATTCTTAAGAATTGACAACATTTGCATAAAACTAATGCACTTTTCGCTAACTAATCTTTACAGACACGCATGCAAAGTCTAACATCACCGACAGCGCATCTAAATATAATGGCTACGTTTCGGAATATGATATCACGTGAAGGCCTTATGAGGTAAGTAAAAATCACATATTTTTTTTATCATACAATTGATGATAATCTAACAATAATGTTTCGTTTAGACCTATTCGTGGAGCTAGCGCTGTGGTACTTGGCGCTGGACCAGCACATTCATTATACTTTGCTGTCTATGAGATGACAAAGGAAACGTTGACGAAATTCACATCACACAATCATCTGAACTATGGTCGGTACAGTTGTAAATTGATTCCAAGCAATTCATTATTATAATATGCGTTCGTTTTAGTTATATCTGGTGCAATGGCGACACTCGTCCATGATGCCATCTCCAATCCCACGGATGTGATCAAACAGCGCATGCAAATGTATAACTCGCCATATACCTCGGTTGTGAAATGTATGCGGGATGTGTATCGTAAGGAGGGCATGCATGCCTTCTATCGCTCCTATTCGACGCAATTGGTCATGAATATTCCATATCAGACGATTCACTTTACGACATACGAATTTCTACAGAATATGGTGAGAGTTCACTGCATTTCTTATATGACATTTTAAACTACAAACATATAGATAAATAGAGGGTATAATAGGTATATTAACAGGCAAGTCAAACTATACATATGGAACAATATTGTAAACATACTAATGAAGCTAATACAAGAAAAGAAAATAGCCAAAAAAAAAAGCTTAAGGGGTCTTTTGAATAATATAATAGTATTTAGTATATTTCTTCAGACAAGTCAGTCAGAGTTTAAAGACTTTAGTTTGTAGTTTCTGTGTATGTATTTCCTAATTTTTTTTGGGGCGATATATGAATCTAATCTCATATTTCTACCTCCAATAGTGTAAGAAATATGACGCATTTCATTTGTTGCCAGTTCTTTAAGTAGCTTATATTTTTCCCAGTGATTGATCAAAACTGTCGGACCACTTATCCGACGCAGCTCCAACCATCTTATCAGACACTTTTTTTTTTATTTTCTTCTATCAAAAATTTTAAAACGCAATAATTGTAATATATTGTTAGATTATATATTATTCCTCTATTCACATAATTTAATTCCATTTGCTAATTCGATCGACTTGATATCATATTATTGCAGTTAAATGTGGAACGCAAGTATAATCCAGTTGTGCACATGGCAGCCGGCGCAGCAGCTGGCGCCTCAGCGGCGGCAATAACGACGCCTCTGGACGTGGTCAAGACGCTGCTAAACACACAGGAAACGGGCCTAACTAAAGGCATGATTGAGGCCTGCCGAAAGGTAGTTTGCCAAATATATTGTTGTTTATGAATGATATTTCTAATAATATATGTCTTGCAGATTTACCGCATGGCTGGTCCAAGGGGCTTCTTTAAGGGCATGACAGCACGTGTGCTGTATTCAATGCCCGCTACGGCCATTTGTTGGTCTACCTATGAGTTCTTCAAATTCTATCTGTGCGGTATGAATCCGGAACAGTATAAATCGTCAATTACCGGTCGCTCCGAGCTGACACCTAGTGCAGATTATGTATTGCCCAAGAGCGATAACAATCAGCAGAATAAGGAGACGTCTGATCCAGCGAGCGCAACGCCCAAGGATGCTGGTACACTGCATCCACCGCCGCCAACGGTAAATGCATCGGGTGCCATCAAGACGGTCTGTGAATTATCAACGCGAACAGCGGCACCCACCATAAATCTACACACAAGGCACACGGATGTGAAAAGTCCGTATGAGCGAGGTTTCTCCAGTACGTAAGCTGGGCGTGTGGGCGCTGCCACGAGCGGGGCCAGCGTTCCAAGCGCGTTAACAGCAGCGACTAAAACATAAGCATAGCTTTTAGTTAAGAGCAGAGGGCTGAAGAACTAGTTTAAAAAATAGTTGGAGGAGGACAGAAATGGTGTCGGATACGGCGTTTGAAACGCCTGGCGAACGTGATTGCCTTGTCCTCTGCCCTTCATCCCTTGCTACTTGTATGAATACTCGGCGCGGAGTCGGTGAGAGAGTTTTATCACTCCATAGTCGGAGGTTAAATTATAGTTGTTGTTGTGCACAAAACTCTCGCTCTCACACACACACCTACGCAAATAAACACCATCAAAAACACACACACACACACAGACACACACACAACAGTCAGACAGACAGACACAACGATACAGTCATCTGCGAAATTCTTGTTAAAAATTATGATAATAATATTGTATCTATGTATGTTACTTGGAAATGAGAGAAACTATTTGTAAAATACTATTACCTAAAATTATGTATTACTACGATGATTTTTTTTAAAAAACAAATTTTAAAGTATATACATACTATATGAATATATTTATGTTTATGTTGTTACAGTAAAAAAAAGAAACAAAAACAAAAAAAAGAAGAAAAGCGCAAAACAAAACAAATACAAAATAAAAAAAAGTCGCATGAAAATAAAAGCAAAACAAATTGATTTGTAATCAAATTACAATTAAAAGATCCGAATTCAAGCTGTTAAACAAATTCAATTAGTTTCGATAGTCTGCTTATTAAATATTGTATTGTATCATATATTAAATCAAAATGAACAGATCTTAGCCTCTGCCGTGCAGTTCGAGGATTTGTCTGTGCCTCTATCTACTCGCCAGGCACTTGATTGTGATCCTCAATTGTTAAACCTATTTTTTTTTTATTTACTCATGTACCAACATCAATCAGGCATTCTATCTGTAATTGATCTATACTCGTTAAGTACCAAAGTCTTTAGATTGTAACTAAACAAAAGGAAAGTTAAATTTTGTTGCCAGCGACACAATCAAGTGCCAGGACGCTCCAGTCTCTGATGATATACATCACATATAATTATTATGTTTATTGTTTGTTATTTTTATTTATATATGTATAAAACGAAATTATATATATGTAAACATACTACACTAGCTATGTGTAAACTGTAAAATGTAGCCCTAAATTAACATTTTATTGTTACAATTAAAAAAAAACAAAACCTGGCATAAAAGAAAAAGAAAAAAAAGACAAATGAACTATGGAAACCCAAACTTATTAAACGGAGCAAAGAACACTTGTTTAATGTCAAATGCAACAACAACAATTGCCTTTCTTTTTATTGCTTAAATAACATAAATTTTGATTTATCCAATATGCGACTGCTAAAGGATTGAATCCAAACCGCGACGACGCGAACGTTGCGACAATAGTGGACGGGGCTTATAGAGATCATCATTGGTATAGCGCTGCTGCTGGCAAAGCTTCTGGCCAAGTCGTCTTGTGGACAAATCGCCTATAAAGTATTAGAAGAAATGTTCAAATTATTTATAGCTATAATAAAGTAAAGAAAAGGGCGATATATGATTATGATAAGAGTTGCTGGCGGCTGCTTACCCAGGTTAGAGAGCTAAGTATTTATATTGATTTAAAAGATTTAAGCATGTTATACAAATGGAAGGCATGTGGGGAAAAAAGATACTTATATGAAGGTTGATTGGTGCAATTATATTATATGATAATTTAACAAATCAAATTGTTCAATCGAAGGGGTTCGTTCAAGTCCCATTCTTAAATTAACATAAAATATATAATTCTACTATAGCATGTATTTCAGCACAAGATCATTTTACCTTTCTCATGCTTCTCTAGCTCTTCATTCTCCTTGGAATTAACGCTAAGCTCTGATGGCGTCGGTGATGTCTTGTCATCGTCCCGTCGCAATCTCTTTGCGTCGTCTGGATTGCTTGAGCTGCTGCTGCTGCTGCCACTTAAGCTGCTGTGTTTCTTTGACGATGACGCCTCGCTGCTTAGGCGACGTTTGGAAAGGCTGCGACGTGAACTTCTAATTTCCTCAGCGTCAGAGAAAATGTTGAGCAGTGTGCGACGATCGTTGATGTGCTGCTCAAGCAGCTTCAGACGCGCATTAAACTCCTCAGTATTCTTCTCAAAGTGCGTAAATGTCTCGTCACTTTCAGCAGAGTTGTCTTCTATTGCTGTTACTTCAGGAATTGCTGTTATTTCAGGTGTGGATTCCTTAATTAGCTCTGTATTGTCAGCAGCAGCGACAGTAGCTGCCGTATCTATGTCAGTGGGTAATGTGGATTTATTCTCGGAATTAACAGGCACATCCTGAAGGCTGTCATTCTTTGCTGTCATCTCCTCTTCCTTCTCAACGGAAGGAGCCTCGTTTTGAGCAGCGGGCGGCTCTGGTGTTGGCGCTGTGAGCTCTGGCTCTGGTGACATGGCTTTTGGCTTCGTTTGATCCGTTGATGCAATTGCTGAGTCTGTTGGCTCTTCATCGGGTTTGGCCTTATTCTCTGCTGTTGCACACCCGCTGCTCAGCTCAATATAACTGGCCGAAGATTGCTGCAGGATGTCGCTGACAATGATCACATTGCTGGTGCTCACAGATTCGTTGTGGCTTTCAGTTGAGCCATTTGTGCCATTGGAGCCATTGGTTCCATTCGTTCCATTGGTTTCTGACGCCTTGCCATTCTGATCTGATAAGTTTGTTGCATTCTCTTTGGTTTGAGCATCGGCAGTGTCCGAATGTGAATTACCGGACGAACCGGGTGGTTTTCCCTCATCATTTGAATCATGGCTGTGGCGTTTTTGTAGCTTTGCTTTTACCTCGTTATGATCGTCTTGTACAACCGCTGAAGCAGTGCCGCTAATGGAATTGGATGCAGAATTGGAGGTTGAATTTGAGTTGGACTTGTTGTTGCGCTCGCGTTCGCGTTCCCGGTCGCTTCTCTTTGAGGTGGACGATGAACTGCCGCTGCCATTGTGGCTACGACTGTGATGATGGCTGTGACTGTGACTGTGACTATGACTATGACTTTCCCTCCTCTCACGACTGCGCGCTCTATCGCGATCCGAGCGGGACGATGATGAGCTGGATTTGTGTTTCTTGTGCGCAGATGAGGATGAAGATGATTCGTAACGCGATGATGAACGTTTTGAAGTGGACTCGTGATTACTGCGACTGGACGAAGTCGAAGCGGAGCTTTTATCATTCTTAGAGCTGCTGCTTTTGTGCTTCGAACTGGATGAATGCGAGGTGTGACTTGAGGAGTGTTTCGAACTGGATGAATTTTTGCTTCGTGATTTGTCGTGCTCTCGCTCACGATCACGATCACGAGACTTTCTACGTTGCTTATCATCTGAATGGGAATGATGACGCCGATCCTTATCCCTTGAGTGAGAGTGCGAGTTCTTCTTAGTTGAGGAAGACGAAGCGGAGGCGGGTGATGTTGTCAATTCGGTTGATTTAATGGTATCATCTTTAAGCTCTTCCGTTGCAATTGGCAACGTTGTGGATGCGTCTACAGCTTCCGTTGACTGTGTCAAGTCTTCTGCTTTCGATATTTCTGGTTTAATTTCAGATATTTCAGGTACTTCAGGCATTTCCGACACTGTTGGCTCTTCTGGTTGAGACTGTGGCGTCGTACACAAGTTATCTTTGGGATTCTGCGAGTTCGATGGCGAATTCGTAAACAAAGCAAAGTTATTCGCGGGCGGCTGCTCAGCAGATTCAGGAGATACTGGATCAGCAGCAGGTGGCTCAATTGTGGCATTGTTGATATCATTTATATTGGCTTTCAGCTCGCACATGATGGCATCTTCAATAGAAAGGGCAGGCGTACTCTCTGACAATGAATTTCTGCGTTCAGTTCCTGTATTGTTTTACAAAGTTGGAATTATTAGCAACAATTTTCGAATTATATAAAAAAAACTACCTTCAAATGTTATAGCGTCTTTTTTGATATCAAAGTGCAACTGGCTGCCGCTGTTGTCGTTTGGCTCGCTGGAATTTTCGTTGAACTTGGGCATTTGCGCCTCCTCCGATATATTGGCGGCAATGTTTGTAGTCAGCTCTACGCTGTTGTTTGTGAATGTTGGCTGTGCTGCGTCCGTGGAAGCAATGGTCAGATGACTATCGCTAGATACCTGTGAAAGTTGTGAGGTCTGCGAGGCGCCAGCGTCTCCAGAATCATTTGCCAGATCTTTCACATCCTTAACCGAATCGGATGTGTTCAACGAAATATTATTGGTGTCTTCCTTAATGCTTGCCACAGGCTCATACACTGGCGAAGTTGCATCATCTATATCCATACAATCATCATCATCGACACCAGGTGGCGGCAGTTCATCCTCGTCCTTTATATCAGACTTGATTGTTGCATGATCCGAATCGGGACTGATTTGCTCTAGATCTGTTGGTAATAGGCTTGCGGTTGTCTCTACCTTTAACAGATTACCCCCATTCATATGTCCAAGCGTATGGCCAGGGTATGGTGGTAAAGGTGGCGCTGGCAGCAGCGGTGGACGTGGAGGCGGATTTGCTGGCGGCGGTGGCGGCGTAATACCCAAAAACTTATAAGCAATGCTCTCAATCTTTGGCTCAAATATTGTAGCCACCTTCGGGTTGACTACCTGATCCACTATGTGATCAACGCCCTTGTCAAGCACATCGGAGCTGCAAATGAATATAGTATTTAAGTATAAGAGCCTAAGTAAAACTAATCTGTTACTTACTCAAGCAAATGTTTTCGTAGTCGTTCCCGTAATTGCACTTTGTTGGTGTCCGGTGACCAATGTTGTTTGGCCAGGAAATCATTTACAGCAGTCTCGACGCGATTGCGCACATTCTGATATGCTGGCTTTGTGTCCACGTCCGCCAGACAGCAGTTAAAGCGAAACTCGTCAAACACGCCCTGCGATTTGACTTCCTCGATAAGGCTTTTGACGAAATTGTCCATCTTCAGTGGACATTCAACAATCTAATTTTTATTGTGGAATTAATGTTTTTTCTTCAGGAATATTGCGGTGTGACCACCAACGCGATATGATAAGAATGCTAGAGTTGTTCCACTTATCGATATATTTTAATGATAAATATTTTAGGTATCGATATTTTTGGTGGGACTCACAGCACTAGTACTTCAATATATCGATATATCAGCTGTTGCTCATCAAAACAAAAAAATCGGAGTGACCTGATTATGGGCATTTTTTCACACCTATTTTCATTCCCGCCTTTTTTGTTCGCTGTTGCATTCACACCACCGAATGTCCTCATCGCTAGTGATAAATTAAGTGTACAATATTTGTATGTAAAAATAACAAAAATTAGTGGCTATTAAACTGAATGTGATTATAAAATTCCATGTGTTTATTGTTCGGTAAATTGTCCGCCAAAGTCAGTTTAAAAACGAAAATGATCACCAATTGATGAGATTATTATCATCGCTGCCCAACACTATTAAACTACAGTTACAACTCTGCATAAAAATTTGGCGCAAGCAAGCGTTGAGGTATGCTACCATTATCTTGCGCTTGTTGTTATCCTCTAAATAATTAAGTTTTTATAATAATGAAATTAAGTGTAACCAGTACAAATATGAAAGTGCAGGGTGTTGGCGTTGATAATACATCACCAGAACCAATGGATATCGCGACTGCAGGCAACGTCGCGACGCCTATGGCAAAAACTGACGGCGTCCTAGCCCAAAAGAACTCAAAGCGACGATTTCCAAGAAATCTGCTGCTAAAACAACGGCAACATTTTATTGACGGCGATGCCGAGTCGGCAACCAATAGCAGCGAGCATTTCACGGAAAATGAACAGCACCAACAGATGCCAAAAACGGGAAAGCAACGACATAAAACACTAACTCGTAAGTAAGATATAATATTTAATTGAATTATTTATGAATGCTAATGTGCGTGTCTGTAGGGAAACGCGACTTGCTCAATTTACAATCTAACCTGAGCGCAAAATATATTGGCTCTCCAACAACAGTACAAGACAGCGATGATAATGTACGTACAACACGTCGACGTAATCACGCGACATCAGCGCTGAATAGCAGCTTTGAGCTGCCCCTCAGAGAAAAAGAAAGCGAATCGATGGCAGCTGTAACCACAGTATCGCCTTTTGTGACAGCCAAACAAATGCTGCCGTGCAGCGTCTATATGAGTCCCATTGATAAACTGCTCATCAAGAATGGCGCTAATTCGCCAAACAGCACGGGCTTTGAGGCAGATGCCGAAGATGTAGTACAGCCAACACGCAAGCAAGTCAAGCGTAAAATAAAGCGAGGCCAAAAATCGAAAAATACAGATACTCAAGAAAAAAGTGTGGAGATTACAGAACAGACAGCTGAAAATTATGAACAAGCAAATGTATCTATGGTAACTAACCAAACAATTGAGAATGATGAACCTGAGTTGATAGTCAAAGTTGAGTGTAATAAAGAAATAAACGAGGACGAACCCAAGCCCATTGAGCAGAAGGATTTGGAGAGTCATGAAGAGATTCAATTTGCACTGCCAACACCGACCTCAACAGAGATCGAAGCATTGAATTTGCCGCTTGACGATCTAAATGAGCCAGCGAACAATAGCGCACAATCGATTAAGTCTCCATCATCAGATAGCATAGATAGTGCCAAGGGCTCTTCAATAGTCACCGATTCAGGCTGGCCCACGTATCAGGTGGGCGATATCTATTGGGGCAAACTGTTCACCTACTGCTACTGGCCGTGCATAATTTGTCCGGATGAGTTTGGCCAAATTGTTGGCAATCTGCCAACGCAACCGCAGCGCAAGTCAACTGATAGTGTGACTATTGCATCTTTGCCGCCAATTCAGGTGCATGTTCGCTTCTTTGCCGATAATGGCCGTCACAATTGGATTAAGTCGGAAAATCTTTTACCCTTTGCCGGCCTCAAGGCATTCGAAGAGCTGCGTGAGGAGACGCGCATCAAGTATGGCCCCAAAAGCGCCAAGTATCGCCAAATGGTGGCCAAGCAAAGTAAAGTGCTAATATGGCATCAGGCCATCGATGAGGCGTTTACTGTATGCCAACTGCCCTATGCTGAGCGTCTGGACAAGTTCTTTGAAATCAACGAGAAAGCCATGTAAGTAGACAATAAATTAGCAGAGTTTGTACAGATTCAGCTTGAACTATATTTAGTTTTCTTACCAGTGTGACAATTAAGTAACGAAAATTAAAATGTAAAAAAAAAAATAAAAAAACGCAACTCAACCGCATTTACGTCACCCTAACTGCGTTAGAACCAGTTGAGAATTTTCGGCGCATGTTAATGCAATTGAATTTCTCTAAAAATAATAAGGCCTAAAAATTTTTGTAACCTTGCAAAAGGAAACAACTCCGACCCAATAAAGTATATACATATGTTCGTGAAGAGGACGACGAGCTGAGTCGTTATATTTTTGGCTTTATCTTTGAGCTATATTGATGAAACTTGGCACAGATGAAGTTTGGTATTGTATGTAGCTTGTATGCCAAAATCAGCCCGATCGGACCACTATATAATATAGCTGCCATAGGAACAATCGGAGACACTTCATTTTCATGAAAAGTGTTTCTATTAAAAACTTTTTTGTTTTTCAAGATATCTAAACCAAATTTGGCACATCGATGCATCTTTACGATTTGTACCGATCTGACCAATTTTGAATAAAATCAGACTACTATATCTTATAGCTTCCATAGGACCAATCGCTCGAAAATGAGTAATTCAATGCAAAAGTGCAATCGTGATAATGCTTATAGGCACAACTCTCTGAGTAATATAATTTAAAATTCGATTTATTTAATTGTCACACTATTTATTAATAGATAATTATGATATTATTACGTTTCGATAAAATCATAAAAGTCTTATCTCTTTTATGCTTTGTTTACTTAAAGATTTTAAATATGTTTTCTTAACTTTCGTTGTCAATTCTTGCAGCATACTGACTAAAAAGCGTAAACGCATTAAGTCTTTGGTGCAAGACACGTCCGATATGGGCAGCAGTCTGTACGATTCCACGGATAATCTGCATGCTAAGGCGCTTGGCGTGCCGACATTGGCTGTGAAGCGTGAACGTTCAGCATCGCCATTTAGTCCGGCTTACTCGCCGGTCAAGCACAATCAGGATAAGCGTGCTAAGCGGCGCAAACTCATTGGGAATGCTGAGGCGCAGGTTGGCTTGACGACACCAAAGAATAAGCAGCAGCTAGACGAGAAGACAATGTCGCCTGATCTGGTTAATTATACAAGTCCCGAATTCGGCCAACTTTTTGATGCGATTAAAGAGTATGTGATGGTGCATTCGCAGGAGGAAAAGGTGGAGAATATAGTGCTGGCGGTGGTTAAGAACATTTGGTCATTAAAGCAACTGCAACTGCGCGAACTGGAGCGCGATTTATTCAATGGCACCACAGAACTGTTGGGCTCAGCTCGAATAAAAACTGAACATCGAAATCGAGGTGCTGGCACAGTAACACGCCTCTCAAATCGTTTAAAAACGATAATGTTGCGACGCAGTATGACACCTGTTGTAACGCCCAAATTCGAAACGCCGGAGTCCACACAACCGGAACAGCACCTCGCTGAACAGCACAAGATAAAGAAACCCTCGGGCCGCCCCATTGAAGAGGTTATCGAAGATATACTGCAGCTGGACCGCAAGTATTTATTTCGTGGTCTGAACCGCGAGCCGGTATGCAAGTACTGTTACGAGCCGGGTGGCGATATACAACGCTGTTCGCGAGGCTGCAACACTTGGTTGCATATGGCCTGCATGGATAAACAAAAGACTTCCAAACCGACCAACGGCCGTAAAGCAATTGAATCAGCACCAAAGGCTTTACTGAACACCTCGTCGTCCTTAACAGACGTAAAACCACAACATGTAACAGCTGATGAAAATGTAGCGGCAACGGATAAAGAAACATTGATCTGTCTGGAGTGCGCCACTGGCAAGTCGCAAATCTGCTGCATCTGTCATCAGTTGCAATTGCCAGACACTTCTCCGGCAGACGACTCAATAAGCAAGGAAACAGTAACAGAGGAGCTGCCTAATACTGACCTCATTGTTTGTGGCCAACCGATGTGCGGCAAAAAGTTTCATGCCAGTTGCTGCAAGTATTGGCCGCAAGCCAGCATTAGCAACTCCTCAATAAGATGTCCAATGCATGTGTGCCATACATGCGTCTCGGATGATCCCATTGGCAAGTACCAGCAGCTGGGTAGCTCCAAGCTGACGAAATGCGTCAAGTGTCCAGCTACTTATCATCAGGACTCGAATTGTATTCCTGCCGGCTCACGCATGCTAACCACAACGCATTTAATCTGTCCCAGACACAACATTGCCAAAGCCGATGCCAATCTTAATGTGCTCTGGTGCTACATTTGTGTGCGGGGCGGAGAGTTGCTTTGCTGCGAGACTTGTCCCATTGCGGTGCACGCGCACTGCCGTAACATTCCAATGAAGCCCAATGAAAGCTATATCTGTGAGGAGTGCGAGAGCGGGCGACTGCCGCTCTATGGAGAGATCGTTTGGGCCAAGTTTACAAGTTTTCGCTGGTGGCCTGCAATTATATTGCCGCCCACAGAAATTCCTGCTAATATACTAAAGAAGCAACATGGGGCCAACGATTTTGTGGTACGCTTCTTTGGCAGCAACGATCATGGTTGGATATCGCGACGACGCGTTTATTTATATATTGAAGGTGACAATGGCGATGGCTATAAAAGTAAATCGTTAATTTCCAAACGTTACACTGCCGGCGTAGAAGAAGCTACGCATTTTCTAAAGATTATTAAGCAGAAGCGACAGGAGAAGGCAATTGAAAAATTTAATGGCAGTAAATTACATCCGCCGCCGTACACCAGAATCAAAGCAAACAAACCCGTACCGCCAGTTCGATTTGTTTACAACGAGGAGCATGTGAATGTTTGTGAATGCAAGCCGGGTAGCGAGCATCCCTGCGGTCCCGAATCCGGTTGTATCAATCGTTTGCTCTACCACGAATGCAATCCCGATTACTGCCGTGCAGGCAACCAATGTGAGAATCAATTGTTCGAGCTGCGCAAATCGCCACGTCTCGACGTCGTGTATATGAATGAGCGCGGCTTTGGCCTCGTCTGCCGCGAACCAATCGCTGAGGGTGACTTTATCATTGAGTATGTCGGCGAGGTGATTAATCACGCAGAATTCCAACGTCGCATGGCACAAAAGACGCGTGATCGGGATGAGAACTTTTATTTCCTTGGCGTGGAGAAGGATTTCATTATTGATGCTGGACCAAAGGGGAACATGGCGCGTTTCATGAATCACTCTTGTGAGCCCAATTGTGCGACTCAAAAGTGGACCGTAAACTGCATTAACAGAGTAGGACTATTTGCTATTAAGGACATACCAGAGGTAAGACATATTTATCTCGCTTTTTATTTCCCCCAATTAGTGTATTTGTAAAATGTAATTAGTTGACACATATTTTATTATATTAAGTTAGAATCTAAAAATAGACATTACTTGAATTATAATATTTCTCTTATTCTAGAATACTGAGCTAACGTTCAATTATCTGTGGGACGATCTTATGAATAATGGCAAGAAGGCCTGTTTCTGTGGTGCCAAGCGATGTTCTGGCGAAATCGGTGGTAAACTGAAGGATGAGAGTAATATCAAGGTAAGCACATTTATATTTTATACATTTTTCGAATTTATTAAATTGTAACACATTATTTTGCAGGAAACTACAACACACACTGCTGGCAAGGGAAAGGCAAACGCCAAGCTGAAGCAATTGCAGCGCGGTAAAGCCATACGAATCCATGTCAAAAAGAAAGTTATTAAAAAATCAAAATCTAAGCAAAGCAGCGTAGAAAATGTGCCAATGGATCCGGAATTAAAGGATGCTGGCCAGGAGCAGTAGTTTAATTTAATATATGTAATTTTTAATTTCTAGTTGCATTTCTGTTGCTTAGTATATATTTTTATTCATTATAACAATACTTAAACATCGCCGGATTGTGGACGCGATTTCTATTTTCTATGCATGCATATTTATTGATTTGTTATACCATAAGTACGAAAGTTAACATTATTTTTTATTTTTTTTTAAAAAGATTTGACCAACCATTATTACACTTAAAATTCGCTCTTATGAAATAAAACAAGTGGCGTTTTATAAATTCAGCTTTGAGGCAATACAAAAATTTATTTCATTATATGTATGTATGTAGTTAATTCATTCATTGTTTGTCGAAATTAATAATATTCAAAAAATATATATATTTACAGCTGATATTACTGCGCGTACAAAAATATATGTTTTATATATACAAATGTACGATATATGTTCATATAGTATAGTATTTTGTTCCTCTGTTGGTTTTGTCGCTTAGCTGCCTACAGTAAAAACGTAGGAAACTCTTTGGCATTTTGGCATAACTCGTACGTACAATTAAAAACTAAAGATATGTTATTTGTCTTACTTTTATAGTTCTAAGAGTATGAAATTTTTAAACTAAGTAGATTAAACTACTTTATAACTTTAGAAAGAAAAATATGGATATATATATATATATATGAGTGCCAAAAAAAGTAAAACAAACGCATTTTTTTTAAGCAGGCAAATCATTAAATAATTTTTGGCTAAAGTGTCCCGCGTTGAGCTTTGGCACAACGGCATCAATCTTCTTGACGATATTGTTAAGCGATTCGCGCGACATTTCATAGAGGTTGTTCAGCGAGATCAGACGCATGCCGCGCTGGTTGCATACCTCAATCACAGACCATTTTTCAAGCAACTTTAAACAATTGCGCACTGAATCCGTGGAGATGCTCTCAGCTGCAACATGGGGAAAAGAAATGTTTATCAACAATTTATACTTAACTTAGTAGTAGCACACTCACCATATGCACAACTGCCGCGCTTGACTTTGTTGGTGAGATCGTTGATGACGAAACTAATAAACTCCACTTCCAGCATTGAGCTGCGATGAAGAATTTGTAGCGCCTGCGCCACAGCCAGGTATGTTGTGCCAAATGGAGCAAGCACCTCGCAAATGTAGCGCTGTTGCTCTATTGTTTCTGTGGCCAAGAGCAGATAATCAGCCGGATCATCATCATTGTGCATCACATGCAGATAATCGTCATCTTCGTCTTCGTCTAAATCTCTGGCTAGATTGTGCGCTAAGCGGCGTGTGCCCGCATTATCGTCGTTTACCTATATACCCATATATAAGACGTAGTTATTAACTAAATGAAATATTAATATTAGCAATCAAAATCACCTCATTTCTACGCAGGCAACCGCTAATCAGCAGCTCGTCCATTTGTTTGAGTAGCATACTCTCCAGTACTTGTGTTGGTTTGTTTAATATAAACTCATAGCGATAGACAACACAGTTCTCTAGGGCCGTTTCGATAAGTTTCTTGCGTGAGACACCTGGTAAATGTTCGTCATCCTGGTCGGATGATGTTGACGCCGGCAGCAGCGCATGGAACGTCGTTAGCAGTATGGAGCTCAGCGCAAAGTGTGGTGTTAGCATATTGGAGTAGTAGGCAAGCTCAATGAAGCTTTCCACTGTGGGCACAGCACGTATATACATGTGGCCATTCTCATCACGTGTGCGTGTAACCAATTCTTTATACAAAAATAAATAATTACAATTAGCTCATATAATATTTTGGTTAAGTTAAAAGCTTTACCTGTTCCTAGCAGGTCACAGGCATAGGATACAATGTGCTTGGATTCTCCAGAAAAACCTAAATCCTTGCAGCCAGACAGAGAATTACGCAAATCATCCAAAGCAGCAGCAATTAAATGCTCTTGTGCGCCATTCCGGTAACGGGTGAGCAACAGAAAGGCCAAAGCATTTGTCGACATCACAGAAGTGGCTGCGGCACAATCGAAAACTACCTGACGCGAGATGCTCTCGATGAGATTGCGATGCTCCTCGCAGATAACATCGGTGCCATACAATGAAGACGTTGATTGATTTTGTTGCAGCGTTCTGTATAATATGTAAATATATATATATATATATTTTTTCTATAAAAATAAATAATATAACTCGGCATACCTGGCTGCTGGTTTGTAGACCTTTTGGCTGCCATCTTCGCGGGCAATCTTGTTATATGTGCTGACGAGCTCGCGTATTGAATAGGGCTCATTAAAATCAATACGCATCAGTCCAAAGTTTGAATTGAGCGTCTTCCAAATGCCCGAAGTGGCTTTCTTAAACGTTTCAGGTATCTTCTTTTCACCCTTCTGTTCGCGCACGAAATTACCATCGACCAAACGCTCATAGTTAACCGAAACGGGCACTAGCAGTGCGTCCGGTATGCTGCCATCCATGAAGGCATTTACAATCACAGATAAAATGCCGCCCTTGGGCATGCACGGTTTGCCCGTGCGCGTCCTGCCGCCCTCGATAAAAAACTCCACGTTGTGTCCCTGTTTGAGGGCGTGCGTTAAATACAAGTGAAGTGCGGCACGATAGAGCACATCCTTTTTTCCTTCCACCGGATCAATTTTGCGTTTGATAAAGAAGGCGCCAAGGCCACGCAATAATGAGCCAAAGACGGGTATCTGTAGATTATTACCAGCGGCCACCAGAGGGCTGCGTATATCATTGTTGGTTAATATAAATGTCACCATAATGTAGTCCAAATGGCTGCGATGCAACGGCACAAATATCAGAGGCGTGTCTGGCGAACGTTTTGAGGCATTCTTAAGCATTTCAATTTGTTTCGTATTTGTCACAACGCCGGACAGAAAGCAAGGCAGCAGCTTATAGAGCAGCCAAGAGGTAATCGCCAAAAGCGTATTATTTAAAGTGGAGCCCATTTCTTTGAGTATGGTAATGGCACGCTGTTCCTGCTTATGTAGAATCTTCTGATATAATGTGCCTGTCTTAGCGTCCTCCTCCTCGTCTTCCATATCACCGCTAATGCTACGTGCGAGCACTCTATGTCCATTTTTAGCATAGCGCTGTTCACGTAGCGTCTGCTCTGCGGCCTGTTTGATAGCGTGCTTTAGAACGACATCGTTGTGGACTATTTCAGTGACCTGCGTTGATTATAATATAACAAATTATGTAGGTTATATAGATTATTTAATATACAATATATACGCGTGCCTACCTTGCGGTAATCAAACTTTTCGCTGCGCAAAATCTGAGCTACATGAGGAAACAGACTGCCCCAGTTGAATATGCTTTTAAACGGCTTTAGGCCCGCGTGTGGTGTTAGCTGTAGCATATTCTGTGTGCCGACGCCATGTTCGACAACGTTTTGTGGTTTCGGCTCCTGTAAATCACAACCAAAAAAAATTTAATTAAAATATGTACATGTGTATGAATTTAGTATATAAACAGTGTGATGCAATTCAAGTTTCGAAATGCTAAACCAAATGCGAATGTGTGCAAAAAAGTGAATGCTTACCTCGAACCAGCCGCGTGCCTGAAACGCATCCATATTACAATTAAGAGATTCAATTAAATTTCGTTTATATTTAATGCTAATAAAATCACAGCATTTCGTTGCAAAAAGCGCCGGCAATCGAGAGCGTTGAGCGATAATTTTTGTCCAGCTTTTACAGAGTTTTATTATCGATTTGACTATCGAGTGTCTGGTTGCAACCAATATGGCAACGCCATACAAATGTCAAAACAACAAAATTGTGGTGGCACTTGGTGTAATGTTTGTATGTAAGAATGCGCGATTTATTGAATGAACCGAGCTTATCAGCATTAAACCTACATACATATGTATGTACAAATGAATGTATTTAATTTACGCGTCAGAGTAGTGTTATGTGTTTAAAGGTTAATAGGCTTACATGTGATTCGATAAGCTCTTATAACTTACATTTGGTGCTCGCAGTGTGAACAGTATATCACTTCCAATGCTGTTAAACTTTCCCAACGATGAGCGATAATTTAGTTTCAAATTGGGAAATAAACGGGCAATAATAGCGGGGGCTCTGTAAACAAAAGAAAAATTTAAATATATTAATTTACAGTATTGCATTGCATTGTAATGATAACGGTAAAGCCACTAGATGGCAATTAAATGAACAATTGAAATTAGCTATCATAATCAGTAGCGAACAATAAATTTTGTGGCTGCCTGCCCCACTGCAAAAATTCACGACACCTCATATAGTTTATAGTCCAACTTTTTGGTTTATATGTATTTATTGAGTTCAGTAACCTAGCGATATACATACAATGTATGTCGATGGCCTGAAATGTTTATAGTTCTGCACAAAAACAAATCAAATTGAACTTTGTGCCAGGCGATTTTATTGATACGATTCGGTCGAAATACATATGTATGTATGTACTACCATGACAAAATATATATTTATATAAAGATTTAAATCAATTTAAAGAATTTATACATTAATACACGTTTATGTAATGACTCGCATATAAATTTATATGAATTAATCGATAATATCGATTGTAATCAAACAAACCAATACACAGACACATCTGTCATCTTGAATTGTGCGCTTACACGGCAGTGTTGCCAGATAGTTTGATGAGCTATTAAGAATCCGTTAGTTTGGTTTTCTGAAATGTTTCCCATTTATTGCAATAATTGTGGCAAAAAACGAGATGAAATGATTCCGTTACCATTTCAACTAACTCGTTGCCACCACATTATCTGCGGCAGCTGTGCGTCCAACTCTTCGGATAATAAAAAGTGTCCAGTTTGTAAACGCACGCTAAGTGCAGTCGATATAAACCACAATATGCCAAGCAATGTGGGACACTATTTTCAGGATCCTAGCAAGTTTTTGGCACTGTACAAGAGCGTTAGTAAATTTCAAAACGAACAGCGTGCCTTTCACTACCAGCACTTCTACCGTCAGAAGCAATCTATGGCCGATAAAAAGCAGAAGCTCAACGGTTACATCAAGTTGGAAGGTCATCTGCGACAGCAGACGGCCGCCGAGAAAAAGCGCATTACCGAGTTACGGAACTATATTGCCTACTACGATCGCCGCGGCGAGGCAATGCTGAAAAATTCCAATTTTAGCTCTGCTGATATCACCAGTTCGGCGCGCAGGATGAGTAGACCCCGTACGCCCTCATTAAGTGCTACAGTCACCGAACGCAGCACTGACGATGCTGGGCTAAGTGATGACTTCTGCTTGAAGGAATTGAAGAAAATGCGAAAGCTCGCTCAGCCTGATTTTGAAGGATCAAAATCAACCCGTCCATCGGATATGTGGAAATTAAAGGCCGAACGCAAGGTCAAGGATTTTTAGTTAAACACATCGTTTTGATTAGAAATAATAAGTTACTTTCTTTAATCATGTTATGGAAAATTTCCTAGATAAGCTAACTAAAGCTAAACATAAGTTGCAAATACATTATTGTTTATGGTTCAATCGTTAATTGCTTGCTATTTTGAATCCCTTATCTCACTAAACAGCTTTATCACTTTCTTTTTATACCGAGTACTCGAAAAAAATTGATTAAAAACAATGAGTACAGAGTTTTACAAGGCGGCATCTTTCATCCCATTAAAATTCGTCTGTAAATAGGTGCATAAATAGGGAATAATATATTGGGAAAATTTAAACAGGGTATTTGCTAATCGAGCAATCTTAGTTGTCGAGTGAAACGGCCGTCCGTTTGAATTATGAAATGAGCTTTGTACTGGGTAACCACATTTAATGCAGATTAACTTTACTGCCTGATTAAAGGCGTGAACCGAAAATAATAATAGCAATGCTCTAATCAGCTAATTAGCAGCTCATTTAATTTATTATATGTACGTGTGTGGGGCACTTTTCAATTAAGATAATTGTTGCCAAACGATCGAACTAGTTGTTGCTGCGCTTATCACAACAACAGCATCAGCAACAGAGAAAGAGAGAGTGAGAAAGCGTGAGAGTACAGGTGCAAGTGCATGCAAAAAGAAAAAACTTAGCGCGCGTCACATTTGCAGTGCAATCACATACACATGTAAATATACCCCACTAGTTGGCAATGACCTTTAGACATCCTTAGAATGCGCCATAGACAACATTTTCATTCTTTTCGTCAATTCATTTTCGATTATGCACGTGCTTGATAAACGGAATGCTACTCATGCCATAGACACGTTCAACAATGCTGGATTTGCATGCGCTTGCTGACATAAAACATCAGCTCCAAGTGGAAAGGGCTCTCTGCCTTTGCCGGTGGGCGTGACTCACTGTGAAACACCTGTCAACACTAAAACCAAAAGCTCATTTCGCATGCATTGAATAACTTTACCATTTTACTAAGCTCTCTGTTTTTATATATATGTATGTCTATAAATAACGGCGCTCTTTACCATCAATTTGCATACATAAAAACACACATACAATTATGATCATTTACATAAGTACATACATACACGGTTGCCACTTGATCAAATTAACTTGTACCAAAATTTAAAATAAAATCGTTTAAAATTCACTTTATTTGTAAATTTTAAGTAAAACAAGCTATTAAAATCCTTTGGGATTAAATTAAATCCGAGATGGAAGCCATTTAATTTTCAGAAAGAATGTTTCCTTATGTGATTTCAATTGTCAACAAAATAATGTAAGCCTAGAAAATATCTTTTTTTCCTGAAATGACTTATTTTCTACGCATATACATATTATAATATGTATATAAACGGACAAAGAATATTTTTTAACTGTTACAGCTACAAAAAATTTCCAAATGTACAATTTTGTCAAAGAACAAAGAAACAGTGTACCAACCAATGGACAAAAAATGTACCAATTGTACCAATTGTTGCAAACATGTAACGCGTAGGTACATAAAATGTCATACATGCATACATACATATGTACATGTGTAGCATCAATTATTGAACTTGACAGATGCTGATGCTGCCGGCAGAACCACCACCGCCACATGATTTCTTTGGCTTCTCATACCATTTATCCATCAATCTGCGTTACTTACCTAGTTTTTGCAAAAACGTAGTACACAATTAATGCTACTGATGCAATTTCGATGCCGCCGAGCAATGAAATTTCAGCCACGCACTGGGCAAAGTTTAATAATGTTGTCAACATATTTGCTTGCGGTTGTGCTTTGTTGTTGTCCCAAAATCTCGGAAGTCCGATTTACGGCCAGCGGCCGTCTGAATATTCCGCCGCAATTAAATCGCCACCCAATCAGTCCACGGCACTAGTAGCACAAATAGATGTTGATGCTGCTATTGCTGCTGATATGATGTACTTTGAATGTCTGTTGTCCTCTGACCGCAATCTTTGCGGAAAAATACGGCGCGCATGGAGAGCGTCGTCGTCACTCTCTTCTCACTCTCGCTCTCTGTTTGTATGTGTGTTTACGTCTGATTACTGATTGCCAAGCATATGAGGGCTGTGGCCTCTTCGTCTCCTCAGCCTTACTACTAGATGTTGTTGTATGTATTGCGTTCTATTCTACATAACCAGATATTGTTGTTGTCGCGACCCGTAATTCGCAAGATACAACGTAGTGAATCGTATGATTTGTATTCAGCGCGCTTTGATTTATATTAATTTCGTTTTACTTTTTATATTTTTTGATTCACTTTCTGAATGGATTTGATTATCGCGCTGATAGTACACTCTTTATTTATTGTTTATACAGTGTGCAATAAATATTTACACAATTCTTTTTGTTCCACTTATGCAGTAACAACACTGCAAAAAAACAACAAATTCTTATCCTTTTCTTTGTCGTCTTGTGTTGTTGCCGGCTCCTTTGTTATACGTTTTTGTATTTATATATTTTTTTTTTACAACGCACAGAAAGCGATAGGAAAACAGCAACCGCTCAGCTCGAGCGTACACAGCGGAATAAGCATGCTTGCTTTCGTTGCCGTTTAATTAAATGCCAATTAACGTGTGACAATAAATGTGCATATAAAAAACCGTAGCGCATGCCGTAGATCAGCATCAGCAGCATTTTTACGAACCGAACGACAAAAGCGACGTGACACAGTCGATAAGAGCATCGATAGGCAGCGAGTAAATGTTATCAGCTGTCGAGAAGTCGAAGAGCGATGCTGATATCGCGCATTCAAATATGGAGAGGGAGAGAGAGTCAAAAGTAAAGTCATGGTGAAATTATCTTAGGTGGTTGCATGTGTGCTATGGTTAGAATTGGGGTAGAAATCACCAATCACCTCGTATTCGAAATATCTGTTATACGCGAGCGAACTGTTTATCAAGCCAGCAAAATTTTATTTTAGCAAACCGTTAATTTTATTAGAAGTTCAACTTTTAAAATTCCGTGAGTTGGCTTGAAAACCTTCAGGAACTGGCAGAAACCGAGCCAAAAACCTATTTCATTCCACCCCATCTTAAATGCAAGCAAGCGCTCACATTAATGTGTTACCAATCGTCAGTCATGAAATGATTTCCGTTCATCTCTGGATGATTACGAACAATGATACCACCTAATATAATTACACCATGAGTAGAACATGGAGTCAGCAAAAAGAGAGCAACAACTGTGGCCTAAGACTAAATAGTTTAATAAGATATTACTTTCGCACTGTATTATGAATAAAATTCATACAACTTTTGTAATTTATTATATAAAAGAGTGTGTTCTGTTATTACGTGGAAAGTAAATTAAGTTTACTTCTTGGCTGCGGGCTTCTTGGCGGCAACCTTCTTCTTGCGGGCGGCGAGCAGCTTAGCGCGATTAGCAGCAGCCTTTGTGGCGACGTTGGCAAAGTGCGACTTGGCCAGCTCAACATTCTGTTTCTTGGCCTTAGCCAATACCTTGGCTACTGTACGCTTCTCAGCTGCCAGGGCGGCGCGACGCTTCAGAACCTCAGCATATGGGTTCAACTTGATGAGTTGACGCACATTGGACAGAGGATTGAGACGACGCACGCGACGGAACACACGCTTGCGTGGATCACGCAGAACCTTGCGGATTTCCTCAGATTTCAAGAGGCGTGACAAATCTGTGTTGGCCATCTTGGGTTGGGGCAAATTGTAGCCCTTCTTCAGGGTGGATGGCTTCTTCCAGGTTCCGAACAAATCGTTCAGACGCGAGAAAGCAGACTCGGTCCAGATGACAAAGCGACCAACATGACCGCCTGGCGCCAGCTTCAACAAGTTCAGCTTATCCACGCTGATTGTCTCAATGCCGGGAATATTGCGGAATGCCTTACGCAGACCCTCATCCTTATGGTAGACCACAAGTGGACCCTTACGGGCAATGCGACGACGGTCGCGCATTGTACCACGGCCAGCACGGAAGCGCTGCGACTTGTACACCTGTAAAATAAATAGATATTAGAACTCTTTGAACAAACAATTCAAATGCAAATAATCAAAACATTTTGAAAAAGAGATTGAGCTGCTCTTTATAAGCTAATTTGAAGTATACATACCTTCTGGATATCAGCCCAGACCTTCAAGCGGCGCAGGAACACGACAGCCTGCTTGGTCTTCTGCAGCTTCTGCACCTCATCGGAGACAACCAATGGGAACTCGGAGACGCCATCGATAACGTGTCCCTTGGATTGAACCAGAGCTGGCACACCGGAGGCGGCAATAGCCGACACCAAAGCATAACGACGCTGGTTAACATTCACCTTGCGGTGCCAGCGACGGAAGGTTTTGGTTGGTGCGAACATGCGACCACCACGGCACATGTTGCCGAAGGCACCCTGACCGGAACGGTGAGTACCACCACCACGCACACGGGGAATACGTGCGACGGCACGGCCAGTACCCCAAGATTCGGCAGATGTCTGGTGACCTGGTAATAAAATTGCAAAATAATAAATCTGCATTGCATTGTCAACTTATGCACTTACCGGCTAGCTCGCTGACCGCATAAGGCTGACGGTTGTTGCGGCGAAGCAGCTGATGCACCTCGTTGACCACATCCGGACGGATGGGTGCCTTGAACACAGCGGGCAGGCATATGTTCTTCTCCTTAACAGCCTCATTTTTTTCCGTATAGACGGAGACCAATGGCCTAGCGTTGCCTAAGCTCTGCAAACATAATTTAAATTAATGTGATATATGATAACTTGAGTCACAACAGTAGCGAGTAGCGTTTCGCTGTCAACGTCGCACGGGCGCCGCACACACTACAAACACGTGGAGGTTAGGACGAAGTCATGGCATATTTTTCATGTTTTTTTGTGGTTTATGTATGCGAAACGATAGTTATTGCAGTCGACGGCGGCCCGGGCATTATTTGTGTACACTTTCTCACCATTTTCGCTGATTTTTAATCCCAATAAATGGTGTTAAATTTTCTGCAAAAGCAGATGCCGTCCTCTATTTTATAAGAAGAACGAAGAAAGAAAGAGAGCTGCCGGAAATGGCCCAAAAGAGCTGCCAATCGAACTTTAGAATACATGGTTGCATTTTGGCAACATGGCTGTACAACTGTCAAAAAGCAGCAGTGTTTGAAATTATCTGAATGTTTGTGTAGTGATTTAAGTGCGTTATACAACACTTGAAGAATAATATAAACAGAGTTGGGATTTTTAGTTCATATTGATAAACAAGTTCAGACATATTAGGTTAGCCAATTATTTGTTAGGTTATTATTTCAAATAGGTTTTTATTATTGATAAGGAAA
Organism: Hirtodrosophila alboralis; assembly: GCA_035043045.1. Taxonomy (NCBI): domain Eukaryota; kingdom Metazoa; phylum Arthropoda; class Insecta; order Diptera; family Drosophilidae; genus Hirtodrosophila; species Hirtodrosophila alboralis. The sequence goes on along the minus strand of JAWNNH010000760.1, from coordinate 41,739 downwards.
TATAACAAACTTTACCAGTTGAAAAGTTTTAAATCAAATTTAATTAATATCAATTTAATTTCTTTGAATTTAAAGGAACTTCATATGTATAAAATTCGTTCTTTTGAGTGATGTGTTCAGATGAACTGATTCTAAACTTATCGATTCAACTCTAATAGTAAACAAATTCTTGTTTTCGTGCCGAAAATATTTAATTATTAAACAAATGGCTGAGGAAGTTATTGTAGATGCATTACCGTATATAGATCATGGATATGATGATGTGGGCGTTAGAGAATCGGTATTTGACGTGTAGTTTTATTTATGCGGATGTGATATTAACTAAATCTTGTAATTTTGTAGGCGCTAGCAATGGTCGAGGAAGAATGCCGGCGCTATCGACCGACAAAAAACTATCTGGACCACCTGCCACTACCAGCGAGTAGTCCATTCGAGACGCCGCTGATGATCAACGAATTTGAGCGCATACAAAATCGCCTGCCCATGGAGACGCTCTCCATGAAGCGTTACGAACTGCCCCCACCACCTTCAGGCAAGTTGTCCGAAGTATCTGCTTGGCAAGAATCCATTGAAAACTCCATGGCCCAGCTGGAGCATCAATGGGTACGTTCGCTAAATCTAGAACTAATGCTCGATTACGGCACTGAAGCCTGGAAATCCTACCTCGAAGTGTTTACAGCCATGCAGGCTAAAGCTCAGCTTCAGCTACAGCAGCTAAAAAAAGACATGCAGGACGTTAACTGGCAACGCAAACAGGCACAGACACAGGCTGGCGAGAAGTTGCGTGCTCTTGAGGCACACTGGGTGTTGCTCGTCTCCAAAAATTATGAAATTGAAACGGAGTGTGTCGAGCTAGAAAAGGTAGTGCAGGCTGCCCGCGAGCAAGTGGAGAAACTTGCGCCACCAGATAATGACCCTACGCCTCCATTAGAGCACACAAATGGCCACGTACCGATGGAAGAGACCAATGGGGATAATAATGATGGCAATGATGATGGCATTATTGAAGGCAATGATGAGGACAATGATGATGGCAATGATGAGAATAATGATGATGAGAACAATGAAAATGAGAGCAATGAAGATGAAAATGCAGTTGATGAGGAAAAAGACGAATCCTCAAATGAGTCGTAGTTTTGCTGCAGTTTTATTATAGTTTGTACAATTTTAAATACATATATTGAGTCATATAACAAGCAAAATGCGAATACATTGTATAAATATAGGATTCGTGTGTACGCGTTGTGAGTAGCTTCACCTAGTCTAGATTGTTTAATCGTATATACTATATGTATACGTATGTATATGTAATTGTAGTTAATACAGCATGATTTAGTTAGTCGTATGGCACATTCGTGATACTATCTATTGATATGGCTGTGGCCCCGGAGCGAGCACTGAGTGGCGCATTGCGGTGGGAGCAGCGGCAGCAGCAGCATTTAAAGGAGCACGATATGAGTTACAAAAGACGAAAAGAGGAAAAAGGAACCATAGCGATAGCAGGATATGTTGCAGGCGTGTGCGCCTCTCGCTCCAGTTCCAGCAACCATCATAGATACATTCTTACATTTACAGCGTCGTCTCAGGAACATTGATGTTGTGGTGCGTCTTGTGCCGTTGCTGTTGCTCTTGCTCCAGTCGCATGTCGACAATTTTTTGCTCTAACTTTTTAATACGCATTTGATATTTGCGTTTGCTTTGTTCCAACATCTGGCCCAAATTACTACAATGATTTAAATATATATTTGTACTTAGTAAAATTACTATTTTACATTTTTGGAATACTTACTAGTTTGATTTTTGCAAATCTCGCACATTCTGATCCATTTGTTCAAATTTCTCGTCTGTGGCCTTTTGCGTGGCATTTATATTTAGCAGAGTTTGAATGCGACCTTTCAATTCCGTTTCCCGACTTAACGCCTCAACCAGCTGCTGTTCGGTGAGTGCAGCATGTTCGGCCTCCGAATAGGAAACTCGATTGGCTGCCTGCAGCTGCTTCAGAGCCTCGTGCAGAATGCCGACACGCTCATTGGCATATTGTTGCTCACGCTCGGCTTCTTCCTTTTTGGTTTTTAACTGTTGATTCTGTTCGCGCAGTTCTAGCAACTCTTGCATTATGACGGCCGTCTCCAGATCGATGGGTGACTTTTTTTCCTTGTCTCTGTCGCACAAATCGTTATCCTTCTCCAGCGCTAGGCGCTTTTTCTCATACACATCACTAAAGGGTGATTCCAGATTGACTATGGTGTGCTGCACGACCGAACGCCTTCCCTTTAGTTTGGAAACGTGATAACGTAGACGATTATCGTCGTCAGCGCTCCATTGTCGGGTGCCCTTCGGCGCATCTTCCACGCCCAGATTAATGTTATGTTGCCAGGGGCCCAGACTGTTTTCGCACATGTTCTTTTCGCTCTCCAGTCGTGTTAGCAAATGATGCGCCACCGATTCCACAGCACGGCGACTCTCTTCGGCAGCCACCGATTTGTCGTTAAGCAGCGCCAGTCTAAAAATGAGTTTGTCAATCAATTAATTTGTATATATGCTCATAGAAGTATACTCTCACCTGCTTTCTAGCAACGCCAGCATAACATCGTAGGCTTCAATTGCACGATCGCTGCAATTGAGCGCCAACTGGAGTGCAACAGCGTTTGACTCGTATTTGCCGCACAGCAGATAGAGATGCTCGGTGTGCTCCTTAGATTCATTCAACGTTAGAGACAGCAATGTGTTGCGCATCTTCAGCTGTTCCATTTTACGCTGCAGTCTCTCCAGCTCCAGTTGCAGCGGTGCCATAAAGCTGTCCATTAGTGTACTTTGTTTACTTACCAAATGCTCGACTAGATTGATATCCTATTGTTTGTATATAGGTTAATCAGTATGTCTATAGTAAGTATAGTTAATATACTCACCTCATTGCTTAGCTCCGTCTGGCTATCATTGTCAGGCATTTGTTCTGCTTGTGGCTCATTTTTGCTGGCGCATCGCAGCTTGACGCGCTCAGCCATCTTAACGCACTTCTGTGGACTGGCCAGTGAAACGCAGGCTATAAATTATCAACACATCAGAATATCTAGCTGATTTAATTGGCTTTCTCTAGTTTACCATTTAAATCGTTGAGTCGCTGATCATTCGGGCCATTGGCATTGCCATTTTCATTAGCCTCCAGCTCGCAGGCAAAGTAAATGACATTCGTTTGCTCCTCCACAACGGCCGAGTCTTTATCCTTAGTGGCTATTTCGGCTTGCAGCAGTGCAATTTGTGCGCGTAAGTGTAACACCTCTTCCTGCAGTGCTTCCAGCTGACCCTTGTTGATGGCATCCTGTGGCTTGGAATGCAGGTTCTCGGCGCTAGAACAGGCGCCTTCAAAATCATCCAATTGTTCGGTTTGACACTCAACTTCAGCATCCGCATTAGTTAGATTTAACTCTGAGTTATATATAGAGCCTTCCTGATAACTGAGCTCTGTGAAGTTGAATAAGAATTTTCTTAGTTTATCCCTTGGTTATAGTAGTTCTTACACTTACCACTACCCTCGCCCTCTGGCTCATGTTCCTCCATAATGATATGCTCCTGTTTGCTGCGCAATTTCTTGCTCAGCTCAGCAATGACGCAATGCATTTCAGTGATGCGGCACTCGTGCGCTTGGCTGACCACCTCCAAGCGTTTGTGGCACATATCCCGTTCCCCATTGCTCTCGACCAGTTGACGTTCAGCCTGTTGCAGGCGCTGCGACAGTTCACGAACTCGATTCTCCAGCTGCTGTACAGACAATTGTTCAACCTGTAAAAATAGTATTATAAAGTTTATTTAGCTGTTATCATAATAATTATCATTATCACATTGATGGGCCGCCGTGACATGGGTTGTGCCATTAGCGTGTATTCCCAGCTACGTCGCTTCTCGGCGTGCAAGCCGCCTCCGCTGACGCCGCCGCCAAGGGGCGTGTCACTGCAGCACAAGCAGCTCAGACTGCGCGGCAGCAGTTGCTCTGATATCATAGTCCGTTAAAATTTCTAATTTTTTTTATTTTTTTTTTTGCTATATTTTGTCAGCGATTACGTCGTCGTCGCTGTCCACTGGTGCACTTCGCCTTGCATGCCGCTGCAACTTGACCCTTCGTCTTGCCACGCACCTGCGCAGTGCGCAACGCATCCAAAAATTTACAAATAATACAACTTACATACATACATATGTATGTATGTACATATATGTATATAAACATATGTATATTCATCTACTAGTGTGTACAATTTGTTGACAATAGTCTGTTGTTATGTACGCAATTTCTTGATTTTAAGAACATTGTTCATATGTTATTAACGGATTTATTTAGACTGTCTTTCTTTTATTAAGAATATTTTGGTCATCATTCATTATAAGTTGTTAACTATGTCGAATTTGCAATTATTTGATATTAAAATACAAATTGAATTGTATAATTCTATTACAAAAAAAAAGTTTTGTATAGAAATATTAAACATAAGTATTATAATATAACTGATAAAACTGGCTGAGGGTTACAGAAAGCAGTACAAATGTACAAAAATATCGCCTATAAGTATGCAAAATTTTGCATACAATTCATCACTAATATTTGAATAATTGTTTTTATGTTTTTTAATTCGCAAACTTATTTATTTGATCAGAAAGAGCATACTGCTTCCTTTTTATGCAGTTTAAACCAGCCGTAAATTTATTACAGGTTTTTAAAAAATCACTGCCTGACAACTTATAAATTCTAAATATTACATTAATAAGGTTTATTAGGAACGGAACTTAAATTCACTATATATGGTTATATATTTTCAATATTAACATATATGTATGTACATATAATTAATGATCCGACCGTTATAAAATTCGCACAGTATTTTTATTTCTAAATTCTATTTCTAGATCGATCATAAAACATGTAGACATAAAATAGTAGAAGGTAAAATCGATTCGTTTCGAAATTTCAGTACAGTTCCTTAAATACCTAAAGTATATACGCGTAGTACATAAATAAATAACTGTCACTTACTTTGTTGACAATATCCAGCGTTGAGCAACTGGAAATGTTGTTGTCGCTCTCGGTTGTGTCGCGTTGTGTGTGCTCTGGAGACTCCAACTCGTAGGAGCCCACAACATGCTTATGCTGTCCCAGACTGGCGCTGGGGCCGCCACCTCGCGGTGATATGCTGCCAAAGACGAATTCGATGTCATCGCCAATGACGCCGCCCTTTGATATGCCTTTGATATCCCGTTGCTGCTGCTGCTGTTTGCCCAGTCTACGCGGCACATCGGAGACAATTCTGGCAACGCGTGCTATTTGCACATCGTTGGACATAATGGACTACTTGTATTGGATGAGCTGCTTGACTGGTTGACTTTGTGGGTGGTTTGGCGGTTTGGTGGTGGGGGTGGCGTTATTTTCTTGGCTTCGTTTTGCGAATTTGGCTTACTTTTGATTGGCGCTCCATTTCCATATATGTATAATGGCACTTGAAATTACATGGTCTATTTGACCCATTTGCTTTTTTAAGGCATTTTTAATTCATAATTTATGCATTTGCTTGAAATTGCAACTACAAATTTCTTATCAGAAAATGTATACTATAGAAGTCGGTCAGTGTTGATAAACGTTCAAAATATTGCTAGCAGTGCTGTAAAATTTGATACAGCGTAACGGATCTTAATTTTTGAATTAGGCACACAAAAGGAATATTATTTTCTCATGTACACAAGTATTTATTGTACTTTTGTAAATAATAGATAAATACATAGATATTTTATACTTCGTATGTATATAACGGCATATGTGATATGCTATCTAAAACTATAAATATAAATATTGAACTAGTTTACTCAGCTCTAATAGTATACAGCTACTGCATTGTTGCTACATTTTCGGCGCGTATTGTCACCATAGCCTCATAATCACGCATATCCAAATCGTGCAGAGCCTTCTGCACCAGCGCCGCTAAGTGTGGTGGCAAATCTTTGAGATCCTCCATTCGTTCTCTGGCCACTGCGTTGGATACGCGTGGTGTACCATTACAACCGAAGCCCCAATTGCCCGAATCCGTTGTAGCCGATGATGATTTATATGCATTAATGGCAACATCATTCAGTCGTACATCAATGCCATATACAGAAGAATCAGCCGACTCCGATGACAACGAAGACATGCCATCATCCGACTGGCCCACCCCAATGCATTCATTAGTTATGGGTTTTAATTCATATGGCTCGGATGTTACTGTATTTGCTTCTTCTGGTGCATTGGACGGCATTTCAGCTGTTTCCACACTGTTGCCCACATCATCTACCATGGCTGCACAGTATCCATTGAGCAGCAACTGTGACGGCGCATATCCAAACTCCTCATCGTCATCATCTTCGGCTGCGGTATTATCTGAGTCACCGCTCAATAGCTGCTGCCAACGTTGCTCCAGTTCTGCCATTTTAGTGGCAAGTATTCTATATATAAATATTAGTTAATAAAATAGAATTTTCTTGCTTTAATGTAACCTACTTGTTTGTTCGCTTCTGATGCGTTAATGCCAAATTCTTATCGTTCAAATTGTCCAGCAGTGCCAAGCACAAGGACTTTAGATCGTGAATGGTCTCCGTTTTTCCAGGTAAATCAATGCCGCTCTCCAGTATAGTTTTTACTGTTATGTCAGGAAAATTAAAAGTCAATTCATATCAGTAAATAAAACAACGAAAAATTATATGAAGTTACTTTCTAACTAAATAAAAAAATATATTCTACTTATATACATGTGTATTAAAAAATCAATACTAAACTATATTTTAACTAACCTTGTCTAGGGCTTAGTATGGTTTCATCATTGATGCTGCCACCAAGCTTTACAATGCCCTTCTTGCGCTTCGTTTCTAGCATGGTCTGGTTAAAATTAAGAAAAATTATTTAGATTTAAAATTATTATAAAAAGTACATATACTCTATACATACCTTATACTTGCTGACCGACTGTCTGGTTAGCTCCAGTTCGCCCTCCTGTATTTTAACACGCTCATGCAGGTACTTGTTCTCTAGTAGCACGCCATCAATGTCCAGTAGCTAAAAAATAGCAGAAAACAAAAGAATTGCATCACATTCCTCACTTCACAAGAAACCTGCTTACCTTTGGATGCATTTTGTTGGCTTTCAATGCTACCATTAATTCGTGATTTAAACGATGTGCCTTACACTTGTAGGCATCACGTTCCGTAATGAGTTCCTCTTTTTCATCAATAATCGCCTTCAGATCAAATGCCAATTGTGCGTTTTTCTTTTTCAAATTCTCCAGATGACAAATAAAATTTGCTCTTTCCCGTTTCCATTGCATTTCCTCTTTATTGTGCGCAGCGTTTTCACATACCAAAGCCTGCAGTTTGAACTTACTATTCGCTTCTCGTTCACGCAGCAGTTCCATATCGCCTTGCAGCTCGCCAAGACGCTGCTTCAGACCCTCAACCTCGGTGTTTAGCTTGAGATTCAGCTCGCGGGTCTCATGCAGCAGCGCAGCAAGACTAGAGTTCTGACTCAAAGCTCCGCAGGTATTGCCATTTACAGCCAGGAGCTCGCTGTTTCGCTTCATGGCCGAGTAACGTAACTGTAGTGTCTCGGCCATCAATTTGTACTGATCCCGTTCCACACGAAATTGTTCCAGCTCCTGTCGCAATATGCGCAGTGCTTCAATTTTGCTCTGCAGCTTGCGGTGCACAGCCGACGTCTATGTAAAATGTAATTTAATATTTAAAGTCTTTTTAAAAATTGATTTTACAAACCTCCACGTTGTAGGTCTCCATATTTTCTCCAAATATGAATTCGTATTGATTGGCATTGAGACCATTGCTGTTGCTATTACTGGTATGGCTGTGCCCATCATCCAAGTCCATTCCGATGCCGTATCACCATATGTTCCACAAATATAAACTTGATACGGTTGACATGGACAACCGCAAAAATTCGTTGAGATTCTACGGCATTTAAGTATTTACTTTTTTAATATTATTGTTGCCGCATTGAAGTGAAATATATCACAAAGTTTCCTCTTTTAACGCTTGCAATTTATTCACATGCCAGCTCATGTAAAATTAATCAATTTTTATTTGCGCCTGCGCAATCCCAGTATCTAGACATTCTAGTGTTGCCAACTTAATTTTGTATTATATATATACCTTTATGTACAGATATGTGCTTTAAAAACAAGTGCAGCAGGTGTTCTCTATATAATGTTTACATTTATTTTCAGAAATTAATTACCGAATAATTTTTATTTGTTGAACTCTCTATTATCGCTACAAGCATTGGTTTACTTAAAAAATCAATATGAAACTTTATGATAAGTAAGGATTGCGTCTTAAATTTCGGCATGTAGGCCTTTTTATAATTTGGGATGTTTTAACACAGGATACAGGTCGCTGATGTGCTTGCCTTCGCTTAATTAAGAATCTAACTGCCTTTATTAAAAGAATTTTGACATGATTTTTGACATCGGATGTAAGATTGAGACTTTCAGCTTTTTCAAAAATACTTTTAACTGCAATAATATTAGTACACGTATAAAAAGAAAGACTAAGTTATATCCATTGTAATGTCATACGATTGTTTATGTTACATTGATATTACTAGTACACACCTCTTTGAATTATTTGATTATAAACACTAAACTGTGGAACAGGTGGGCTTTTTCTTTCTAATGCCTGCGAAAGCGATTCAGTTTGCTTTTGTAACACGGTTGGTTGACGCTTATTCTGGGTAATGGTCTTGCATTGGGTCCAACACATCTTTGTTGCGTTGGGCCCATTGCAAGGCCACCGATCCGGATTCTGTGCAGCATGTTCCACCGGCGCTTTTTCCTGTCGCATCAAAATTAACTCATTACCAATCGAAATAAGATTTGCGCCTAGTCCACTGAGCTTATCAGATAAACTCAATGCGGAATTGTGAGTTTTCAGACCGTTGAACATAGAGACGGTGATAAAAAGCTAGTGAATATAAAATAAATATTAGTTAAGCTTTATGCACATCTATTTAAAATTTTTTTTGCTATTTTTTTTTTACCTTTTTTTCAATGTGAGAAAAATGTTTCATGAAATTAGCATTGTGTTTAGCTTTGATGTCGTTGTTAAGTAAGGAATTCATATTCTGTTCATTGGCTTGCAATTTCTCGACAACATCTTGATTGGATCTCATAATCTGCTTTACATTCTCTATCTGAGCAGCCAGTCTTACATTATACTCGTCGGCCTTCTGCAGCATTAGTTCTACACTTTCCAGTTGACGATCAAAGTTTTTAAGTGCCGCATCATCTTCATACATTCTTGGATTCTCCATATTTTTGACACCTTAACGTTCTTAATTAATTTATTTTTTTTTTACTTTTCCGTATGCCAAAAATTTGTAACATAGTTTTTGAATAAACATAAAAAGCAATGTTTTGAATTAAATAACAGATTTTCTTTTTCAAAATACGTTTTGATATCTTAGAAAGGATTATAGTGAGTTATATTATATTGTGGTATCAATTTTAAGGAACAAACTCAATGCAATAAGTGCTACATATTTCTAAACTAGTTTCGAACTAGGAAAGTTCGTGGGATAGAATGTTAATGATTGTACATATTTGGTACGGCATCAAATTGCCAACCGCATCAAATTCTAGAAAGAATACATTTCTAGTAACTTATGATAATCTATAAACTACTGGATATTTATGTTTATTTGTACATCGTAAATATGCATTGCATAAATTAAATTAATTAACGTTATTTTCCTTTATCTGCAGCTCATAGCATTAGCTATGGTTACCATTTTGCGAACAACATAAACGTTGGTGCCATAATAGGGATCAATGTCCTGCCTGCCCATTGTTACATCACATTCCATGCGGGTGGTAGTCGGTGCGCTGTAATCTTCACTAGCGGTGTCCATGGCAGATGCATGAAATTCCAAACAACGACTGACTGTCAGTATCTCTTCTAGATTGGATACTTTGATGCCAGCGCCAGGCATTATTATAATATCGCGATGATGTTTCGCTATTAATTGTGCCAAAGAGTCAACACCTTCGGCAGCGGATTGACGAAAGCCGCTGCTGAGCAAACGCTTAAAGCCCAACTCCTTGATTAATTGAACATTTTCGTGCATATACTTCTGGTCAGTGAGATCAAATGCCCGATGAAAGGTAACGGGCAGACCACATGAATGTTGCATCACACGTCGGCACTTTTCAACATCAATTGTGCGGTCTGTGGTAAGTGCGCCAAAAACAAAACCATCGGCGCCATGGGCTCGCAACAAATCCATGTCTGTCAGGGTCGCCTGCAACTCCTCTTCGCTGTAGACAAAATCAGTGCCGCGTCGCGGACGCAGCATGCAATAAATGGGCAATGTAAATGTTAGATCTTTAAGGGTTTTTAGCGTTCCGGTGGTCGGTGTAAGGCCGCCTTCTTGTAAAGCTGCACATAATTCAATACGAGCTGCACCGCCTTCCTCTGCTGCGAATGCCGATTTAATAGAATCAACACAGACCTCCAACTTTATTTCATGTGCAGACATTTTGTCTTTGTTATATAGACTGTTTAATATTTAGTTAGTGGCTATTTGTTATACAGGAAGACCAAGACTGGTTTGTTTTTATTTTTTTATTGTTGCCCCTACCGTGTACTTGAAAAACTGACTGTGACTGTTACTTAACAGAGAGGCTAACAGCACATATAACATAATAATTACATTCGCTGAAAGACAAAACTAAAGAATTTCAAAAACGGGTGCTTAATTAAATAATTTAAATTTAATAAAAAACAAAAAGCTTTTCTTACCAGGGCTACTTTCGACCCAAAACTATTAAAAGGCTTGACTTTCTGACTTTTTCTGTTAATGGCGGTTGAATTTCAGTGTTGACAAACGAAATTAGGCTTTGAAGAAAATTTTTTTTTAGTTATAAAATAAAGACAATATAAACAAATCCTATAACAGTTACGTAAATATTGCTGCATTGTAATCGCTAGATGCAATTAAGTTCTACAATTTTCACGAAAAGTGATCATAAAATAATAAAATTTCAATACATGGCACATACCGATAGTTGATGTTATCAATTATCTAAAGTCAGCCATTGGGAGCCTACTAGCAGCTGTTAAATTCGAAATTGAGGTACATTCACTGCATTACTTTTGAGGTAGTTGCCATCTTAAAGAATATTATTTATTTTAAATTAAACAATTATTCATTAATGCCATAAAACAAACAATTTTTTGATTAAATGAAATTTCGAAAAAAGATTAACGGGCAGGTTGTTTTCCAGAAAGTAAATAGAGCTCGCTGCTCGTTCTGTTATTAACATTTGAGCAAAATGTTAGCTGTATGTGCAACCCTGCTGTTCGTTCTAACCTCAAAAGTGGCTAACAAACAAAAAGTTGCCTCAACAAAAAAATAAATACATTTTGTTTTGCCATTCAATATATTTGTTATTATTTATAACAGTGAATCGATGATGATGTGCACGCGTTTGAAACATTTACAAATATAAAACTACCCAAAGCAACAAAACGTCCATTAATATCAAACAGCAGCAGCTGCAGCACCGAGGCAACATAAATACAAATACACAAAAAAAGAACACACAAATAAATAAATAAAAATATTAAGAAGCAGCAGCAAGAAAATACATACATATTGAAAGTGTTAAGTGCTTAACTATATTTTAGTTAATTAGATGTTTTGTTCGGTTCTTTGGACGTGCACCTGAAATGGAAAAATGCTGTAAATTACGATTTTTCACTGCGTTCTCTCTGGCCAAGAGCTGCCAGAGGAGTTGCTTTGACTCCTACTCCTGCCACCTTCAATCGTGAATACACCGTAGAAATGTGCAAAGTGATTTAATCAAATATTCGTCCGCAACTTGAACGTAAATTCGCCAACAACCGTCATCGTCAAAATCGTTGAATTTTGACACACCTGGACGCTGTAGAGAAATGCATTTAAATTTGAAGACAATCGCAAATACCACCTAACAAAATCAGAGTACGCGTCCGCGTTGGTGCTACACCCACAACCACAACCACAAAACCGGCGACTGCAATTGCAACTGCAACTTTGAGCTGCTGTCGTCATTAGCCTTGTTTAGCATTTTATTTGGACGCTTTTTTGTCAACATTTAGCCATTGTCGTGCCTCTCTTGTTACATTCTTTTGTTGTTTACGTTAAATGTTTATTGGCACATTGTTGAACATTCTTAGACCTTTACTTGTGCAATTCCCACTACTGTTAGTTATAAATTCTTCGTTGAGCATTTAAATCAAAATGAAATCTTCCTCGTCGTATATGCCATCAAAAAAATCACGTCCAGCCGCTACAGCAACAGCAACAATAAACAATTTGCACCCGTCCAAACCCACCTCGTCACCATCATCAACGCATTTGCTACGCACGAGGGCCACACACTATCAAACGCATTAGATTATACAAATGGAATTTAAATAATTTAAAAGGTACGTATAATGCTTGTAAAATGCATTTTTGTTGAAATTTGATCATTTTGCATCTGTACTTGATTCATGATGCACAATATAAATCTTAAATTATTAAAATTGAATAAACGTTGTGATGCATCTAAAATTTTAAAAAATTTGAATTTTTAAATTAAAAAATATTAAAATATTTATTAAAAAATATTTATATATAATATTTACTGGTCTTTTGACCAAAAATCTTTATCTAACAATCTATATATGACCAACATCAAAAATTGCCGTTGTGCTATTTTGAGGAGAAGTTCTTAATGCGCATTCTAACAACATATACATTACATTATATATATATATTTAATCGTAAAATTTATTCAAGAATAAGCCAAAAAAATAGTAATAACTTACCATAAAATATTTGCTCCTTATTATCTTAAAAGTATTTGCAACTATCGATATAGATATGGGTGGTATATAAAGTTTTCGATATACGAATGTATAAAAGTTCAGACTAGTTTAGAAAAAATTTTTCCCGTTTTCTGTGTTGGTTTATATTATATTATTATATATATTATATTATATTATATATATTATATTATATTTTTATTAAAAAAATCTCAATTTTGTATTCTGAAAGTTTATAATGTATCTTCTAAGACTAAATAACACCCACAAAAATATGTTTTTTCATAGCACTGTAATGTTTACTTTAGATCTGAATACATGTATTTTCTAGTAAAATAATATATATGTCTTTATAAACTAAAATCAAATGATATGCGAATTTATAAAAGAGATCTATTATATATTATATTAAATTACCTTTACTATTGCTTATAAAGATAGTACGAACAAAAGTAAACTTAAAATAAATATAAAACTGTCTGGTTAAGTTTAAAAAAGACTAAAAAAGCAATTTCTGAAAGTGAAAGCCGCTTTCATGTTCTGCGAATAAATTATTTTCAGTCAAGGCTCAAATTGTAATCAAATCTTTATTTAATTACCGATTGATTATTGATTATAAGGAATTCATATTTATCCATGGGTAAAATTAATACACTGTGTTTACTGCAATGAAAAGAAATTGATCAATTTATCTAAAGGAATAGGCGAAAAACCAGAAGTTCTCAGATCAGTTTCAATGCAATTTTTATTCAATTAAATGTTATAATTTGAACTTACAAGTGGGATAATAATATAATTTCCATAAAGACTAAAGGCGACTTAGCCTTTTCTATCTAATAATACAACTTTTTATTTTATTGTTTATAGTTAATACTACAATATAACATTTCAGAACGGGGAAAATTTTATTAAAAAAAAAACCATAAGGCCTGAAGTTCTTAGATCAAGCTAACAAAACTAGTCGATATATATGTATAGTATTTTTTAGATCAAAATCAAATGAATTGCGAATTTATATAAATACATTTGTATTCAGATATAAACAACTTTATTTTATAACATAAGCTTAAGATTGTTTCTGGCTTTATATATATGATTATCACTTTATTTAAGTTTTATCACAGTTTTAAAGTAACCAGGAACCACAAGAATAAATATGTCCTCTTGTGTTTTTCATATGCAATCAAATTTAGTTCAGTTACGTTAAAAATTCAATAAATTTAATACATTGATTTTCATTTACGCGTAAGCCAAATGAATTCGTGCGAAAAATATTTCAAATTTTCACCCTTGAAAATGAAAATTCTTGCATTGAATCAAACCACACTTTTAAGGGTTATTCAATTTAGTGTGCAGTGAACAAAATAAAATCAAGAAAAAAAATCATCGATTGTTACATATGAAATACTTTATTTTAAATTTGCATACAGAACCATGATCAAAGAGTTTAAGTTTGAATGTCTGTGGATTAGAAATTCCCCGGAAAAAATCTGTTCCCAGGTTTGAAATCATAATACATCTTCGCTCTCAAATATATATATATATACACCGAAAACTATGCCAGATTAGTATTAAAAAAATTTATTTACTAGATAGGTAATTAAATTAATAATATTCAAAAGCTAATTTAATCTTTAAATGCACAAAGAAACAGCGCCCACAAAAACTGGTACGGTTTTAATAAAGTTATGGTAGTTGAATATCTAGGAAAATATTTTTCTATGTTGATGGAAATATCCTATAAATGAAACCAGAATGTCATTGATTTCTAAAAATCAATTTAAATATTTATTTCTTGTCTCTTATATTCTGATTTGAATAATATTAAAATGATAATTTAATCTAAAAGAAAACATAATTGTAATTCCCAGCGAATTCGGCTCAATTTGTATCAAAGTTATGAGAGTTGAAAAGATGGGAGAAGGATTTTCAAATATCCTCTTCTTGATCTCCCTAAATTTCTTACTTTTATAACTTTCTCAGAAATGATACCATTTCCACACAGAATATCTTTTTTGGATTTAATTTAAATTTTTCTTGAGTTCATAAATAACAAATTTTCCTGAAAATCTATATTTTATTTGCTTTCTAGCCTTTTTTTTTACCTCCATTTTTTTTTTCTTTATAATATCTTTAAAAATTATACGGCAGATTGAGAGGGTTAAAGGTAATATCTGTTTCTAGAATATACCAAAAAAAATATTACCTATAAATCGTTTTAATCAATTTGCATATATTGTAGGGAGAATTGTCTAATATTTGAAATAAGCCGCTAGAAGATTTATATAAAATAAGAAAAATAGATGAATATATATACATAAAAGATTTTTGGAAACTATTGAAAATTTAGCTTATATCGTACGCATAAAATAAATAAATTAACTTCATTATAAATGAATTTTTTTTTTATTTCTAGAAACTGCAGTTTTTGGAAACCCCAAGATCTCCTCTATATCCACACTAAATTAATGCAAATTACACATGTAAGTATTTAAACATATTTAAATTTTAATTGTTGTAAGAATAATGTCAAATTTTGTAAGCATATTAAACTCAAAATTTAAATTACTTTGTGTTTTTATGTCACTTTTATTTTATAGGCTTACAAATATTGAGGGATTTATATTTGAAAATTTATATTTTTTTTGAATATATAATTAAGTGCTAGAAAGAATTTCCATAGATTTATGATCGTTATGGTCTTATTATATTTAAAATTGCCTTTTTATATGCATATTTTAAATAAATATTTAATGAATGTTCAATGATTAGAACTTAGTTTCGAATGCAGTTTTTATAACTTGATGTGTGTTATTTTAAATCATACAATATTTTTTCCTTACTATCACACATATCAATTATATTTTAATTTTCTTTCTAATCTGTAAAGATAAATAATCAAATTTTAATAATTTTTTTTTGGGAAAATTTGACTTTTCATGTTAGTAAATTAGTAAGAAAAATAGAATATAATTGATTTGATCGTGATTTTTGTATTTATTTCTTTTAGATTTAACTATAATTTTAGTTCTAATTTGAGAATTTAAAATGCTTTTAAACTGTTTATCGAATGTTTTTTTTATAATTATAACTTACTTATATATGTTTAAAACATTACAGAGTATACCAACGAATGTTTGCAATAGTAAAGTTGTGCAACTGACATTGTAAAAACAAGAACCACGAAGGTCAATTGGTATACTACATGTACAAAGTATTTTTCCCCCAGTTTTTCCAGTCTAGACTTAAAACAGACTCAACATTCATTGGCGGTCGTCTACTAGTATTTGCCTTTAACCTCATTAGAAACAAATGCCGCAGAACTGAATAAAAACTGGCAGACAGAGTGCAAAAACTATTGCCACCCCAAACCAGGCGCCTCTGTGTCTCATTTGTTTTTAAAAAAACTTATTGGAAAATAATTTTCCATATTTGTTTAAAGTTTGTTAAGAGGGAGGTTGTTGAATGGATGAATCAGGGCGGATATTGATGATGATTGAAGAGTGAAGAGTGAAGAGTGAAGAGTGGGTGGTTGCATGCAACCCTCACCCGTTGCTGCATGTTCGATTTGTAAAATACTACTCTCCTTTGGGTTATATTTTTTTTTTCTTTTGCCTTTTCTTTTTTTTTCTTTATGTATTTACAAACAGACTCTGGACCTGCGCATATTGGTTGAACACACAATGACTCCTATTCCTGCGTGTTGCCGTCTCTGTTGCACATATAAACAGAAATGCCGCAACCACTGACACTTTGAAAAGCACATCCTTTGTACATGAAGAGCATCATTACGTTGCTTAGAAGGAGGCGTTGGGGAATTTGGCCAAGAGTTTTGCCAACAGCTGGTCCACAGTTTTGGGCTGGCCAAGTGGTTGCTTGGGCTTAGTCAGGCATCATCAGCATAACTGATGATTGGGGTTTCAAGTGCTTAAGTCCTTCAGCATTAAATTCTGCTACCAGTTTTCAATTATAATCTGGAAAATATCGCATTTATCTGCAGTTTAGCATAAAAAAGCGCACATGCAACAATTGTGTCCTGGAGCAGCAGCATAACGCTTTCAACTTTACCCCCTCACCACGGACATCGGGCAACCCCAAAAAATGGAAAATACAAAAAAAAAGAAATGATTATGTACTTCTTATATACACACACATATATATATATATATATATATATACAAAGAACTGCATCCCAATGACAGGGTGTGTTTGTAGTTGACTGAGATTTGCCTGGGTCCTGGGCTGCTGCCGCTGTCAACGGCATCAGGATTCAGTTTGACTCTTTAGCTTTGTGCTGTTGCTCGCCCTTTTGTCAACATATTTTTCTTGTGGCTCGTGTTTAACAGTTTTGTCAACAGTTTTCGTCAAGATAAATATCTAAAAAAAAAAAACAAAGAACATTAAACAATTGTTATTGGTTCCAAATTTTGAATGTGTCACGAAGTACTTTAACGCACACCTTACACATTATTTGCGGCTTTCAATTTTCAACATATCCTTAATCAGGTGGTTTTCAGTTTTGTAAGTAAAATCCTGTTTTTGCAGTGTATATACATTGGCAATTATCCTTAAGAGCACTACAACGGCATCGTTTTTCAAGTTGGTAAATTGAATAGCCTGTCAATCATACGAAATCATAATATAGGTAGGCCAAAGGCATGTATCCTGTGAAGCGTACAAAATATATATTAAGGATAATGCAATTGTTTGTACTGTACCTCATCTGCTGTCGAGAGGAGGATTTCTGTGTTTGCCCCAAGGTGTATTGTTAATGTCTGTCCGTCTGCTCGGCTATTCAATCGACTGATGAAGTTCAGATACAAAAGAAATCGTTGCCACAATAAAGTTCTCATAATTATTATACATATTTTTATTACTATAATTTCATAAAGCAATTTCCGTTTCAATTGCTTAATTTTAATGGCTGGCATTGCATTATTATGCAATTTAGTGAATAAATAAAATATTTACAATATTTATGTACTTTTTTCTAAGGGTTTAACAAATTTCTTAACTCACAAAAAATTCTAATAAATTTTCAAATATATGTATTTGTGTTCTGATCAGTCTGAAAAAGTCTGGAAAAAGTTTGTGGTAGAAATTTTGATTTGAACACATTCGTAAAATTTTACAAAAATATTTTATAATAAAAATAAAAAAATATCAAAAAATTTTTTAACCAAAAATCTATAATTAAAAAAAAATATTAAGTACATTTTAAAAAGTAACGAGAGTTAAAATTCTAATAAAAAAAATTATTTTATATAAATTCAAAAGCTTTTATGCTGTTATTTGATAATATAATAATGTAATAATTTTAAAATTATTATACTACTCAATATACTGTTGAGCAGATTTATTCAAGCTATAAAAACTTAATTTCCGTCGGCTCTCTGTGTTTATTTTAATACTTGGAAAACAATTTCAGATTTATTTATGCAAATTATAGACTTTATTAATCCGAAATCAATTTACTCTTCTCTATCCACATTCAAGTTTAACACAATCTCTAAGAATGATATCATAGCTCATTTAACTTAAATATCCTGCAGAAATGTTTCATAATAAACTTATATTTTACTGAATTATTTATTAATTAATGCTTAAACGATCCTGTCCATGACAATATGTATAATATAGTACTCTGTATAATATAATATAATATAATATAATACATCCGCAGAAAATTTAAATATATTGTTTAAAGAGTATATATTTAAGGGCTCCTTTAAGTTTTTATTGTATAAAATTTTGCAAATGTGTTAATAAGGCCGTTGTGATTAATTTTTAATAAATGATTGTTGTTTATATTAATCCAATTGCAAAAATATAAACAATAACAACATTAAAGAGTCCAACAAATATATATACATTAATGTTTATGATTTATTAAAAATTGTCCTCCAATACTCTTCGGTACATGATAAAGGTATAAAGTATCCTTAAAAGTAGCAGCACAATTATTAATAAATAATAAACATTTATAACAAATTAAACTCAAAGGTCTTATCGTTGACAGTTTTATAAAATTCAAATCAAAACTGACACACAAATACAAAGTGTATAATGCTTCCTTGAAACAGGAATTGTAAATAATTTTTATTTTATTTAATTTTTTAAATGAAAAAAAATTTATTCACTTACAATAACTTTTGTAGAAAGACAAATATGCCAATAGAATCTTCTAACAAAAATCTTTGAAGTTCAACCATGGAAACTTTGCAACTTTTTGAATAATTATCCAAAATAAAAATTAATTTCTAAGAGCATTACAAATTTTAAAAGTTATATATATATTATTTTTGGAGCGAAAAAAAGTTACAGAACTTTATAGGTTTGTTTTTTTGTTTGGTTTTAATAATTTACTAATTAGTTATCAGCATTTGTTATTAGTGCTATAAATTTTTATTTATAATATTTTATATTTTATTTTATATTTATTTTTTTTTTAATTAGTTACAAGGTATAACAAGTTATATTAGAATATTCATAAACCAAAAAATGTAAATCATTAAATAACTCAACAATAATTGATATTTTTTAGAATATTTTAAAGGCATTTCATCTCTTATTTAAACTTTTTTTTAATCTTAAAAATTAATCTAAATATTTTTTATAATCTTTAAATTGAATCTATATTTTAAAAGTAATTAAAAAATAGTGTGTAAAAATCAAGAAATAATATAATAAATTTTTCTAACTTCAAAATAAGAAAATCAAAGTTTTTCCCAGACTTTATAACTTATTTATTTATTCTTTCATTGTATTTCATATGATTAAATAGACTTTAATATAATTTACAAGCATATTTTCTTTTGTACTATCTGATTTGATAGATAGATTTGACTTACAATTATAATACCCCATGTTAGCGTATAAAACAAAGAACTTGCATAAACATTAAATAGATTTTTAGTGTATTTTAGCTTTCTATTTGTGGAAAGTACTTAAATAAATTACACTGAAATGTTTGTACATCTTGTTCATTCAGTTCAAGACAAGAGCAGTTACTACAGGAAGTGCCGAAAGATAGTAAGCCAAGGAAGGATTGCTACCTTTGATAATCCGTCACAGGCTGGCATCCTTGTTGCATAAGTGCACTACAAGCAGCTATTATGCCATTAAAAGGCAGGTGGATCTTTGATGTTGGCATTTACAAGGATGCGGATTTTGGTTGCGCCTCGGTTTACTTATCATTCGTGAGGCCTAAAAAGGAGGCGCCGCATTTACTTTGAGCGACTTTTTGCTGGGGCGCCTCAACATCTTTTTTTTTGTTCACGCTTTGACCAAGAAGCGACTTCAAGTGGCCAAAAGCAAACTTGGCGTTTGTATGTATAGATGTATTTAGATATGCTTGTATCATCCAATATGGGTTCTCGCTTTTGCCAGGTCGCTGTCGCTGTCTCTGTCGGCAATGCGGCACAGTGTGTCAAGCCCATATAAGAAGCGGTGAAAATTTGTAATAGGCAGGCATTGGTGAAATATTTATTTAGCGATAAATAACAGGTAGATAGATAAATATTAAATATTATTAGATAAATATTAAATATTATTAGAAGATATATTAAATATTATTAGATACATATTCAAATGGTAATTTTTTTTTCAAGCAAGCTTAAAATGTATATTTCGATTGGCAGACATTGAATAAATATTTATTTAGCTATATTTTTTAAAAGCATTTGATAAATATTAAATATTATTAGTTAAATATATTAATTTTTTAGATAAATATTAAATATTATTAGATAAATATTTAAATGGTTATTTTTATTTCAAGCTAGTTTAAAGTGTACATTTCGATCGGCAGACATTGGTGACATATTTATTTAGCGATGTTTTTTAATAGCACTAGATAAATTTTAAATATTATTAGATATATATTAAATATTATTAGATAAATATTAAATATTATTAGATATATATTAAATATTATTAGATAAATATTTAAATGGTAATTTTTATTTCAAGCTAGTTTAAAATTAACATTTTCGATCTAATTTTGTATAAATGTATAATTTTGTATAATGTTAAAACAAATTTAAATCTCTTCAAATTCGAAGATATTTTCTAATTACAAAAGATATATAAATAATATATTTACTATAAAAATAGTAATGTTCGTTTTTTAAAATCAGAAATAAAATAGTGAAGTTTTTAAAGAAATTTAATTTTAATTTGTTTTGCCAATCTTAATGTATTTAAATAAAAAGTTAAGGTCAACTTGAATGTCAAAAGTTTTTACTTTCAATTTAAATTGTTTTTATTTTCTACATATTTTTTAATAAACAATTAGAATGATTTTTATTCAATTCCTTGTTTACCGTCAAATCCTTCTTAGACTTTAATAAATTTTTAAATCTTAATATATAAAAAAAAATTTTTTTTCCTAAAAATTTAAATACTTGACAATAACATAAATTGTCTAAAATTTTAATAGGATAATACGAGATTATTTCCATAACTTTTAAATTAATATAAAACAGTTTTTAAAAATGATTTTTTGTTCAACTAAAACAAACAAATGGCAATCTTAATCTATTTAAATAATATGTTCAGGCTGTTGTGTGTCAATTTAAATGTTAAAAGTTTTTACTGCCAATTTTAATTGTTTTTTTTTTCCTACATATTTGTTTATGTTCTTTAGAGAGATTTTTATTCAATTCCATATTTTCCGTCAAATTCCAATTAAACTTTAATAAATATTTACAGGTTATTAATTAAAAACAAAAAATATTTATTCCCAAAAATTTTAATACTTCACAATAACTTAAATTATCCAAAATATCATGACACAAACTCCATGTGAAATTGTCCGGATAATATGAGATTATGTCCATAACTTTTTGATTAATATTAAACAGTTCTTAAAAATGACTTTTTGTTCAAATAAAACAAACAAATGGCAATCTTAATCTATTTAAGGCTGTTGTGGGTCAATTTGTATGTTAAAAGTTTTTACTTACAATTTTAATTGATTTTTTTTCCTACATATTTTTTTTATATTTTATTTCTTTAGAGTGTTTTTTATTCAATTTTAGGTTTTCCGTTAAATTCCACTTAAACTTTAATTAATTTTTAATTGATTTTTCGTATTAAATGTGGCAATTAATATAAAAATTAATATTTGTAAACATATCTATATATACTATTTTTTTTTTGTTATCGTGTTAGCCACACTTTGACACACTGTGCACACTGTGTGTTGAGCGTTTTAATTATGCTTTTCTTTGTTCTTTTCGCTGTAATGGAGTGCTATGCAAATGGCGTTTTGATGAGTTTCCTTGGCTCTGGCGCTCTCTTTGTTGTCGCACCAGACGTTCATCCCCTTTATTACGCTTTTATCACTATATATATGTATGTATATATGTGTATATATGTGTATATAGTAGTGTATGTGCCTATTTGGCTGGTAAGGGCTGCTGCTGCTGTTTTCGTCCTTTCGTCCTTTTGTGATTGTTGTTGCCGTTGTCGTTGCTCTGTTGTTGGCGGCGACAGTGCTCTCATGTAGTTGTAGTCCTTGTTGCTTTGACTGCGGCAAAAAAAAAAAAATTTGTTGATTTTCATGCGCGTCAGACAGAAGCAGAGCCACCACCACCACCATCGACCCCTAACCATGATATATATATATATATATGTGTGTGTGTGTGTGTGTGCGTTCCATTTTCAAATTTCGTATATAATGGATGATTGTCCTTCCCTTTGCCATGTGCCCATGTGCCCTGGAATATTGTATTGGTCGATAACATGAACCAATCAAAATCGCTCTCAAAATGGCCGCCGTTCAATTTCTATGCAACCAAATTATACATTTCTAAATGCGCTTTTAAATTGCCCTGTGCTTACGGTTCATTTATTTGTATAATTGAACCTTTATCTGCATTCCCAAAAGGTTGACAAATTGCTATAAAAAAAAATGTAGAACTTATTTATTCATACACATGATTTGACACGAAAGCACAAAGTTGTTCCTTAAATTCGTAAACCTCTCAAATTTCTTGTTGTCTTTTATGTCTCTGATGAATGCTTTTATTCTGTCAATGAAACCATTGTAAAGTAAGAAAGTTTCATTTGCACATATTACATATACTAGATCTTTGTTTTGTATTGAAAAATTTGTTTTTACTTTTAGCAAACAAAATATATAAATGTAAATGGACTTAATTTGTTTTCTAAAGTAGTTTTCGTGTTTCACTTTTATAAACTGTCTACACTTTGCATATAAAATCCTTTTTTATTTTTATAAAAATAACATAAGCAAATTAAACAACCCAAACGTGAAAAAACAATCCATATGTTCTGGACGGATATTTATTAATATAAATAAAAAAATAAAAAAATTCAAAGGCTTACCCTTCTATTTTCTGTAGTTCCTCTCTAATACAAAAAACATTTAATTTATTTAAATAAACACTTGAAAATCGCTCTAATGGGTTCTAAAATTCATTGTGTAAAAATGTGTAGTAGAAGAAAATAAGGAGAATTGGCAAATTTATTATTTCCAAGAATAACAAAATTTTTAAAAATTAAAATTTCAAGTATTATCAATTTCAGTTCGTGCTCAGTCAGCACTTTTATTAAATTTATAAATATATTAATATCAAAAGTAAAAACCCTTTTAATTAGCAAAGTTATTAACTATTTTTCGTAATATTAACTACATTTGTACTTTTATAAAATATTTCACATCATTAATTTATTAAGGTATTATCAAATATTAACTACTTTTATATTACTAAAAAGAGAAGCATTAAATTTCGCTTTAATTTTAATCAAATTTGTATTTATAATACGCTGGATATATGGAAAAATAATTATTTAAATTTCTATCGCAATGTTGTGATACAGAAACATTGATTTTAATGTTTTCAAGATTAATACGAAGAAACTTATTTCGGCAAAGAGATTTTCTCGTTAAAAAGTATAAATTATCTTCTTTGTGTTTTAGTTAGGAAAGTTGCATACATATATCAATTTAAATTAATTTGATTATAGACGGAAATCGGCAAATTGTGTAATATTTTATTTTATTTTAAAATTCATTTTAAATATCCCTTTGTTTCTAATATCTATAACATATTGTATAAATTACCTACATAAGTTACTTAAATAATCAACATCTTATCAATATTTAATTTATTTTCAGGCCTTGTCTAACTGCCTTCCAAATTCGCAAACGAAATATACCGAGTGCATCTTCCATATCCCAAATATTTTTAAAATATCTGGCGTTTTGTGATTTGTTAAAACGTTTGATTGTATTAGCTTAAGCATAGTAATAGTTTAAATATTAACAAAAAACATAGCTACGCACAACACAGCACTAATAAATTGAGTAACAAAGTTAGCAGCTTTGTTGGCCACAGAAGAAAGAAGCGTGCGAATTTAGAGTGTGGCATGAGCCATCCATTGGGACTCCGGAAACATGATGATAATGAGTGTAGTGGGCCAAGACCACCTGTACCCGGAGAAGAGAGCCGAGTTAAAAAGGTATTGAAGCCATTTCTATAACATAAGACAACAATTTATATTAATAAAAATTTAATATAGATGACCGAAGGGGTAATTGATACCTCAAAAAACTCACCTCCATCTTATCTGAACTGGGCCCGCACGCTTAATCATCTGCTCGAGGATCGCGATGGGGTAGAGCTCTTCAAGAAGTATGTCGAGGAGGAGGCGCCCGCCTACAATGATCATCTCAATTTCTACTTTGCCTGCGAAGGTCTGAAGCAACAAACAGATCCGGAGAAGGTAAAGCAAATAATTGGCGCCATATATAGGTAAGTTATATTAAATCGCACTAGAATACTATATATTTACTATATCTATTTGCAGATACTTGCGTAAAAGCAAACTGTCCATTTCTGATGATTTGCGTACGCAAATCAAAGCCATTAAATCAAATGAGATCCCGCCCAGTCCGCACATCTATGATCCGATGCAACAGCATGTGGAGACGACCATACGCGACAACATTTATCCAAGTTTCCTCTGTTCCGAGATGTATATACAATATATTCAGCAAATGTCGGCGGTCCAGGAGCGCTTTAGTAGCAGCGGAGCCACCGCATCGGGCAGTGCTGGCAGCAGTGGCAGTGGCGGCAGTTGTGCCAGCAACAATGGCAGCACTGCCGGCGCCTGTGCTCTGCCGACGGCAACCTCTAAGCAGCTGCTGACAACGACCGCAGGCATTGCCGGTGGCTCAATTCCGCCGGGTGTTTTCATCAATTTGCCAGTGAATAGCGGCGCTGTGCTGCCAGCGGGCACTTGTAGTGCCAGCGGTAGCGTCTACGGCCCATCAACGTCGGCCAGCTCGAGTGGCTCCATTAGTGCCACAGATACACTGCCACGCAGCTCAACGTTACCCACACTGCATGAGGATTCGGAGCTATCGCTTTGCGATGATTTCGAAAAGGTGCAGGTGGAGGGCGGGCGTGCCCATATCGATTTTCCCATGCGACTTACACGCGATCTGTTAATAGCAACTCAGAAAAGAAGACTGGAAATTAGACCACCCGGGTATGTAATTTGATATTAGTAGAGTATTTTATATTTTATCCAATTATTGTATAGTTCGGCATAGATTTAAATATTAGTTTAATGCATGTTTTAATTAGCAAATTGTATAAAGTCGCAGGTATTATCTGAAATTGTGTAGCTTTAAATTTAAACATAGATTTATTAATTTTAAGAAGTTTCTGTACTACAATTTTATATGGTAGTATTATTAAGTTCAGTTGGTGCTCTCTAAAATTAGCTGCAATAATTTGTTAAATTAAATTTTTTTGTTATTATAATTGAAACATTACTATGAATTATTATAGACTTGTTGATTTTGAGGCTATTTAAGACTATACAGATTATTAAGTTGCATAGTTTTCACTTAAGAAATTGTATATAATAATAAATCTACAATCAGCACTCTTAAAAGCCTCTTCGATCTTCTTTGCCATTGTTACACTTTTATTAAATTTATATATATTATTATCAAAAGTAAATAACCTTTTAATTAGCATGCAAGTAATTTACAATTTATCTACATTTGTACTTTTATAAAAGAGTATTCCACATGTTTTATATTTGTATATCATAATGTTAAAGATTTTCCTGCTAAATTTTAAAATTTCGCATAATTATGGATAATTTTTCATTTATAAAAGCCAGAAATAAGAATTTATAGCATAAATACTGTAAACTAAACTTTATCTTATAATTTGCCAATTATAAAGTTATTCTTAATGAGTTTTTGCTATTGTTTACATTTATTTAATTTTATTTATATTTAATTAATTTGTTATTTTTAATTTCTTTTTTATTTACATATTTGTACGATCACAAAACGCACGTACGCACGAACCCACCTTTATACAAAACAAAAAAAACAACATATCCATGAAATGTGAAACTCACCGTAACGTATCCATCTGCATACATATTGCCACACAACAACAACAACAACAACAACACGGATTTTAATAACTTTTATTTATAAACTTTTTGTTTTTAAATGATTTTTTTTTTCTTTGTACATAAACCAAAAACAAATATCGCCGCATTGCATGGATAAAACTATTATGTATCCACTTTATGAATTTCCTGCCGTGCATGCAAAAAATAGAGCTCATGGTTATGTGTATACTGCGAGCACCAATACATCCTTTGTACCTAACTCGCGTGTTGATTCGGAAAGGGCCAGCGTTAGCTCCGGCGGCCGCACAGATTCCGATACAATGTCATTGTCCAGTTGTTCAATGTGAGTAGTTGGCGCTGGGCTTGAGCCTGTTGAAGCAAGATATATCCTTAGACACCACACACACATCCAGAATAGTTCAATAAGGTTCAGTTTTTAACATAATCAATTTCCTTTTTTTAATTTTTCAGGGATGGACGTCCTTACATAGAACGCAGACACAGCTCGACTGAGAGCAAGGCCATACGTCAGAGCGCCATGGCGAATAAGGAAACGAACACCTTTCAGGTAGAAAATGAGAAAACAAATATCATTATATAATAAATACTTAATTGCAATTGTATTGTGTGCACATAGGTTATTCCTCGCACGCAACGATTGCATTCGAACGAGCATAGACCGCTTAAGGAGGATGAACTTTTGGCCTTGCTGATACCCAAGCTGGAGGAGGTGAAACGCAAGCGAGATTTGGAGGAACGTGCACGCTTAGATGTGAGTAATGTTACTTAATATTATTGCTACTATTGTTAATGTATTCAATTATTATCATTTAATTATTAAAGAGAATGCCCGGAGCATCACAGGCGAACAACGAAAGATCTAGTGCCAGTGATCGTGCATTCGCTGAGGCGATACGGGAAAAGTTTGCACTTGATGAAGACAACGACCAAGACATTCTGGACCAGCATGTGTCGCGTGTGTGGAAGGACCAAACGCCACATCGTTCACCTGGCACAATGTCACCTTGCCCGCCCATACCATCGAGAAGACGCACGGCAACACATGACTCGGGCATGGTCAGTGATGGTGCCATGAGCTTGAGTATGTTTATTTTAATTGTACATAAATGCGCAAGTTTATCTAATGATCAAACACTGCCTTCTCTAACAGGTGGTCACTCAATGAAACACTCAAAGTCAATGCCCGATCCCAGTTCCTGCTCTAGGAAGCTAATTAATAAATGGCCTTCAATGAACACAGACAGCGGCATAAGCATGTTCTCAGCTGATACTGTTATGAAATATAAAGATACTAGGTATATAATTAAATACTTTTTATATTTAGGACTCTTATTGAAATTAATAAAAATTTATGTTTAGCTCCCGCTCTAGTTCAAGCACGGCCTCAAAATTGGAGGAAGCAAAACGAAGACTGGAAGACGAACCGCGTCGCGTTCGTCGATATGCCCAACCGCAGCTACAAGCCCATATGGCTGGAATGCAGCAGCAGACCCTATCTTCCTTCAGTAGTAGCAGCAGCGGCAGCAGCACACTGCATCATCATGCAGTGGCGGGTCCACCGCCTCTGCCAATTAAGCCGCCAGAAACAGTTGTAGTGTTTTTATTCTGCGAAGAACCAGTTCCTTACAGAATAAAAATTCCCGGTACTCAGCCGACCCTGCGCCAATTCAAGGACTATCTGCCTAGACGGGGTCACTTTAGGTACGTTTGCAAATAAAATTGCATTATCAGTATTCTTATATTCTGCTTATTTATAGATTCTTCTTTAAGACGCATTGTGAAGACCCAGACAGTCCAGTGATTCACGAAGAGATTGTTAACGACTCCGACATACTACCATTGTTTGGAGACAAAGCGATGGGTCTTGTCAAACCATCCGATTAATTATTAAGAATACAGCGTAGATTTTTTATTAAGCTAAATTATGAATGGGGTCATAAGGAGGATGCACATCTTAGAGAGATACAACTCGAGAAGCTATTCCCAGAAATCAAAACTTAAATAGAACTAACTGTACATTCAATAGGCTTTTGCAAGCATCACAAACTATTGTACGGGTGGGGCGGGAATGGATAGGGGGTGGGGGAGCAATGTGTTTCATAATTTCGTCCTTAACATCTGGAGGTATTTTTTAACAAAAATATACATGTATAATTTTTACAAACATTTATGAATTATCACCGAGAACAACACGTTTCATTTGTGTGCGATTATCAGTCGAGCAATACAAATCGTATATATATATATATTTATATGAATTGTATTTTGTATGTTTTACCATATAAAACTCAACGAATCGAAAGCAATAGTTATTTGAAATTGTTTAAAACACTTTGTACATCCCGTACCGTTTTTGTCAGCTCAGAAGAGAACACACAATAGAGATTATTGAGTACTGCACAAATAAATGAAAAATATTTGATTAAATACGTTCTATGGGTATTCCTGAATTTGGATTTGTTTGTTACTTTGTACTAACTATGGACTGCCTGCAATAAATTTTGTTAATATTTTTATAATGTGCATTTTATGATATGATGATATTAACAAAGTTCTATTCAACTCGACAAAAAATCAAAATATAATCTGTTTTATTTTTGTATAATCTATTATACTATATACGCATAGAAGTATATAATGTACATTTAAATTTATGTATTTATATATACATATGTATTGTGCTTTCGTCTATTATACATAAATATATATTTAACATTGGGACAGATTTCAATTATTTTATAAACGATGTGTGCTAATTGCTCCAATAAGTAGTTGCATAATTGCTTGACAGATTAATTGATTAGTTCTAATTTTATAAGTTAAAACATACAATAAATATTTTTCTAAGAAATTGAGAATAACCGCAGAAATATGAATATAATGAATACATTTATCATAGTAAAACATATTTTATTTGTGAGCAAAATGCATGTAGATTTAATAAACACAAATACATAAATGGACATTCAAAACATTTTTATTCAAGCGTCATTTTGTAAGAAACTTAAAACTATATTAATAATCATTATTAATTTGTAAACGTACTTGATGCCTATGTACATTCCCTACATAAATCAACTTCCGGAGGCTATCTAAACCGGCGTACAATTATCCCGCTGGCAGTGACTTAAGTAATTCTGTTCATTAATAAAGGTATGAGTGCATTTGGGACAGTGGAATCGTCTATGTCGATTGCTGCCCGGACTCTCGTGTTCCCGCAGATGCGCCTTCATATTGTACATTTGGGAGAAACGCTTATTGCATACCGGACATGCAAAGGGCTTGGCACCGGTATGGGAGCGTGTATGCCTTTCTAGGTGGGCTTTTGTTCGAGTCTTAAAGCCACACACTTGACACTCCAGGCGCTTGGACTCGTTGTCGTGTATCATTTTGTGCTTATATAGTGCAACCTTATGGACAAAGCGTTTTGAGCATACTTCACACTGATAGGGCGTTTCACCAGTGTGCCAGGCCATGTGATGTTTTAACCGAAATTTACGGCTGAAACGTTCGCCACAGTGTGGACACTCAAACTGTTTGACAGGCTCATGATTCTGTAGGTGTCCAATAAAACCGGAATATGATTGCAACGTTTTGCCGCATTGATCGCAGACATAGCCTGGAAAGTGTTCACGTTTTGTGTGAGCATTATAGGCACGACGACTGCTAAATTGTTCCGGACAACTGGGACATTGTATAATCTGTACAGTATAATCTCCAGAGCTATCTTGATCCTCAGCGTCAGATATAAGGTATTCAATTGTACCATCGATATGCTCTTCAAATTCGCTTAATATATCCTTATCCTCTTGGAACATTTGCATTTCTTCGGAAGCAGTCCCTTCGTCTTTTTCGATATCTGCTTCAGGCGATTCTTCATTAATAATTATTTCATTTTCAATATCTAAATCTAAGTCGACTGCTTGAAACTCTTCTTCATCATCCTCATAATCGGAATTCTTTTCAATAACATCGTTTTCTTCTTCTTCTTCTGCATCCGCTTCCGCATCCATTTCCTCAACAAATGTTGTATCTTCGAGTGCAGCCTTCTGAGTACCATCATCTAAATCAGCTGCATCCACAGTCTCGACCTCCCCGACGCTGACACTTTCATCAAATTTGTCGACGCCATCGAATTTCAGGTCATCTTGGGAAATAGCCGGCTTGAAGTCTTTGATTATATACGGGCTTCGTATCAACTCTATTATTTCTTGACGCAATTTTCGTGCGATTTGTAAGGATTTGTGGTAGCGTGATAATTTATCGCAGCATTTCTTGCATATCGTTGAGCTCACCTCGGCGAGCAAATAGTTTGTACCCTTTGTACATTGCAGTACCAAATCGCTAATTAATACCGGCGGCTTGCCGATGGTTTCCTCGTGTATGTTTTTTGGATTGCGCACAGCAAACTGACAAATGCAGCAATTCATCTTCGAGTTGAATAATTTTTATAAAAATATTAAGACATTAAACTCTTTTTGCCGAGAAACATCATTACCCAACACTATTGCCTAGTGTTGCAAGCGGCGTCAGTTTGTTACTGCGTTCTCACTTTATCAACATCTAATCGATAAATGCGCATTCGGTATATTGTGTGTCGGTATGTTTGTATGCAAACATATGATGTTTCTAAAAGGATAAAATAGAGTACAGTTTCGTGGAACTCACAATTTATTTAAAGCTTTAATTCAACATTTATTTTAATAATTCCCAAAATTGTATAATTTTTATCAAAATTATTTGGATCTTCACTTTCCAACTTTAATTTTAAAATCTTGGTATTTCTTTGTTGATTTCATAATCTCTCTGGTTTTATAGTGATTTGCTCTTCCGAAAGTCTATAAAATTATATAACATATCATTACAAAATCCTCGTAAATTTATTAGTTCTTACCTTGCATTTGCTGTATATTTTTATTCTGCCAGCCTGTTCATCAACATCCATTAAACCACCTCCTAGGGCTTTAGTACACAGCCCCTTTTCCTCCATTGATGATTTAATTTTGGCGTAAAGAGGTGCTATGGAAATACATGGATTAGTTAAAAATTGTTATATATAAAGGTATTACAGACTAACCATGGTCTTTTGCTTTTTGCCCACGTACGACCGTCTTTGCAAATAGCGATTCACCGTGTATGTAAACGGAAACTAACAAATAAAGTATTTTTCCATCTGAAATCTGAACTTTTGGTAATTTAATTAGGTTCGTTCCAGCCTTATGGCTAGCATAATTTCTTGCTAGATGCAGAATATTCTTAGCGCTAAACGAAAACGGAGCAGTTGAGAGTTTCATATTTATTACTAAAAATTTAAATAATTTTTTTTCCAAGAAAATAAATGTTTTGAATTTAGAAAAATTTAGAAAACGTGCTGCTTGTAGAATATCTACAGCCCGACTGATTGTTTATAAATCTGAACCAAATCGTTACAAAAACAAATGCCTACTAATTTTAATCTCGATTATAATAGTAAACAAGTAAGAGTGTTTAGTTGAGTCGGCTAAGGCTGGATCACCTCGACTATTGATGCTGCTCAAGAATAAATTGCTCTGATTTTAAATCAGTGATTTATAACTCTATTTTCAATTTTTAATGGGATGTTTAAAGTATTTTCAGCATAAAATTGGTTAAATTTTAAATGCAATAAACTCTCATTGCTGACTAGATATAACTGCCATGAACCTTAACTATTGTTTTGCACCCACACTGAGCACCTCTTCATGGGTCAAGTGCTCGACTCAGCAAATTTTATTTTCTCCACTATATCTGTATAATTGTTTCTAATATGAATAATAATTAATATTAAAAAGAAATAAAGGTTTGTTAAATGTGTATAAATTTATATGTTTATCATTTATGACTGAAGTTCACATATATATGTTAAATAAAATTAATATCCATCATCGGTAGTTTCGATTTCATAGTCTTTAAATTTAGTTTGCAAAATTCTTTTTGATTCCAAGTGATCAGCTTTTCCGAATCCCTGTTATAAAAATAGATAAAGGTTAAATACATAAAAATTATTTTTTGCAACTTTATCATTTCTGCTTACCTGTGAATATCCATAGACTTTAAGATACTGCTTATCTGGGTTATGCTCAATGCGACCACCGCCAAGGCATTCAGTGTCCAAATCACACTTTTTACAAATCTCTTGTACGCGATCATATATATCAGCTAAAATTATAATAGGTCCATGATTGAAAACATATTCTCAAAATAAAATTATAAGATTAAACTTACCATGCCATTCACAATCGGCATATCCACGAACTATATTTTTGCTAGGTTCGGTCCCATCGGCGTTCTCTTTCCCACAGACTTTAATTAGAACGTATTTAAAAATACCTTGACTATCTATATCCACTGAAGGTAGAGTCTCAAGATCCTTTCCGCTCATTTTGAGAAATCTTAAACCTTTTAATAATAATATAATATATTTATAACCAATGCTTAACAATACCGCTTGTACAGCTTACCGCACTGACGAGGAACAGCTGATTTTAGAAAATTCCGAAAAACACAATGCATTTTGTCTAGAGATGATAGACAGTGTGGTACTGCTACTTTGAAATGCCTTTCAAAGTAGAACACAAATGTTAAATAATAATTTATAGTGAAATGTCACTGTTTTGCGCTGCTATGCATGACCCATCTCTAGAAAGGTACAAAGATTGCAACTGTTATACTCAAATTCAAGCTATAGGTACTTTTTCTACCAAACTCTTACAGTTTGCCAACCGTTTTTTATTAAATACATCATTACGCATATAAAAGTACATAAATAAATAATTTTCTACAGAACCGAAAATTGAATAACGATAAAATGATAAAATAATGTAACACAAAACAACAAAATATTTATCGCTGTGAGGCTCGCTGTTAAGAAAACAGCTGATATATTTTCTATGTGTACAGAAATTGTGAATGGCCAACTTCAGTTTTTACCCAAAGAAAGAAAAATTTTAATAATTTACGCAAAACTATCGAACGTATATATGTAAAAAGTACATAAAACTGTAGATACAAGTTTATCAAGTCTATACATATATAAATTCAATATGAGTACCTCGCGACCATTCTGTTTCGTTTGTGGCAAAATTAAGTCTGTTGGCGTCTTTCAGCTAATTGAAGGTAAGTCACAGTAGTTTTATTTGACGCTCTGTTTGGAGCGTCAAAATATACATTGTCTAACAAAAAAAATAATTTAAATAATATTTTTTAGGATGCATCGTACCTGGCACATTTAAGCCCATTAAAGACATATTAAAATATTTTGAAAAAGTTATTAATCAACGTTTGGACTTAACGCCAACCTCGGCTGCATGTAGAGATTGCTTGGAATATCTATTTAACTATGACAGGCTTGTAAGGAATCTTAGTCAAGTTCAACGTCAAATTGCAAACTCATTGTTAAGTTGCCGTAAAAAAAAGCCAGGGCCATTGCCGCCAAAAAAAGAAGCCATAAAACCAAAATCCCAAGAGGTGAAATCAATAATCTCAGATGATGAATTGCCACTGCAGTTGCCAGCCCAAAAGCTGGTTAAGGAGGAATCGCAAGAAGATCAATATTCCTCAATTGGCGACGAACAACAACCAGATTGTCAATTTAGCGATAGCGACGAAAGTATGGAATCAACTGACGGTGAAGACAATCTTGATATTCCTTGTCACATTTGTGGTGAATTATTTTCAAATCAAGAATGTCTGGAAAAACATATTAAGACGGACAATTGCCAGAAAAATGAATACGCCACCTGTAATATCTGCGGCCTCAAAGTAAAGGACGAGGAAGTTCTTGACTTGCACATGAACCTACACGAAGGAAAAACTGAATTAGAATGCCGCTATTGTCCGAAGAAATTTTCGCATAAGCGAAATGTTTTGCGACATATGGAGGTACATTGGGATAAAAAGAAATATCAATGTGAGAAATGTGGCGAACGTTTCTCTTTGTCATGGTTAATGTATAATCACCTAATGCGACATGATGCAGAGGAACATGCACTTATTTGTGAGGTCTGCCATCAGCAATTTAAGACAAAACGCACATACAAACATCACCTAAGGACCCATCAAACAGATCGTCCCCGTTTCCAATGCACCGATTGTGAAAAATCCTTTGTAGACAAATATACATTGAAAGTTCACAAACGTGTGCATTTGCCTGTTGAAGCAGCAAAGGAAACATTAGATTCATCAAATCACTGAATGCAAAATTTGACAATTTTTATGCATGCCTAAACTTAAATATTATAACGTTCATATGTATTATTAAACTTATATATAGGTATTAAATAAATGTAACACAGCTTGAAATGTGTTTTATAATATAATATTCTTTGTTTAAGAATTGCGAGTATTATAATCTGAAGCCATCACAAGCTCTTTTGCAAAGATTTGAATTTGTATAACTCCTTTACGAAAAGGAAAAAACAAATGACTGTCAACTTAATAAAGAAAATCTAAATTCCACAATACCACGTAGGCACAGCGTATTTACAACAACTTTTAAGATTTTTTCAGCTAGAGAAAAATTGAGATATGCAGAGCTAACAATCCCTGAAATACACACCTAATCATAATCCACAAAAATTTGAATATTTTTATGTTTACCTGCAAAGGCAAGATGTAACAAATCTGTGTAATAAAATAGCAGATGTGTTTTGAAATCAGGTAGTTATGTCAGATCAGGTAGCATAAAATCGAAGATATGTGTATATATATAGCGAGAAATATTCACACCTCTCGTTAGTCGAGTATTGAACGTTTGATTGTCATAATGGACAAATTATTTATTCATTTAAAAATTTGCACTGAGTTAATTGAAAAAGACGACACATGTAATACAATAAATATTTATTGGTTAAACAAGTTCTGTGCTGCATTTCATGAGTTTGCCAGTAAATTTAAAATTAATTTGTCAGAAATAACGCTAGAAGGCAATATTAAAATACACGTAGAGACAATTTATCTTTGTTTTATACAAGTATTAACGTGCATCACACAACTGGAACGTACTCTAAACATTGAGAGTAGCCTGGAAACACAACTTCTGATAACAAGAACACACTTTCTTGATCGGATAACCTGGTGTTTGCGAAGATTACAAGCATCCCTATGTCAGCTAGCTGAAGAGACGATTGCCAGTACTGAGGTAAAGCTAGATGATTTGTCATATGTGGAGCTATTGGATGTGGTCTTGGAAAAATTAGAGTCCCACAATGAAATTGTAACCAAGTGCCTAAGCGAGGAAGACAACCAAAGTTGCTTGGATTCCGAAGATGATGATGATGCCAATGAGAACCACCAACTATGGAAGGAAGTGAATTGCATTATAAGGCATGCCCTGGCCTTTGCAAATGTCGCACTCGAATCGGATAAAAAGGCATTATCTGCTATTTGTGAAACGGTTCTGTATGAATGCACTGTTTTTAAGAAGAACTTTGATAAACATAATGCCGGTGAACGTAAACTAGAAGCCTTGTCCCTTCAACGGGCTCTGTATTTTTTGGAGACATATCTAAATGAAGCTTTATTGCGATTGATTTTCACTAGCCTTCTCGATGTGGACGAAGTGTCAGTGAGCAGGCTAAAAAATAAATTGCAAAAGTGTAAATCTTCAAAAACTGTGGATAAAATGATTTCTGATTTTGATATTAATATGGATCGCATTCAACAGATAGGCGTGTTTGCCATTGCTTTTACGGAAGATGTAAAAACTAAAACTATTGTGCGTAGTTGTCTGGCATCATTGGAATCCTTGGATTCATGCATTGTGCCAGCATTTCAACTGCAAACTTCAGTCTCAGCTGTACACAATGCCGACATTTTGGAGTACCATTTTAAAGAGGAGCTTGTGGTGTTTCGTAATGTTATTCACGAAATTATAGACAGTCGAGCCTTAATTAGCAGCTATTTAGATATATTAGATCAGACTATTCACAGTGCTGAGAAACCTAATCCCAAGGATCATTTATTGCGGGTCGCTCAGATGGGTAATGTGCTCTATCAACATTTTCAACTTAAGGTAAACTATCAGGAACTGATGGAAGATGGTCAGCGTTTGCATCAGGATTTTATATTAATTTTACGGGAATGTCAGGCTGTACTTGAACCTTCCGTTCCTGTGGAACTAATGCGTATAATAAAACGTTTTAAAATCTTATATTCCGTTTTGACAAAATTCCGTGATTCTCTTGGCATACACATTCATCAAGCATCTGTCCGCTCGCATGGAAAGTCTTCGGCCGAATTAAAGAAATCAAAAAATGGATCTACACGTCAACGAACGTTCGCCAATTCCAAAGGAGAGCATAAAGCTTTCAATCCTAATGAAACATTTTGTGAAAATTCATCATGCCCTGACACTGATCTTATAAGTTTTCAAATTACAGATATTCTTAGAATTAATTAAAATTAAGAAATTTATATATTCCCTCTGCATGTAAATAAAGAGAATCAAATTTTAAATTTACAAAATTTATTTTTATTGATTAACAAGATTTCATTTGCATTTAATTTTACCCAATGCATTTTTATATTTTTCGGATTCAAAAATAAATTCCAATATTATGCAACTATTGATTTGATAAGCTGTTTGTTTTTTTTGGACAGCTGTGTAGACTTTTACATATAGTAATCGGGGTTCCAATTTGGTGGGCGCATATGATCTGGATTCGGCCCCATTTGTCCTGGTCCAAGGGGTCCAAAAGGATTAATTGGATCAAAACGCGCTAAGCCTGGATTTGGATTGAACGCAAACAAATTTCCGGAACCGCGACCCAGTGGATCCAGGTCGCCACGGCCGACGTCGGGAAAACCAAAGGGTCGTGGTTCATAGCCGTGCGGTATGTATGCTCCTGGACGTCTGGGCTCCGTAATGCGTAAGGGATCTGTGGTTTGAACCGGTGACTGGCTTGCCTGTGTCTGAGTGTTTG
Source organism: Hirtodrosophila alboralis (assembly GCA_035043045.1). NCBI lineage: Eukaryota > Metazoa > Arthropoda > Insecta > Diptera > Drosophilidae > Hirtodrosophila > Hirtodrosophila alboralis. The sequence goes on along the minus strand of JAWNNH010000760.1, from coordinate 4,495 downwards.
CCTCGCGTGAGTTTCCAGAAAATACCGGATCACAGAGTTCTTTGCGAAAGCGTTCCACAATTTCCGCTGCGGTTGGCATTGTTTTTGTAATGCTGCCTTTTAATTCGACTACCAAGGTTTCCGGAGTGATGCAAATGTTGGAGACATTCTTGGTATTAATGTCTAGCAAGTTGACGATTAAAGCATCTTCGGTAATATGTCCAAGCAACAAATATAGTACTTTGTTGTGTACATATCGCAGTGAGTACTTGGTACTATCGCCGTTCCAATGGTCTGGGAGCAGTTCACTGCCAACTTCGTCCTCCGACAATGTTTTATCATCTCCGATACCAACGCAACGAAATTTGTAATGTTTCGTCAGCAGAAAGTGGGCAAGCACTATTAAGACATCTGGCTTCTTACAAATTAAGTTTTCTTGTGTTTTGTATAATAAATCCCAGCCATAAAAGAAGTCAGAATTTAGCGGCTCGGTCGCTGATTTTGAAGTTGTGGGCTCCATGTCTTTACAGAATGTATATATTGTTAGGAGACAGGTGACAGATCAAATAGACACATTTCACAGTGCACAAAAGTAAAGCTGTTGTCAAAAGCCGGAAAAAAATAGCAATAGTGACAAGCAGAAAATTATTCACACAGATTTTTATATTTTATTTTACTTTTTTAATAATTGTTGGTAATACTTTTTGCTAGGACTTGGCAGCTCTATGCAATTAATATGACACCGATACAGACTATCGGCCAGTGGTGATAATACAAAGTTATCGAATTGGTCATCGATTGATTTGCAACTCTGTGTAAGAAAATTAGGCATCTAGAAAAGGTTGGTAATTATAAAAGAAATCTCTAAAAGTGAACGCACCCACAATAAAATTATCATATCGGTCCATCCCTAAAGCACTTACATCCCTAAAGCAACAAAATAAAACGATATTGTAAACATTTTCCGCAAACAAGAAACAATATCCTGCAGACCATGAATACGTGCTTCTTTTGTGGTGCCGTGGACTTACAGGGTACTGCAAAATATGAAAAACTCTCGTCAAAGGTTCCATCCTCACACAAGACGGTGTCTCTGGTACTGACACACTTGGCCAACTGTATGAAAACACAGATAAGTTTGAACCCAAAAACAAGACTGTGCCCGCGGTGTTTCAATGAATTGTCTGACTATGATACTATTATGGTAAATTTACTGACTACCCAAAAGAGACTTACAACTCAATTAAGGGCCGCTATCAAATCGGAATACGAAGAAGATTCTATGGTTGAGGATCTGGAGAGAGCAGCCCAGGATGATGCCGAAGCAGAAGCCTTGTTTGTAGAGCTTATCAAAGATGAGGAAGAATCTCCAATGGATATCAAAGAAGAGTTCGATGACAATGGCAATGAAGACGACGACGATGATGATGTCGAGGATGATGATGATGATGAAGAATTTCTTTGCGTTAAATCAGAATCTGTTTCCGTTAAGCTGGAGGATGGCGCTGAGGATCAAGGAAAATTCATTCCAAAACGAGTAAAACAGGAATGTAACCATTGCGGCAAAATATTCAACGCTAGATATCAATTACAGAAACACATCAACGAGGAACACACCAAGACGCAGGCCCACGTTTGTCCAGTTTGTGGCATTATACGACGAGACGAGGAGTATCTGGAATTGCACATGAACGTGCATGAGGGAAAAACGGAAAAGCAATGCCGTTACTGCCCCAAAAGCTTCTCACGTCCGGTCAACACACTGCGGCACATGCGCATGCATTGGGACAAGAAGAAATATCAGTGCGAAAAGTGCGGTCTACGTTTCTCCCAGGACAATCTATTGTACAACCATCGACTGCGTCACGAAGCTGAGGAGAACCCTATAATTTGCAGCATTTGCAATGTTTCGTTCAAATCACGCAAAACCTATAATCACCACACGTTGATACACAAGGAGAATCGACCCAGGCACTATTGCACCGTATGTCCCAAATCTTTCACTGAGCGTTACACTCTTAAAATGCATATGAAAACACACGATGGAGATGTGGTATACGGTGTACGGGAGGAGGTGCCAGAGGATGATCAAGTGGTCGAAGAGCTCCAAGTCGATGTCGACGAATCTGAACAGGCCGTCACAGTAATTATGTCCGATCAGGATGACAATTCTGGTTTTTGTCTAATTTGCAGCACAAATTTCGAGAGCAAAAAGGAGCTGGATCATCATTTGCAATTTGATCATGATGTCGTATTAAAGTAAATAAGAGAAATACATTAAACGTATGTACGTTAGGAACCCATGAGTTCAATAAATTCAAGAAATATTCATATGATATATGTAAGCGTTATTAAGATTGCAGCAATAACATTTGATAAAAAGCCCTTTTGCTTAGATTTAATATTAATATAAAAATTAAACGTAGTTTGAATAAAAAATTAATGCGTTTCACTTTATAACATTGCTGGATCTTGGTGCATATATAATTGCAACTATTTATACAGAAAACCAGGAAAATAAATTATATCTTCGACGTGTAGCTAAATGACGTTAAAGGGCTTTCATGAAATATAAATTTCAAACGATCGTTTCAATCGTAGGATTATCTAGAGCACAATGAAGATTATAATTGGTAAGTTTGGTTTATATATCTCGACTAAAAAAGGAACGTTTTTAATGGCACATTTTTCTAACGATCTGATAAAGTAGTCCGATCCGACCAGCTCCGATATATGTACTGCCTGCAATGTGCCAAGTTTTATCAGATAGCTGCGAGACTAGTTTGCAGTCTATATCGATCCAGCTCCTAGTCCTGACCAAGAATATATAAGTATATATTTCTTCGGGGTCTTCTTGAGGTCGGAGACCCTACTTAACTGCACACACCCACTTCGTGACAAAATTATATGAATATTTGCAAGCAAAATCGCTTTGCACCGTATAAACGCACACTAAGACATTTATAATAAAAGAATGTATTTTGTTTTTTTAACGTTTCAAGTGTGTGTATTCCGGCGACGTTATAAAAACTCGATAAAACGAATTTCAAACTTAAGCTTATTCGTTCTCCTGAGAACGCAGACGACCATTGGGATTCGTCAGACGCACAGACAGCTGCTTGGCGCGCTCAACAATCTCCTTGCGCTTCTTTGAGGATACACCGTGAGCAATCTCGCCGCAGTAGACGCGGTTCTGCATCAGCAGCACTTCCAATTCTTTCACATTGTGCACCAAGAACTTCTTGAAGCCGGTGGGCAGCATGTGGCGGGTGCGCTTGTTGGAACCATAACCAATGTTTGGCATCAGATATTGACCCTTGAAGCGACGACGTACTCTGTTGTCAATACCCTTGGGCTTGCGCCATTTGTGCTGCACACAAAATGAAAGGACGAATAGTTAGTAAATGATATCCTAGTTATATTTATTTGTTGAACTTACCGACAACTTAGCATATCGATCCGACTGATGACGGATGAAGTGCTTGGTGCGCTTCTTAACGATCTTGGGCCTATATGCTGGACGAATAGTCATTTTGGAGCTGCAATTTGAAAATTATGTTCAATAGCATTCGATTTTCGTTGTTTTTGTATGTGTATGCAAAATGTCAACAAAGTTTGATTTGTGTAAACACTTTCTAAACGCCATATCTACATGAAATTGTGGCGTTATAAACTTTCGCAATTATTCAGTTGTGTTTTTAATTCAAAATAAGCCGACATTTGTTGGTGATGTTTAAGAAAATTATAGATTTCGGAAATTGTACGAACCGCTAATATGCTAAGAGCACGTCAAAAAGAGAGAAAAAAGACGCGAAGTTGGGCGCGCTTGACATTTGTTCGCGCTGACAGTTCGACCAGAGCTGCCAACTTACGTTTCCGCTAAGCATTGCGACGTATCATGCATGTATGACATGCCTGATATTTAAATTTTAATTCACATTTGGCTTAAATAACTTATTAAAATGAAAAGCGTAGGCTTATATATGTTTGTCATACTTACTTTAAATTGCACTACTATAAATAGGTACAAAATTCTTAAATGAACTTAAATTAATTGGTTAGGAGAGTTTGATAAGTGAAAAAGATTTGCAAAATATATCGTTTAGTTGTTTATGGCCTAAAATCTTACCGATACGTACATATGTGTATTTGGTGACGTTATCGATTAAAATGTGAATGCAAATATAACGAAAAGTGAGAACAGTGTTGTCGCAGTATCTGCTAGCTCAGATGTGTCTTAGAATCTATTTATAAATATACGAAGATAACAGGCGAATATTAACTATTTCATAATTGATTATCTCAGTCCAAACTGTCAGCAATAGTCGTAAGCGTTGAATGTTATCTGCGATGTCACAAAAATAACTATGCTCAACTCTCGACCACACTGGACGACGCTCGCCATAATATTTCAGACGTCATTATATAATTAAGCGAATTCAATGTGAATGCAAGACCAAAACAAAGAACGAGCAAACAAGAAGCGAGCAACCAAGGGCTACCACCATAAACAATG
>JAWNNH010000759.1:0-21226 GCA_035043045.1 Hirtodrosophila alboralis | reverse complement strand
ATGTACAATGTACATTGTGTAAATTTTTTGGAATATGTAGAATTGAGAAGCATTCTTCGGTCAGTTATTAAATATGTTAAGATTTGCCCAAGTTGTTGAAATTACAGTGTACTTTTATGATCCATTTCATCTATTAGTTATACTATAATTAAATATGATAAATAATTTAAGGAATATTTAGAGATTTAATATATGTGTTGAAGAATTTTCAAACTGAGAACCATGTTTAGCATAGCGAGTACATTGACATTAAGCAGTCTCACCTAGTCATATTGTTCTTAGCACAAAAATATGTATGTAATTTGCATTTGTTTGCAATTTCAATATAGATTTGGAGCCATGTCTGCAGCAGCATACATAAATATAAAATTAAAGTAAATTATTCTAAATTTGCATATTTTTAAATTCACGGAGAGCCCTTATTAATATTTTCCTAGGAAAAGAGCCGATAACATATCGATATATTGTAATATAAATCAACAGGTTATTATTGGCACATTCAAAATATAAATATCAATTTTATTAATATGAGCGATACAAATAAAAAAACAGAAAATGAGGAACCAGATGAACTGGATGTGGGTAGTGAGCAATTCAATCCATTGCGTGCGCTTTATGCTACCGACTACAAAGTCACAGAAAAGGTTCCAAAAGTGATGTATCAAAATCTAGCGGCATTTGAAAGTGCGCTGATAAAGGTTGGCGTTTGGCAACTAAACAAACGACAAACTAAAAATGAAACGCAGGGAACGAGTAAAACTCCAACTACTTCAACAACATCTGCGGAGTCTTCAAGTGCACGACGCTTCGAGCCTCATCAAATGCCTATAGATGGCACTTCGAAACTGAAACATCTGCGCAATCTCAACACACATATGGCAGGCGCGGAGGGTCCTTTGGCTTTGCTACACAAATATTTGCCCGCGCAGCAAGTGTCACGCCAGACGCGTCTACGAGTTTACTTACGTAGGCAGCACGGCATTGGCGGCAGCATTGAGGGCGATCTTGTGGCCTACGACAAACAATGGAATCTGTTGCTGAAAAATGCGGTTCAAATCTGGCAGCGTCGCAAGTATAAATATGGCGAGCAAAAGATTTGTGGCACACCTGCAACAGAAGAAGAATGTAGCGCACGACTTCGCCGTTTAGGCATTGAACTGCCTTTAGTGCACGTGAAGAGTCTGAATAGGAAAAATGTACAGCTGCGGCGCGAGCTGCCCCAGATGATGGTGCGAGGAGAAAATGTAGTTTTAATTAGTTTTATTACCAATGCAAAAGACTAAACATTGTGCATATTAAACAAAGATATTTATTTGATTTCCCACAGAACCCGATGGATAGACGGGATAAATGTGAAATGTAAAAAAGTTATGTGTTTTAAATTAGGCTGGGATTCCGGGATGGTCTTGATATAAACAAGAATTGACTATCTTCGGCATGCCAAAGCTGTATACCCTGGCAATTGTGTTACTATATTCTGTGATACTCTGGTCCGATCTATCTGATTCTAACTTAAAAACTGGTAAGCTTTTTGGTATAGACATGCGGACATGGATATATCGACTTCGCTGGTCGTCCTGATAGTGAATATACATATACTTTATATGGTCGAAAACGTTTTCTTCTCTGTGTTGTACATTAAAAACATCAACAACCAGCACGTTCGGGAATTCCAAAAAATATTGTGTCAGGGTTATCGCTATACAATTTTATATTCCAATCCAATTTCTTATTTAAATACATCAATTTGTGTACACCATGGGTACACATTCTTCGGCTGCTACATGAGAAGGCGAATCGTCTTCCATAAGATGATGCAGACTCTCGTTAGGATAGCTGCAAGTATATTGTTTAATATCATTGGAAATTGATTTAATTTCGAAATTAGTCTCTTACAGCTTTGAAGGGCTTTCATCGCTAAGCATTGTAGCTGGAACTGTGGCTGACGCGCACTCTGGACTCATTAGCTCAATGGGCGTGGGACGACGTTCTTGTAGTTGACGCGTTATTTCTGCCGTGCTCAAGGCGCCAGGCACATCCCTTGCAGCCAACTGATGTTGCTGCAGCGAAGGCGACACTGTTGCCATAACCGTTGGCTGTTTTTTGCACGGCTGCTGTGAAATGAGACCGCCAGTAAGAATTTTGCGTCTACGTCCACGTGGTGCACCTGCCACGGCTCCTGCGTGTGCCGTAGGAACAATCATTTTAGCATCTCCCTTGTCTTTGTGCTTGCGTCGTATAGGCATAGTGTCCTTCGAATTGTCGAGTTGTGCTTGTGTCCCCATTGAAGTTGTGGGTTCTGCATCTGAATTAGAACTATCAGTAGCATCGCTGTCACTTGAGTCCTTGGCGGGTTTCTCATAAAGTAATAGACGATCAATCAGAAATGATCGATCACGAGAAACTTTCAGTAAGCGTCGTTGGTTTGTATGCAGGAGATCTTGAAAATGCTCGTTCTCCTGCAAACAATAAAAAAAAAATACAATTAGCCATTGCTTAAATCAAAGAATATCATAATTAAGTTGACACAAGTGTAAAGTATTTTCGTTGCTATAAATTATAAATATGAGTAATATAATGCCCCTTTGAGTTGGGATAGTAATAGAAATAATCTATCGAAAAGTACTTATGTACTTACGCACATATGTATATTAATTATAAGTGTATGTATATACACTTTACTTACATAGATCAGAAATTTTAACTTTCTCTTTAAATTTCTGTAGCGGTCTTTGTAATCTATGTTTGCATGTGCTGTCCCAGTGGATGCTGAGCTGGATGCGCCTGGTACTGCTTCAGAATGAGTTCCTGGTGGTTTGGTTTGTAGTTCATCATCGCTTTCAAGGGGCTCCCGCTCCGTTGTATTTGATGGGGTCTTTTGGTTAGCCAAAGACCGACAGTACCATCCATCAAGCATATTGAATGCGATTCATACACGTTCACTGTAAACTTTTTTTTTTTTATTGACAATTTTAATATGAATAGATTTTGTTAAACGCGAAGTATCAAGCGTAATCGATAACTTGGTACTTGAAGTGGTATATCGGTTCTGTATCAATATTTTTAGCTTTAATGGTATTCCGTCTCAGAAATAATATTTGTAATACCGCTAGTAACAGTGCTGCCATTATTATTAAACAAGAACTGATCGACTAAAAAGCGAATAAATATAAAGTAAAAAGGAAGAAAAAAAAGTCAGAATTTACCTCCGACCTCGAAATGGCTAGAATCATGCCTTTTTTACTGTAGCTTCCTATTATATCGTAGGTTGGCACTCTGAAAAATTTTTATCAAAAATATTTCGGGAAGTGGATTTTTAAAATTATAAGAAATTCTAAGCTGGAGCATATCATATGGGGCAGTGGACTACAATAATAATGACATTGTAGAATATGATTAGTTTGTTGTTTTTTATTATTATATTTTTTTTGAAGTGGGAGCGGGAATTATCAACGCACGCAGGGATAATCTAGTTTAATATAAATTAATTGGCTAAAAAGCCACTTTTTTTTCAGTATAGCTGAAAGCAATTTTATTTTAATGCATTTTGGGTCCCTAATGACGAACTTATTGTTTAGCACATGTTCTATTTTTTTCACGTGTCAGTCTGTCATACTGAAATTATTTGATAAACAAATATATAATCACAAAAAAAAAAGATAGATTGGGATATTTCTGTCCGAAAAAATGATAAGTATGCAGCACTTGCATTATGATTTAAAATGATTTTCGAAAAAACTAATCATTACAAACTTAACTGCGCTGTTGAATTTGAGTCCTTAAACATTTTGCTTTGACTATCGAATGTGACGGTTATCGATGGTTGCCCAGCAAGGGTCGTAGAGGTGCATATTTCGCATAGACGAATGCAGTTGTAAATTACAATAATCATAATTTTATTTGTAAACATGTGTGTGTTGACAATGCACTGTACTTACTATACACACATTTGGTTCGCGCTTTATATGGATTATCTAAATCGAATACTTACCGAATATAAATATGTACATACAGACATATGTGTGTAAGAAAAGAATGTAATGCATTAAGTGGGCGGTTTCCACAACATCCAAAGGAAACCAAACAGGACCTTAACAAGAGAGCGAAGCAAGACGTCAAGTAAGCTCAGTCAGTCCCTAACTTACATCAGTAGTCGCAACGATGAGGCATAAAACATGATATTAAAGGTAGATTTGTATATGTATATGTTTCTGTTTCTGTCTGTTTGTATTAAAAAGGTCAATACTAAGCAAGTAAAATCGAGAATACCAGACTACGGGGCACTTTTTACTCAAAACACATATACGAACGTACTCTAAGATACAAACATGCTATGTAGAAACATTTTAGTCAAGCATTACAATATTTAAATTTCAAGCAGTTCTATGGCATTGCAATCAATCCGGTCGTTTCAGATGGTGGCACCACTGCTGCCTTTAAATATTTTATTGTATAACTTTAGTGTTAATTATCTAATCGATATGTTTGTATGATCCTTAAATTTTTACATCTTATGGTCAATTAATCATCATTACTTTGAAATTGTGCCTGTAAAGAATTTTTAAATATGTACATTCACCAAATTTGGTGTCTCTAGTTCTTATAGTATCTGAGATCGACGCTTTCATATATACGGAAGCATGACTTAATCAACCTGGCTATTAATGCTGATCAAAAATATATATTCATAATATTTTATATTTAATTAACGTTTGTTAACATTAACAGAGGGCTTACAAAATTGGTATGCAATTCGCGCAATGCTTCTGAAATACGTTGGGTCTACAATATTTAAGATCTGAACTAGAAATTTATTATAATTCGCATGTTGTTATAATTTGTTTTTATCATAGACCATCTCGTATGTACATCAAACGTTATAGACAGGCTCAAGTTACTACATCAACTTTGTTGTGCTAAAATGGAACTGGAAAACAAAATAACTATTCTGGACCTCAACATAAACGTGTTGGACCTGATATTCGTAGAATTGGATGATCTTTCAGATAAAGTGAATTTTGCCAAAGCTCATCCATACTTAACCGAGGTATTTGTATATCACAGTCGGAATCAATACAGTGAAATCGAGGTTTTTGATTTTCCGGACAACAGATGACCTGTTTTATGTTTTGGAACATTGTGGTTCAAATGTTGATTATCTAAAGGACAATTCCTATCCATTTATCGAGACGACAAGTCAGGTGCTGGAACTTGCAGATAAGTACTGTCCCAATTTAAGATATTTAGACTTTGTGTATACGTACGAAGAAGACATTGAAATTTTCACCAATTTATGGGGGAATCTCGTAAGTTTGATAACAAATGAAACTGGGGAAACACTCCAAAAATTGTCTAAACACTGTTTAATGCTAGAGTATCTCGAATTGGAAGACTACACAGAAGAAATAAGCTTTGGATATTTTCCAAAATTAAAGCGCCTAGTTATAAATAGCATGGATAAAAATACTGACTTTGAGTCTCTCGACGACAGATACAATGATCAGCTGGAGAGTCTTACATTTGATTGTGGTTCCATTTCAACGGAAAGTACAGCAAGGCGCATATCTCAGCTAAAATCACTCAAATCACTATGCTGCTTAACTATTAACCCGATTTGTATAAAGTATATAGCCAGTTTGCCAATAGAGAGATTGACATTAAGCAACGTTGATAAGAACGATCTGTTGCTTTTAATAAGTGAGTGTAAATCTCTGAGATGGGTCCATTTAGCACATAGTCAAGAGCTAGACATAGATTTTTATTTTGCTTTATTGGATATTTTATACACGAATGGAGTTGAACCGGAGAAACCATTTGTTTTAAATTTTTACGAGCATTATGCAGATTTAAATCACGAAACAAGAGCTGAGGTAAAAAGAAATAAATTTTATTATTGACATGTAACCAAATTGCATTTGTGTTTCAGTTGGCCTTGAATTCTAACGGAAAGTTACTGGAAATACAATTGGAAAAATATTATTATGTAAATAAACAAAATTGTACAAATAACTTTTTCTTTTATGAAAAATTTTAATGCAAAAATTGATATAGTTGATTTTGAGGCAATAAAAATTATTAATATAAGTATTTTTGTTGTCGAAGCTAAATGCGTGTTTTATTTCATAAATATTGTTCTTATTTGAACTTACAGAAAAATTAGTCTCATTTACAAAATTGTTTTCATGCATAAAATTTACAATTATATATTTATAATATTTAATTCATAGTTGTCGTTAAATTTTATGCATGAAAACAATTTTGTAAATGAGACTAATTTTTCTGTAAGTTCAAATAAGAACAATATTTATGAAATAAAACACGCATTTAGCTTCGACAACAAAAATACTTATATTAATAATTTTTATTGCCTCAAAATCAACTATATCAATTTTTGCATTAAAATTTTTCATAAAAGAAAAAGTTATTTGTACAATTTTGTTTATTTACATAATAATATTTTTCCAATTGTATTTCCAGTAACTTTCCGTTAGAATTCAAGGCCAACTGAAACACAAATGCAATTTGGTTACATGTCAATAATAAAATTTATTTCTTTTTACCTCAGCTCTTGTTTCGTGATTTAAATCTGCATAATGCTCGTAAAAATTTAAAACAAATGGTTTCTCCGGTTCAACTCCATTCGTGTATAAAATATCCAATAAAGCAAAATAAAAATCTATGTCTAGCTCTTGACTATGTGCTAAATGGACCCATCTCAGAGATTTACACTCACTTATTAAAAGCAACAGATCGTTCTTATCAACGTTGCTTAATGTCAATCTCTCTATTGGCAAACTGGCTATATACTTTATACAAATCGGGTTAATAGTTAAGCAGCATAGTGATTTGAGTGATTTTAGCTGAGATATGCGCCTTGCTGTACTTTCCGTTGAAATGGAACCACAATCAAATGTAAGACTCTCCAGCTGATCATTGTATCTGTCGTCGAGAGACTCAAAGTCAGTATTTTTATCCATGCTATTTATAACTAGGCGCTTTAATTTTGGAAAATATCCAAAGCTTATTTCTTCTATGTAGTCATCCAATTCGAGATACTCAAGCATTAAACAATGTTTTGACATTATTTTGACTGTTTCCGCAGTTTCAGATGTTTGCAAACTTATGAGATTTCCCCATAAATTAGTGAACATTTCAATGTCTTCTTCGTATGTAAACACAAAATCTAAATACCTTAAGTTGGGGCAGTACTTATTTGCAAGTTCAAGTACCTCACTTGTTGTCTCGATAAATGGATAAGAATTATCCTTCAGATACTCTACATTTGAGCCACACCACTCCAAAACAAAAAACAGGTCATCGTTGTCAGAAAAATCTTGCACGTTGATGTCGGTGAATTGATTTCGACTGTGATATACAAATACCTCACTTAAGTGCGGATGAGCTTTGGCAAAATTCACTTTATCTGTGAGCTTCTCTAATTCTACGAATATTAGGTCCAACACGTATATATTCAGGTCCAGAATAGTTATTTTGTTTTCCAGTTCCATTTTAGCACAACAAAGTTGATGTAGTAACTTGAGCCTGTCTATAACGTTTGATGTACATACGAGATGGTCTATGATAAAAACAAATTATAACAACATGCGAATTATAATAAATTTCTAGTTCAGATCTTAAATATTGTAGACCCAACGTATTTCAGAAGCATTGCGCGAATTGCATACCAATTTTGTAAGCCCTCTGTTAATGTTAACAAACGTTAATTAAATATAAAATATTATGAATATATATTTTTGATCAGCATTAATAGCCAGGTTGATTTAGTCATGCTTCCGTATATATGAAAGCGTCGATCTCAGATACTATAAGAACTAGAGACACCAAATTTGGTGAATGTACATATTTAAAAATTCTTTACAGGCACAATTTCAAAGTAATGATGATGGTATGCTTAATTGACCATAAGATGTAAAAATTTAAGGATCATACAAACATATCGATTAGATAATTAACACTAAAGTTATACAATAAAATATTTAAAGGCAGCAGTGGTGCCACCATCTGAAACGACCGGATTGATTGCAATGCCATAGAACTGCTTGAAATTTAAATATTGTAATGCTTGACTAAAATGTTTCTACATAGCATGTTTGTATCTTAGAGTACGTTCGTATATGTGTTTTGAGTAAAAAGTGCCCCGTAGTCTGGTATTCTCGATTTTACTTGCTTAGTATTGACCTTTTTAATACAAACAGACAGAAACAGAAACATATACATATACAAATCTACCTTTAATATCATGTTTTATGCCTCATCGTTGCGACTACTGATGTAAGTTAGGGACTGACTGAGCTTACTTGACGTCTTGCTTCGCTCTCTTGTTAAGGTCCTGTTTGGTTTCCTTTGGATGTTGTGGAAACCGCCCACTTAATGCATTACATTCTTTTCTTACACACATATGTCTGTATGTACATATTTATATTCGGTAAGTATTCGATTTAGATAATCCATATAAAGCGCGAACCAAATGTGTGTATAGTAAGTACAGTGCATTGTCAACACACACATGTTTACAAATAAATTATGATTATTGTAATTTACAACTGCATTCGTCTATGCGAAATATGCACCTCTACGACCCTTGCTGGGCAACCATCGATAACCGTCACATTCGATAGTCAAAGCAAAATGTTTAAGGACTCAAATTCAACAGCGCAGTTAAGTTTGTAATGATTAGTTTTTTCCAAAATCATTTTAAATCATAATGCAAGTGCTGCATACTTATCATTTTTTCGGACAGAAATATCCCAATCTATATTTTTTTTTTGTGATTATATATTTGTTTATCAAATAATTTCATTATGGCAGACTAACACGTGAAAAAAATAAAATATGTGCTTAACAATAAATTCGTCATTAGGGACCCAAAATGCATAAAAATAAAATTGCTTTCAGCTATACTGGAAAATAAGTGGCTTTTTAGCCAATTAATTTATATTAAACTAGATTATCCCTTCGTGAGTCGATAATTCTCGCTCCCACTTCAAAAAAAAATTAAATAATAAAAAACAACAAACTAATCATATTCTACAATGTCATTATTATTGTAGTCCACTGCCCCATATGATATGCTCCAGCTTAGAATTTCTTATAATTTTAAAAATCCACTTCCCGAAATATTTTTGATAAAAATTTTTCAGAGTGCCAACCTACGATATAATAGGAAGCTACAGTAAAAAAGGCATGATTCTAGCCATTTCGAGGTCGGAGGTAAATTCTGACTTTTTTTTCTTCCTTTTTACTTTATATTTATTCGCTTTTTAGTCGATCAGTTCTTGTTTAATAATAATGGCAGCACTGTTACTAGCGGTATTACAAATATTATTTCTGAGACGGAATACCATTAAAGCTAAAAATATTGATACAGAACCGATATACCACTTCAAGTACCAAGTTATCGATTACGCTTGATACTTCGCGTTTAACAAAATCTATTCATATTAAAATTGTCAATAAAAAAAAAAAAGTTTACAGTGAACGTGTATGAATCGCATTCAATATGCTTGATGGATGGTACTGTCGGTCTTTGGCTAACCAAAAGACCCCATCAAATACAACGGAGCGGGAGCCCCTTGAAAGCGATGATGAACTACAAACCAAACCACCAGGAACTCATTCTGAAGCAGTACCAGGCGCATCCAGCTCAGCATCCACTGGGACAGCACATGCAAACATAGATTACAAAGACCGCTACAGAAATTTAAAGAGAAAGTTAAAATTTCTGATCTATGTAAGTAAAGTGTATATACATACACTTATAATTAATATACATATGTGCGTAAGTACATAAGTACTTTTCGATAGATTATTTCTATTACTATCCCAACTCAAAGGGGCATTATATTACTCATATTTATAATTTATAGCAACGAAAATACTTTACACTTGTGTCAACTTAATTATGATATTCTTTGATTTAAGCAATGGCTAATTGTATTTTTTTTTTATTGTTTGCAGGAGAACGAGCATTTTCAAGATCTCCTGCATACAAACCAACGACGCTTACTGAAAGTTTCTCGTGATCGATCATTTCTGATTGATCGTCTATTACTTTATGAGAAACCCGCCAAGGACTCAAGTGACAGCGATGCTACTGATAGTTCTAATTCAGATGCAGAACCCACAACTTCAATGGGGACACAAGCACAACTCGACAATTCGAAGGACACTATGCCTATACGACGCAAGCACAAAGACAAGGGAGATGCTAAAATGATTGTTCCTACGGCACACGCAGGAGCCGTGGCAGGTGCACCACGTGGACGTAGACGCAAAATTCTTACTGGCGGTCTCATTTCACAGCAGCCGTGCAAAAAACAGCCAACGGTTATGGCAACAGTGTCGCCTTCGCTGCAGCAACATCAGTTGGCTGCAAGGGATGTGCCTGGCGCCTTGAGCACGGCAGAAATAACGCGTCAACTACAAGAACGTCGTCCCACGCCCATTGAGCTAATGAGTCCAGAGTGCGCGTCAGCCACAGTTCCAGCTACAATGCTTAGCGATGAAAGCCCTTCAAAGCTGTAAGAGACTAATTTCGAAATTAAATCAATTTCCAATGATATTAAACAATATACTTGCAGCTATCCTAACGAGAGTCTGCATCATCTTATGGAAGACGATTCGCCTTCTCATGTAGCAGCCGAAGAATGTGTACCCATGGTGTACACAAATTGATGTATTTAAATAAGAAATTGGATTGGAATATAAAATTGTATAGCGATAACCCTGACACAATATTTTTTGGAATTCCCGAACGTGCTGGTTGTTGATGTTTTTAATGTACAACACAGAGAAGAAAACGTTTTCGACCATATAAAGTATATGTATATTCACTATCAGGACGACCAGCGAAGTCGATATATCCATGTCCGCATGTCTATACCAAAAAGCTTACCAGTTTTTAAGTTAGAATCAGATAGATCGGACCAGAGTATCACAGAATATAGTAACACAATTGCCAGGGTATACAGCTTTGGCATGCCGAAGATAGTCAATTCTTGTTTATATCAAGACCATCCCGGAATCCCAGCCTAATTTAAAACACATAACTTTTTTACATTTCACATTTATCCCGTCTATCCATCGGGTTCTGTGGGAAATCAAATAAATATCTTTGTTTAATATGCACAATGTTTAGTCTTTTGCATTGGTAATAAAACTAATTAAAACTACATTTTCTCCTCGCACCATCATCTGGGGCAGCTCGCGCCGCAGCTGTACATTTTTCCTATTCAGACTCTTCACGTGCACTAAAGGCAGTTCAATGCCTAAACGGCGAAGTCGTGCGCTACATTCTTCTTCTGTTGCAGGTGTGCCACAAATCTTTTGCTCGCCATATTTATACTTGCGACGCTGCCAGATTTGAACCGCATTTTTCAGCAACAGATTCCATTGTTTGTCGTAGGCCACAAGATCGCCCTCAATGCTGCCGCCAATGCCGTGCTGCCTACGTAAGTAAACTCGTAGACGCGTCTGGCGTGACACTTGCTGCGCGGGCAAATATTTGTGTAGCAAAGCCAAAGGACCCTCCGCGCCTGCCATATGTGTGTTGAGATTGCGCAGATGTTTCAGTTTCGAAGTGCCATCTATAGGCATTTGATGAGGCTCGAAGCGTCGTGCACTTGAAGACTCCGCAGATGTTGTTGAAGTAGTTGGAGTTTTACTCGTTCCCTGCGTTTCATTTTTAGTTTGTCGTTTGTTTAGTTGCCAAACGCCAACCTTTATCAGCGCACTTTCAAATGCCGCTAGATTTTGATACATCACTTTTGGAACCTTTTCTGTGACTTTGTAGTCGGTAGCATAAAGCGCACGCAATGGATTGAATTGCTCACTACCCACATCCAGTTCATCTGGTTCCTCATTTTCTGTTTTTTTATTTGTATCGCTCATATTAATAAAATTGATATTTATATTTTGAATGTGCCAATAATAACCTGTTGATTTATATTACAATATATCGATATGTTATCGGCTCTTTTCCTAGGAAAATATTAATAAGGGCTCTCCGTGAATTTAAAAATATGCAAATTTAGAATAATTTACTTTAATTTTATATTTATGTATGCTGCTGCAGACATGGCTCCAAATCTATATTGAAATTGCAAACAAATGCAAATTACATACATATTTTTGTGCTAAGAACAATATGACTAGGTGAGACTGCTTAATGTCAATGTACTCGCTATGCTAAACATGGTTCTCAGTTTGAAAATTCTTCAACACATATATTAAATCTCTAAATATTCCTTAAATTATTTATCATATTTAATTATAGTATAACTAATAGATGAAATGGATCATAAAAGTACACTGTAATTTCAACAACTTGGGCAAATCTTAACATATTTAATAACTGACCGAAGAATGCTTCTCAATTCTACATATTCCAAAAAATTTACACAATGTACATTGTACATAAATACAATAAATACGTTTCGCACATCTCTGTCCAAAGTTTTGTTTATTTTTATCGCTTATCTCTATGCATTTTATCTGTTTTTATACATGAATATTGTAAAGTATAAGATTGTACAGTACGTAAATATGTATTTATCATTACTTTGCTTACTTTATGAGCTATGAACCACTGTTTATACATACTTTCTTACTATCACGAAGCCGGTTTTTTATTAATCGCTGTTTGTGTTATGTACATTATTTACGAAGCTTTTGTGAGCTTTTAGTGAAAAAGCGCAACAAGTGCGCCCTGAAATCTAGAAGTTGATAACTAGACAAAGTTAAGATTGATAAGTGGACGGACGTAAGATGGATCCGAAGATATCATGTAAGTATTAATATTTTATATTTATTTAGCCTTTGCGTGTCAACATGATGTCCACAGTTAGTACCAACATGGGCAACAATTTCGGTCTCTCCAGCAAAACGTTGTTTGGAGTGGGCGTGGGCTTGGTAGCCGTAGGAGGCGCTGGCTATCTTGTATATCGCCATCTGCATCGAGATTTAATGCCCCAGAAATGGCGTCGCGTTGGAACTTTGCAGCAAGTGAACATATTTCCAGTAAAATCTTGTGCACCGATCGTTTATGATAATCAAACGGAATATGATTGTGATTTGCTGGGCATAGGCGTGGGCAATGTGCGTGATCGCAAATTTATGATCATAAATGAAAACAATGAAATGATTACTGCCAGAGGTTATCCGCATATGCTTCGAATTCAGCCAAAAGAGATAGCCAACGGCTTAATGTTCAGCGCACCTGGTATGCCGGATCTGGAACTGGATTTTAGGCATTTGGAGGCGCCTGCCAAGGATGTGCGCACCGCAGTGTGGGGCGTTAGCTTAGATGCGATGCTGTGCGGAGATCGGTTTGACAAGTGGTTCTCACAGTTTATACTCAAAGAGGATAAGGGCTTGAAGCTCGTTTATTATCCATACCCTGTACCAGTGCGTGCTACAAATCCCCGGCTTAAGCATATGCCATTCCTAAGGCAGAAAGATTCGGTAAGTAGAAAGTACCCTGTTCCCCTTATGTAAGTATGTGTTTGACAATTGGATAGATCGACTTGAAAAATTCAGTACTTAAATCTATGTATATATGTGTTTAATCTCTCGCTGATAAACAGAAAATCTTAATAGTGTATTTACTACAAATTTTAAATTTGGCACAAATATTTCTTATAAGGAGTAGATCGTTTTCTAAAAGGATTTTTAAAAAATTATCAACCGCTATAGTCCGTAATTCCCGAGAAATGGGGTAATTGTGTAGAATGACGCAGAATGACGGTAAAGTATTAGTTAAAAATAAGAAAGCTATTATGAAAATATTATTAAAATTACGTGTTTTTTTCGATTTGCAAGTTAGTGAAGGGAGTGAAATTTGTGTATTTGGCGGATAAACAGAATCTAGATTTTATTTATTTTATTTTAATAATTATTCAATTTGAAGTGCATTTAAATAAAATTATATTTGTGTATATATTTTTAAATGAAATTGAAATGTTGTCGAAAAATAAGAATAGTATATTTGTATTAATTATATGATTTTTGCAGGGCACCTTTAACGATGCAACTAGCTATATGCTTATGAATTTATCATCAATCGCTGATCTGAATACCCGTTTGGAACGACCCGTTGACCCGCTACAATTCCGTGGCAATTTTGATCTGAAAATGGATGTTGATGAGCCGTACGCTGAGGATCATTGGCAGTGGATACGCATTGGCGAAGATGCTGTGTTTCGTATTGTGGCACCTTGCACTCGTTGTATTTTGCCAAATATAAACGTTAATTCTGCTGAACGTGACATTGGTGGTGAACCACTGAAAACACTTCGCAGGTAAGTTGAGAATATTGATAGCAAAACACATTATAACTTGTGACCTTATATCTTGTATATCTTTAGTTATCGTTTGTTTGACTATCCATCGCCGGCGTTGGGAATACACCTGGGTATAAGGCGTCTGGGAAACGTCAAGGCAAACGATGTCGTTTATGTCGAAGACAAATAAATGAAAAGAATTTGAAATTTATGTAGAAATATACTTGTATACGTTCTTTATTAAATTTAACAGAGATTATGATAGTACGAAAGTTTAATATATGATGTATAAACATGGGCATGAGCTGTAACAATAATAAATTTTCTCATTGCCGTCCTAATGAATGCAGCCCTGCCAGGCGAGACCACCACAGGCCATGCTAATAATTACATAAATAATAAATATGATCACAAGACCGACGACAATGTAGACACGAATTTTTTTCCAATACATTTGACGCGCCACACTTCGCGCTTCCTTGCGGAATGTAACCGACTATGGTATAAATATAATTGCAATTATTTGTATATTAATATATAGTTATTTAGAATCAACTTACATTATTGCCCAAGCTCTCTGCTTTATTGACAAGCAGTTCCAATTTCTCTCCACGATCACGCAGACTATCTATAAATAGAAATATTTGTTTGCAAAACTAAAAAAATAACAAACTCCATTATGTTTATGCATTTTTTACCAATATTCTTAATCATAATATCTTTGAGTTCATCAATTTGTCCATGCACACGGGATATTTTATCTACTTCGTTTGATTGACTGAAGAATACCATTTGCTGAGATAAAGTTTTGGAGAACTCAGTATTCATGGCATATGTAATTGCTGTGGCCACCTGTAGGCCATAGGTATGTATAAATTTCTGCTTGATGTCCGCCAAAAATAAAAAGGCCCGTGATCGTTCAAACTCCTACAAATTGCAAGAGATATAATTTAGTTAAGGCCATGAGGAAGTATGACATTTAACTCACATTGTCGGTTATACACATGTAAATTAATTTATTCTCGCATGTATAGTGTATCAAATAGTCACCGTGTGTGTAGGTCATTTTGTGGTTGTGTACTCCAATTTTGCCAATTATTTGTTCGGCAACTTCTGTAAAGTTACCAACGCAATCGGCAAACTTTGCGAGCACTGTTGTGCCTCGCGCTATAACACTATATAATATTGGCATTATGTGGGCTTCGATGTGTGTACAAAATTAACCGGAAAGGCGAGATGAGTAACGCAAGCCTGTAGATGTTTTTCGTCTTTGCTCTTGTTTTTTATCAGCACAACAAAAAGGCGTTTCCTGTTATTTCAAAGAATTGATTTATAATAATTTCAACAGTGTATAGCATTCATTAGATTTAATTCCATTTTTTCTGACTTACCTATTTATACAAATCTACTTCACAGCGTATGTATGTACATATACGTGTATGTTTATGCGTACGTATGTAGAAAATACCCTGGAAACTATTGTGTATCCAATAATTTTAAGCAATAATATGCGTCACATATATGTGATATAGAGGTCACGAATCATTTAGTTAAATCATGGCTGGCGGAATGTATCAAATAATACCATTGCAAAACGTATTAAGCACTTTTAACTAAATTTTATTTGCACGTCCGAATTGTTGCGAGACAAGCAGCTCTTTGTTTTTCGTAATGCACCTGCAGTTCATTCAGTGATGTGAGTAAGTGCTGAAATATTATCGATGGTACTATCGATAATACTGATTGGATGTATATTCTTACCTATCGATAGTTTAATAAACTCATCTAATTGATTTTGCTTTGTTGATTGGAATTAAAACTTCCAATTGGGAAAGTGCTAGAAGTAAACACTTCAGACCTGATGGGCATACATTGCCCATTTTGATTTACATTTTGATTTACATATGTATGTATATGTTATTCTTAAAAACATTTATATCCAATATATATCACCGAAATATTTTCAGCTTTTATCATGTTTTAAAAGACTTATAAAATACATACATATGCACATATACATATATATGTTCTGCATATATTTTCGATATGGATTTACATATTTACATGTTATCTCTTCTTTAATTTAAAAGGAATTAATTTAAAGAGTAAGTTATATGTTGGAATTTTATCTCTTTACCAAACTTTAAACAAAAACAAATTGTATAGTTTTTATCAAAAATCAATTTTGATTCGATTGAGTTTACTTCAAAAATCAAAGGGAACACCAATAAAAAAATGTGGGTCACTTTATAGATGCACCCAACTTATCTGGCAACTTTATTGTAGGGCTATCGAATTATGATCAATGGCAGTGCCGCCTGAACCAGTCGCGTGTAGTTGGAGAGATAAGAGATGCCTGAATTTGAAAATGTTTGGTGAATATATTGGTAAGTCTTTATTTCAAACAAATAAATAACTTATATATAATATATTTGTAAACATAATTAACTAATGCTTGCCAAAATTTATGTACTACGATGTAGAATACACAATACGCATTTTCATTGTGGTATTTGGCGCTGATTTTTTACAGCGTTTGTATAATGTGGCAACTGAGTATTTCTTACATAGCAAATATCATCTGCCTCAGGATCGTCTTATCACAATTGTAAGACTTGCTTACACATATAACAAAAATACATTATGGCTGGGCATGGGCTTAATTTTGGCTGGCTTAATACGCATCGGTAACAATGGAAATTTAATGCAATTGATACCCAGCAAATATTGGTTGCTCTTTATGCCGCTTTATTGGATATTTACTGCGACACAGTTGAATCATAGCTCGTTGGACTATGCATACTGGATACGTGAAACACATGGTCTGGACTATGGAGCTGGTATGGCTTCCAATTATTTCCATGGATATCTAAAAATTGCTTTGCCTGAAGTCAACGGTGACGGGTTAAAGAAACGTATGCAAAAATATGAGGACAGTCATGGAATCAAATTTGGTATTGATCGTTTAATTATACTAATACCAGATGAAATGTTCGTTAAAGGCATTATAGTAAGCAGTTTGTTAGAGCTGGTTGAGGTAAGGCGAATAATAATGGGAAACTGAAAGTTTTATTTTCAAGCGATGCAAAAAATTCTTCTATTCTCAAGCCTTTAGAGATAAAATACATAAATCGGGCTGGTGTAAATCGACCGTACAAGCATGCCGTCTATAGACTGACAAGGAAAATTAATAACACAACATACTACTTGGCAATGGAAGGTGCCACACCAATGTTATCATTTTTTGACGCAATGTCCTTTCAATATTCGACCACTTGGCAAATGCGGGAAATGAAACGTGAGATCTGGCTTAAATTTTATAAACATCTGAAGGAGCTATTGCACAGCTGGCCGGACACTCGGAATGAAGTCGACTTGGTTATTTATAATTGTGAGTGAATTTCACTATACATATATATATTTTTGATACATAGTAATAATATAAATATTTCCAGCTTACAAATCAAATGGCGAATCTGTAGACGTTGGCGAGCTGCTCTACAAACGCATCGAGGCGCATTTAGAGAAGAAATTGTCTGATTAAACATAGTTTATTAAGAATATTCGACAACTTATTAAATGGAGAATCTGTAAACTGCTTTACACACACATCGAAATGCATTTTAAAAAGAGAATTTTTGATTTAACCTAGTTTATTAATAATATTTGACTTATATGCGACAGACAACTCAGCAAAAATATTTGCATTTTTGATAATAAACTATATTACTTATTGAACAGACACGATATCCAGCTGTTGGTTGTCTTCTAACTCTTTTAGTTTAGCCTCAGCTATGGTAAGCATTCGTGATTTCCATTTTTCGTAATCTTCAAATTCATTTTTTTTACAATCGCTCTTTTTTCCACCTATAATAGCATGATGCTCTTGGTTAGGTTCAAGCTTATCATCTAATCTTTGTGCAACATTCATTTCCTTGTAATGCTTTGAGATCATGCGCTCCCATTGCTGCTCAAGCTGTTGCCATTGTGTGGGACGTAAATTGCTGAAGGGCATAAGTTTTGATTTAGGCACTTTTCGCTTTATCAAACGACATGCATGAAATACAGCCATAGCGGCATATTGTGGATGATCTGCGTCAGAATTATCACCCATCACGCATTTGAACAATGCCAACAGCTCTTCGGCTTTGCGTGTCACCTCGTTCAGGCTGAGCTGGATACAAATATCATTGACGCTGGCCAGCTTATTGAGATCAAGTAGTTTTTCAAACATGCGCTTGTTATTTATATAATGACTTTTGCGCAATGCGGATAGTTTAAGTGCTTGCTCTTTGTCAAATGCAATGCTCAGTAGGGTTGATGCAATGTCCGCGCACAAAACTATTTTGCCATACTCATTTACTTGTAGAGGAACATTTGTAGCTCGCAGTTCCAACAATCGTATCAACTCAGTTGTTTTTCTAGTATACAATACAGTATTGTTAAATATAGAAATATGTTGTTGTTAATTGATTACACACTCACTCTAATACATTCGGCTCATCAATTAGGCCCATTTTTGTAATTAATTGCTCAATCAATGTAGTCATTTTATTACTTTTTTAAGTGTCTACTTTTGTTTACTTTTTTTGGCGCGAAACTATCAGATGTGCACAGTAAACAGCGTTGCCACATTTCTTTTATTTATGAAAGGTGATGTACTTTAAACGATGTATATATTCGAAATTTAATTTTCAAAATAATTTCATAAAACGGGTTAGACATTATATAAATAAATAAATAGTCGTATATGAACTCGAATTATATAAGAAGCGCGTTTAATTCAGTACTTTTTCACAAAATAAGGCGCTGCCAACTTAACTGAATTGCTGCACATTCTTTCAAAGTGGCATCACTATTTGGTGCATTTTTAAATGCCTTTCGAATTGCTAAAAACAATATGCATAGCTATATTAAATAAAAATAATTTTCATGTCGGTTTTATCCGGTTCATATGATATTTCGACACTACATCCTAATTTTTGTGTATACAAACTTTCCTGCCTCTGTCTTTATTATTATTGTTATTTCTCCAATATATCTCATATCCTAGAGAATTTATTTATATAAATTTTTGTTTTTTACATTTTTATTTTTCCATTTCCGACAAATATTTTATGTTGTGCTGATTTATAATCAGATGTATAAATTTTAAATTTAAACTTATATTTCATTTTCGCTGTCATCTGCGTTCTTGGCGGCTTCACCAGCCTCAACGGCCAACTGATTCCACGAGTCCTTGTTAATAAGATGCACACCATTCGTTTCCTTGCCAACAATACCCATTTCGAAGCAGAAATCTTTGTCTTTCAGTTCGTCATGAACCTGGTAAATGCTAAAAGCAAAGGAAGAAAAATGAATAGAATGTTAGCAAACCAAACGCTGTGAAAATATCGAGGATAACATACATTTTTCCCCCACTTCGCACCAACTCTTCAGTGCTCATATCGGCGAACTTATACTTTTCCATTTCCGTTTTGGCCTGTTGCTTGGCTTTGCCACTGGCGCAGGCATAATAGCCAAATGAGGTGCCGGAAGGTTCAATTTTATAGAGCTGCGGTCCATCTGCCTCATCCCACGAGGCGAATATAACAGACAGTCCAAATGGACGCACAGCGCTGTACAGTGTGTAGGCATGGACATAACCGGCAACCCGATCGCACAAATGCTTCAGCGGAATGGTGCGCTCAAACTGTTGGCGAAAATTGGCCGCTTCCTGACGTGCAATATCAGCCACAAAGTTGCCATCGGCCATGAGACCAGCTATGGCCATGCCAATGTTTTTCTCAATGGTAAAAATTCGACTGGCGGCATCAGGCTCATAAAGTACGTCCGTTATAATCTTTTCTACGGCGAGTACAACGCAATCCTTGCCGCGGATACCTATGACGGTGCCGCTTCTCTCCACTGCTTTTGAAGCATAGTCTATCTGAAATACGCGGCCATCCGGCGAGAATTGCGAGGCTGACAAATCGTACTGCAAGGTAAGAAAGTATTATCAGTCTGTTGTAAATTGCACGGCGAATGTCAACCTACACCAGTGCCAATTGTACTCATTTTTTCGGTGAATTTAAATGTAAGTTTTTATGAAATGAAAATTTAATATTTTAAGCAAGCTCGCTAGCTGGGACGATGATTTGACGGCTTTTTATTTGACAGCTGCAATTCATGTTTGGTGCTGCCAGACTTTTAAATAATGTTCAGTGTTGGCTAACTTGGAAATTAAATTAATTAGGGGACTCCAGCAATTGATTTTGACTTGATTTTGCACATCTTCAAAAAAATTAAAGTCAATTGCTGAAACGGGACACGGAAACGTGGAGCTGGTCCACAGATTACCAAAGCATAACCTAAAGGCCTTTGATGATTTAAATTATTGAAGACTGCCTTCATATGCAACATAAATTCGAGAGTTTGGCATGCCGTTTTACTGAGAAAATTAAAATTTTAAAAGTGCTTCCCAGCCAGAGTATATCCTGCGAACAACGTAACAGTATGTTTTTGTTGTCTACAACATACGCTGCAAGCCAAAACAAGAAAGAAACGGTTATTTTCGGAACGCCGAAGCTGTATACCTTTGAAATGGTCTTCTAAGAAAAATTAGGAATGCTCGACCGATTGTTCCTATGTCAGCTATTTGATAAAGTGGTCCGATTTCAGTCAAACTTTATCTATTTATGTATCAAATCTTTTATTTATTATGCTCTATTAGTTTCTCTTCAATTATAATCGTTGCTTGTCATGATATGGTCACTCCTGAAATGGTTTTATGATACTTAGTTATGGTCACTCATGAACTGGTTCTTTTACTAATAGTTCCGCAGCGCACGCGGTATTATTATCAGTTTTGTAAACAAAAATAAAACTATGCTGGCAAACGTGTCTGAAAAAAAGTAAATAAAAAAGTCAATTTAAAATTTTCATAC